>CM060947.1:2120460-2595460 GCA_030765055.1 Mantis religiosa
ACTGTGGAGCTCTAACGGCACCCCAAATCGGCAGAACACTTGTTCCACGAGGCAGTCTGTGATTGTCTTTGCTTCTTGATTAGAGATGGCATAATACTATTATAGTAAGGTATGAGTGTGTACGGTAGAAAGAGCAACTGAACATTGAATGGCGTATCTCAAAAACATTTTTGGTAAATAAAGTGTATATGTGGTCTTTACTAGTAATAGACTGCGAAGTCCAATTTTCTTAGAATTATTTTTGTGCAATTAGTAAACCGTAGGCACATTTTTATTACGCAAAATACTTAGCATTTCACTGAACCATACAATTTACTCATTGTTGTGTCGTTAGCCGTTACCGAAATATCCTTCATCATTCATTTAAATTCACTAAATACATTTTTCAACCGTGCAGATACCTCCGGAGTAACCTGCGAAGCTCTGTATTAGGTAGGTTATGTGTTCGAGTCCTGGAGCTGAGGTCTCTGTCTCCCGGTTTTTCATAGTTCTTTCCACTAGCAAAACTTCTACAACAATTAGTTTTCCCTCAGATGACGCATATGCCTGCTCCATGAAAAGTTATTCTTCTCGGCTCTGAGAATGACAGCGCACTCTGAGCCGCCTCAGGTGAGTAGAGTTCTCCACGGTTGCGCTAGAGGGAAAACTTACAGCCCGCCGTTGTGTATTAGAATCATCAGCAGGGCTAGGAAGTTGAGGAAAAATCCTTTTTCCCCACTAGTATCTGAAGATGATGCCCAACATCTCATTTTTTTTTTTTTTTTTTTGTAATTTTACGTCCTCCCCAACATTGTCATATCGAACGATGAATGGAATGGGTGAAATGATGCTCAAATGAGCCCAGGGTCCATAGAGCTTAGAGTTACCCGACATTCGTCTTTCCAAAACGCCGGAAAACACTTATCTAGATAACTCACCCTCGCCAAGATTCGAACTCGGGACTTCTTGAACGTGAGGCAGACTCGCTACCACCACGCTACCGAGGCGGGCATCACATTATGTTAGTCATGCGTCACTATAGGCCAGAAAATGGAGGATTTTATTTGTCCTTTTTTGCCTTTTTAGCTATTTTTTATTTAAAGACTATTCTTTTTTAAAAGACTTGAACTTCTTTTAAATTTTTCCTGTTCAACAGTACTTTAGGTAGTGTATTCCAATCATTGGGATCCAGCAGAGGACCTAGTGAACCCTCTCTAAATATCCCGTTATGTTTTACCAACATTGTGACAATGTCCTCGACCAGAGGGAAGGAAGAGGTTAAGTTGGTTTCACTGTAGTTTCATAGTTTCTGACAGAAATCCTGGTCCCTAACATACCAAAATGTAAGCATAATAAAATGTTATTACATTTATTTTTCTAATCTTTAAGTCCTCTTTGGGATTTTTTTAGGTTTTGTAACTAGCAAAACAATTAATAATTTTTCAACATCCTAGTCCTAATCATTAGAAGCATCTATCGGCCATCCTGTCTGCGATAAACTCAAAAGCACCGAGTTTGGTCAAACTGCGAGATTTTCACTGTAAACGTGCGTTTACAGCGAAATCTCTGCACCAAAATTGTGGAATAAAATAAACGATGAACGAGTAAGGGTAATAATTTTCATTATCGAAACTGAGGAGTTACTCGGTTGAGTTATACGTCTCTAGCTATATATAACGCCTTGAAATTACTCGTGCCAGCGGCTGGAGTCATATTGTTCCTTAAGGGAAGGATAATTTCTGTAAACGGCGGAAGTAATGTATCTGAAATGAAGACAGTTTATCAGTTTTATGCGCTGCACGTGTACAGAATTTATCCGTAGCGGCAGCTGAAGTATTCATTTTAAGTACTGCCTGGTGAGGGCTGTTTTTATTCTAGCGCCTCCTTCCCGACATTGATCTGTACACGGATATTAAGGTGGAGTTGAGAGAAAGAGAGAAAGAAAACCTTTAATGTTGACCCAAACAAAGGTGAATGTCTGCCGCACAGATGCACACACACAATCACAGCCTGTGCCATCAAGGAGCCTTGCCAGTAATGACAACCACTTCACCGAATACCACAGACAGCAAATGCTACACCAACCAGTAATTGTTCACTATAATAATAGTAATACATTTTCACTTAAAAGTAATACTAGGATAACATAAAAATTATCAAAATTAATCAAACAATCGTATTTGGAAGGTCTTCAGATACGGGGGCTGTTGCATAAAGACTGATCATAATTTTTATGGCCATAATTGTTGGCAATAAAATTCAAAATTATTATATTCTGTTAGCTTAATGTCAAACAAACACGCCGTAGCAGTTTCATTGTTGGTACTCCTGGTTCCCGCCTGTGAGAACCAGGCTAGTTTAGACATGTTCAGTATCGTCTACCGCTGCAATGGAGGTAACACGCGAAAAACAATAGGCGGCTTTGAAATTCTGCTTTCATCTCAACAAATCTTCAGTTGAGGTCTATACAATGTTACAAGAGGCCTATGGAGAGACTGTTCTTCCCTACAGCACAGCTCTAAGGTGGTTTAAAATGTTTAAACAGGACAGACAATCAATTTCAAAGGAAGGTGGACTCGGTGCTCCAGCTACTGCTCTTACGGAAGAAAACATCAAAACTGCTGCTGCCATTTTGAGAGACGATCGACGAGTTACCTTAAGATCACTTTCTGAAATGCCGAACATTTCATTTGGTGCCACCCACACGTTGGTGACAGAAACATTACACATGGGACGTGTTTGTGCGCGATGGGTTCCAAGACTGTTGATTCCTGAACTAAAGGACATTCGCATGTAGGTCTGCATGCAGTTAAAGTTGATGTTAGAGGAATATCCAGAGTTTCTTTCAAACATAATCATTGCTGATGAAACTTGGCTACATCATTTTGATCCTGAGAGCAAACAGCGAAGCTCAGTGTGGAATTCTCCTTCATCACCAACCCCCCAAAAAGCAAAAGTGGTTGCTTCTGCTGGGAAAGTTATGGTCATCTCATTCTTTGATATTCATGGAATGGTTTATCAGCATGCTGTACCTGCACACACATCAGTAACTGGACAATACTACAGGGATGTCCCGAAAACATGGTAAGTCCATATTAGGCGCAAAAGACCACATTTCCGTGAAGCAGGCTGGATGCTGCACCACGATAATACGCGGCCGCATATTGCCAACGTTGTTGCTCAATATCTTGCAAAAATCAACGTGAAATGCATCCCTCACCCTCCCTATAATCCGGATTTAGACCCATGTGACTTTTTTCTATTGCCTAACTTGAAGAAACGCCTTCGTGGGAGGCATTATCCATTATCAGAAGCAGTGGTGAAGGCTGCGGAGGCGATTTTGAAGGATCTCCCAAAAACTGTTCCCAGCATGTCTTTGAAGACTGGCAGAAACGCTGGGACAAGTACATCGCATGCAGGGCAGACTATTTTGAGAAGGACCATTAAAATTATGAGAATGAGTAAAGGTACGTTGTCAAAAAAATTGAGTTATAAGCTTCTTGGAGAGGAAGAAGAAGGTCCACATTCAGTAGTTTAACAGACCTCACTGAAGATGATTCTAAACTGAATCGGAAAACGTCTGAATGAATACTCCTATAAATTAAAGCATGCCAGCTACTCATATTTATAGAAATATACCTCAGTTTAAATACTTTGACAATTCTCCACAAAAATCCTTTAGCTACTCTGACTTACAGCTAATTGCTTAGCCTCAACCCTTAAGTTTCCCATCTGATTACTCTTAACCACTGGTAGAATTGTTTCCAATGCTTATTAACTTATGCAGTGATGTTAATATATGGATACTATTTCTTGTAACTATTTATAAAATAATTAATCTTACAAGTCAATAATTTCGACATCGTGTTACTCAGTTCACCCATTGTTGAGAAACTTGTCGACTTACAATTAATATTTGCATGTTCCTGTTATGTAATGAAGAATGCGGATTTTTCGCAGCTCGTGTGTACAGGCAATAAATCTGGCACCCTGTTGTTACACGCCCGTGTTTACAAGGACGAATATCGAACAGTGTGTCGAGTTAGGATTTATCAGCACAAACACAACAACATGTATCACTGTGTCTATTAATCAGCTCACGCGTGTTTTTCTGACACGTCTGGACGTCACGGGTTTTCAACCAGCTCTTTTTTCACTGCAATCTCCCGACGCGCAAAATGCTCCTAAATTTTATGTTGTGTGTTTCATAAAATGGTCCATTTGATTGTTTTTAACGTTTTAAGTAACAAAAAGAGTGGGACTCTGTGAAAAATAATATCTCAATATTAACATAAAAATATTTTGAGTTATATACATACAGGTAGTAAGTAACTCCTAACCACATCGCGCCCAATGGCTGCTCGCTGAAGTCGCACATGGGAAACTTTCGGTTCGATTACTGTCACTCTTGAATCAGAGGCAAATATTGAAACATTATCTCGTCTATTACGATATTCTCTCTATAAGTTACCTTTTATTTAGTTTTCTTCTCAATTTTAAGACGTGCTTTTGGGTTTCATGACAGATTGCTTAGAAAATATCAAGTCAACGCGCGAAAAAAAGACTATATATTTCATAGGCTAATGAGAAACTTCAAATTTAGCAATATAGGTAGAGAAATTTGTAGGTGAGTTTACGTTTCTAAACTTCATCTTTTTCTTCGAGTTTTACAATTCTTGCTGTGTATAGCCAACTGTATGTAATCATAGCCAGATCTTTAGATGTTATGGGCTGCCTATAATCGATTGTTGTGATCGATTATCGGCAGCCCATAACATCTGAAGACCTGGTTTTAAATATTCACAGCTGGCTATCACCATGAGGATATCTTGGCATTTCAAGATTCAAAGCAAATATCAGAAAAATATCTTAAACTTATGGTATTTGAATCGAGATGTTTTAGAGGACTTTTGTGAATATCAAAAAATTTTAAACATATTCTATGGAAAGGGTAGTTTAGAGTATGAGGGGATTTTCATTAAAACTTTGTGTTCATTTATAATTTATAATTTATTCCTGGAATTTTTTTAAGGGAGTCCTCGAAGGATTTCTTTCCGAATAGCATTTGCTAATTGGTAAACCATAAGAAATACACAGTATATTACTATACAAGAATTTAGGACTCGTTTAAAGAAAACAACTTACATCAAATACTTTTTTGGCCAAAGTAAATTAATTCTCAGATATTACTTGCTAATTTATTTAATTTTACAACAGTTCTTTCCTCAAATGGTATGTGCTCATCAATTTCTTTATCTTTAAGCCATGCAAACAAAACAGACCTTATAGCTACCATATAGCTATCAGCTTTAAAACATTTGACTATCGCTTAAAGTTTACTGTATTCTCATATTCCTCTTGCACTTATATCCACAAAATCATTTCTATAAATGTTTATCTACATTAAGTAAAATAATAAGTATTTATAACTTCTAAAAGAGAAGAGAAAGTCATATGACTGCAACACAACAGATGTAGCTAGTCGGTACTTAATGAAAAAATTATTTACTCCAATTAAAGTCGATGCAGTTATTTCTCTAGAAGTAAATGCTTTGGATCCTAAAAGGAAAGCTTTTTCTGAAAAATATGTGCAAGAACACTATAAGTCTAAAATAAAAGAACGATCAAACACTAAACCTAGTATTTAAATTCATATTTTAAGAATGTGACACAATGTGTTTCAAAAGGTCCCCCCCCCCCCTCCATCGCAAACTAACATTTTGATTACCTCAAAAATTCCTCTAACGATGTTTGCAACATCACCATGACAAATTAAATTTTTCTCTCGAACGGCGTCAGAACAACTCTTTGTTCCGAAAGACGCATAGTGATTGGATTACGGAACGCGGCACTGTGACCAGTCTTGGTCTATTGCTATTGTCTCCCCCCACCCCCATTTAGCTCCTTTAACTCCAATGGTCATATCGGTGGCCATCATTTACTCATCATTCATTCTCATTCAAATTTCCAGCCTCTGGTTAAAATGAGAAATTATCTTGGTGGGAGATAAATCCCCACCCCACCACCGGGAAAATCGAACCCGGGACCCCTAGGACGGCAGGCACCTGCTGTAGCGACTGAGCCACGGAGCCAGACTGCTACTGTATTGCTCTATTTTCTGCTACTGTAAAATGTCCTCGTGCATCTAATTTATCAGCTCAGCCGTGTTTTGTTCCAGATGCTCTTACTATGATGGGGACAAAGGAAAAGATAGAATTTTCGACAGAACCTATCCAGCTTCCAGATTCGTCAAAATTCTCTCAAAATAATGAAACACGGCTGTATAATAAACAAATGCTATAGTTGTAGCCGTAAATTTATCATTGCATTATTTAAGTTTGATTTATGAGTCACTATGTTTACACTCAACTTCACTTACTTGTTGTTGTATAACTGAAACGTTTTCAAGTTCATTCGATCTCATCCTCAGCTGTTTGGTCACTAAATGAGCCTTCCTCTTCTTCCACTACTACGGAGCTCCGATCACTCTGCCATCTGGTGTTAGGGGCACTAAGTTTTAACACTTAATTTAATGCCGGGATTTCAAAATTTATAACTTTATCACGGTTTTTGTTTATGAATATTTTTTTCCCAAATATCCAATTCTATGGGTGTACTTAAAGATTTTAACAGTTTAATGTTGTGGCCAATGTTGTAGTTTTTCTGTCCAAAAATGGTGTGAAACTGCAGATTGTCCTGTTTGTTTCAACTTAATGTTCCTCTGGTGTTCTTTTTGCCTGGTTAACAAGTTTCTCTTAGTTTTTCCTATGTAGATTTTTTCACAGATTTCACAATTAATCTGATAAATTCCTGATTTCAAATTGTTGGGGATTGTATTTTTCAGTAGATTATTTAGCAGGTTCCTCAGACTGAATTTGTTTTGTGGTGCTAGAATTAAGTTTAGTCTTTTGAAGATTCGTTCAAATTTTCTAAAAGCCCCTGGATGGTAGGTGAATTTTCTATATTGCCAATTTGTGTTATTAAGTGGTGAGAGAGTGGTATTTTTTTGATATCACCTTCAGTTTTTCTTTTCTCTTCATCATGTTCCTTATGATGGCTGGTTTGAATCCATTTAATACCGCTATGTCTTTTATATGTTGTTTTTCTGTCAAAAATTCATCCTTACTCAGTGGGATGTTGTATAGCCGGTGAATTAGACTTCTAAAGGCAGCTAGTTGATGTGAACCTGGGTTGTATTCATTTTTCTCTATGTAATTATCTATGTGTGTGGGCTTCCTGTATATTCCAAAATCTACACCATGACGATTTCTAGTTATCTTGAGGTCCAAAAAGTATTAAATGGATTCAACCCAGCCATCATAAGGAACATGATGAAGAGAAAAGAAAAACTGAAGATAATATCAACAAATACCACTCTCACACCACTTAAAAATACAAATTGGTAATATAGAAAATTCACCTACCATCCATGGACTTTTAGAAAATTTGAACGAATCTTCAAAAGACTAAACTTAAAACTAGCACCACAAAACAAATTCAGTCTGAGGAACCTGCTAAGTAAACCACTGAAAAATACAATCCACAACAATTTGAAATCAGGAATTTATCAGATCAATTGTGAAACCTGTGAAAAAACTACATAGGAAAAACTAAGAGAAACTTGTTAACCAGGCAAAAAGAACACCAGAGGAACATTAAGTTGAAACAAACAGAACAATCTGCAGTTTCACACCATTTTTGGACAGAAAACCACAACATTGGCCACAACATTTAACTGTTAAAATCTTTAAGTACACCCATAGAATTGGATATTTGGGAAAAAATATTCATAAACAAAAACCGTGATAAAGTTATAAATTTTGAAATCCCGGCATTAAATGAAGTATTAAAACTTAGTGCCCCTAACACCAGATGGCAGAGTGATCGGAGCTCCGTAGTAGTGGAAGAAGAGGAAGGTTTATTTAGTCTCCAAACAGCTGAGGATGAGATCGAATGATCTTGAAAACGTTTCAATTATACAACAACAAGTAAGTGAAGTTGAGTGTAAACATAGTGACTCATAAATCAAACTTAAATATGAAGAATACTTCACTGTTAATAATGCTTCTGCTTTTAATATTTATTGCATTATTTTCTTGGTACAATTCTTTAAGCACTCAGATCTATTTTAGTCAAAAACTTAGGCATTGTCAGAGCTTTTTGCTTCATAAGCGAACATACTGCTTCATTAGTGTCCCGAGCCGATGGAAACGTACTTATTGAGCAGCGCGTGTTGAGATGAACAGGTACATTAAGGGAAACGGATATCGAAGAACTGTCTTGACATGTGATGCGGGTTGTATAACTGATAAGAAGATGGGGCTAATATCTAAACATAGGTACTGTTGCCGATCCCGAGGCATTATCAGCGGACGTCTGAGAGGAAGATAATGTTCCTTTTGTTTCCGGCACCTCCTGACAACCCTCCTCGACGACTTGTCTTTGTGTTTCCTCTCTCTCCCCCTTCCTTCTTTATCCGCCACATCACCATTCCATTTACTGGTTTTATACGGCGATATCGTAATGTCTGTACTTATCTTGTGCTATTCGACGAAGAATTAATTTACAAAGTAGCTGCTACCAATCTAAATTTTGACAGAAGTGTTATTTTAAAAAGACATGCTAATTAAATAAGCATAATTATGGCACACTGCTGAATAGTTTTTACTTTTAAAAGGAAATTTTTATATCACTAGTTCAGCGGTTTAATACATCCTTATTAGATTTTCAGACCGTCAGAGGCATGGAAACGCTCTGACTTCGACCGTGCTACTGAAGATGCCCACCACAGTCGTGGACGAAACCTCTGGAACTTCAAACTCCAGCAAACCATGGTATAACAAATAAGCTATATTAACTCTAGCCATGAAAGCCTACGTTCCCTACGTTCCAGCCCTTCAACAAAGGCTGAAACTGATTTTTTCCTGTATCTTTCGTGATAATTTGGTATCTGTAACATAAATATTTGAAAAGAGCGGGTTTTTATGTATAATGTCTGTAGACGGCAGCACTGTCGTATTGGTAGCTTGGTAGTAATCCTCTATTTTGTAGACCTTACGTGTATTTCGCATACCAGACAGTGGATGTGACGTGAGAGGACCAGTGCAGCGCAATCAAATTCTGTTTTCGTTTAAATCATACAGCCACCGAAACTTATGAAAAGCTGAAGCAAGCGTACAGTGAAGATGCACTACCTCGTGCAACAGTGTTTAGATGGTTCAAGGACTTCAAAGAAGGCCGAATTGTCAGTGTTAAGAGAGGTGGGCCTGCTGTTTCGGCTTCTGCTGTGACTGAAGTCAACATCAACACAGCTGCTGTGATTGTCCGAGAGGATCGGAGTATAACATTACGTAACCTCAGTAAAATGTTGAGAATTTCATATGGCAGTGTGTTTATAACTATGCACGACCAGCTCCATATGACCCGAGTTTGTGCTCGTTGGGTGCCACGTCTGTTGACTCCCGAACAAAAGGCTGTGCAAATGGAGACAAGCCGTGAGGTGCTGCGTCTCTTTGCTGATGGAGGGGATGCATTTTTTAAATCCATTATCATCAGTGATGAGTCATGGCTGCATCATTATGATCCTGAAGGAAAACAAGCAAGAACAGTGTGGACATCGCCAGGTTTTCCAACACCAAAAAAGGCAAAAGTTGTTCTCTCTGCAAGGAAAGTGACAGTAACAACATTTTTTCACTGTAATGGAATTATTTACCAGCATGCAGTTTCCCCTCACACTACTGTTACATCAGCATACTACACGTCAGCACATTGCAAAGAAATGACCAGAGCTTTCTCGGACTGGGTGGCGACTTCATCATGACAATGCACGGCCTCACGTCGCAAATCAAGTCATGCAGTTTCTGGCTCGATTCAGCATTACCTGTGTACCACATCCACTTTATAGCTCCGATCTTGCACCCTATGACTCTTTTTTTATTCCGATCATTAAAGCAAAGCTTAGGGATATTCGATTTGAGAACTCTGAAGCAGTACTCAAGAAAAGTGAGGCGATCCTGAAGGACCTGACAAAGAATGGTCTGTAGCACGTGTTCAAGGACTGGCAGAGACGCTATTAAAAGTGGAGGGTACTACTATGAAAAAGATGATGTAAACATTGAATTGCAGTAATATACATCTGTGAAAAAATCAGTCTCAGTCTTTGTTGATCAATCCTCGTATTAAGTGAATATCGTGTGAAAATCTTCACTCTTAAAGTTATTAATGCACTCCACCTCAAAATTCGATACCAAGATTTCAGTGGAAATGCACGTTTTGAGATCCTAAAACATTTTCATTACCAATGAAATGTACCTGTATCTTAAGTAAAATCTGAATATCTCTTCAATCTGAATAACTTTTTCTTAAATGGCATACCGTAGGAAATAGAAAGAAAGTCTTACTAAAATGTGAAACATATCGTGAAGCTTGTTATTGTCTTGCACTCTTTTCTGATGTAATGGTTTCCGAGATATACTGGTTTAAAGATTAAATTACCTAAACTTTTCTCAAATGTGAAATTCTTATCAGTCTCTCTCTCTATTTCTCTCGATCTATGCAAAGACAATGAAATTTCGAAGTCATTATATAGCGCACAGCTCTTGAAAATAATTGAATGCTACTTAATACTGCATTATTCTATTCCTATTCTGTTTAGGAACAACAACATGACAAAAGCACATCGACAAACGGTCCTTACTATAACCGTAGAACAAATGAATGTTTTAAAGAATAATTTCTTTGAAGAATGGGTACAAAAGTCATGTGAATTAAAATTCTTTCATTGCTGATAAATAATAAGAATAAGAGCTTTTTAGAAAAACAAGTAGGCATTATTGAAGTGTAAGATGGTTTGTTACATCGCTTTTATACGTTTTGCCATTTACGACTTTGATATTTGTTTTTACTGAACAGAATTTTGCTAATATTTGAGGTACATAATACTTTCTAAATACGTGGCCCGCTCTTTATTTCTCATCGGGCCATGTAATGTACAGTTACCCTTTCAACCACACTCATTCTCTTAAAACTTTTACCTCCTCATTGTATCGTTCATAACCTGAGCTCTTATATACACAAGGGACTCCATCACATTTCAGCCATTTTGTAAGAGAAGTTCTCAAAAACGCCTAAAGGAAGAGATGGATAGGCAGAGAAGGACCTGCTACATGGCCAGCACGATGGCTTGACTAATGTTTTAAGGGGGGTTGGCATATGCCATTCCTGTTAACACACGGAGGGCTTTTAAGGCTTTCTCTGAATAACTTTTAGTTTAATTTACGTTACTCTTAAGAATCCTCTGGGTTTCGCCTACTGAATCCTGTGGCTCCTAAACAATATAGCCAACATCGGCGTTTTAACAAAACAAAAATATAATTTAATTTGTGACACACATCATTCTAAAGAGCTTGTTACAGTGCACTTGTTAAGTAATCACTGAAACTTGCCAGGCAAGCATATTTTCTGATAAGCATGCCATATTTCACTGAGTTGAGAAATAAAAATGTACACATACATTTTAAAACATATCGATATTCCTATGGAAAACAAAACATATAGTACTTTATTGTAGGTTCATTTAATTGAATGTGAGAAATTTAAAAATTGCCTACTAAAGCGACATTTATTGGAAGGGGAAAAATGTTGGACACTTTGTTTTATGAACCATAATTTCTGCACCACTTCCAGATAAGATTATATTCTATCCTTTTAATATGTAAACTAATAAAAACAATTTTGATTTATTATTTTACATGACATTCCATATGTATAAACGTTTATTTTATATAGCTTCTACAAACTATTCATATAAAACGTCATTTTACTATCTTATTCGTGTTAATAGAAATAAGTCATGTAGAAATATCCTCACTGCACATTTTGTTGTACATACAATAAACTTACAATAGGCAGAAGCAAAATTCACAAATTTAAATGGTCATTATATTGCTAGTCTTGAAACCACATACCGCTTTCATGAAATCATAGAAACAAATGAATATCGAAATCACTTTAAAAAGGATGAGGGAGTTGTAAAAGCAGTAGGAATACAAGAGTTGACTGATAAGTCTCGGGACTCACAATAAAAATAAATATTTATCTTTATTTTTTCAACATAATCTCCAGAAAGGCTAATAAATTTGTCATATCGGTGTTCTAATGTAATCAAACAATTACTGTAGTACTATTTATTATGATCCTCAAATTAGCTATGAACGACTTCCTCCTCGAAATCTTCGTCCTCCAAGAAATTTTTTAGGGTTCTGGAACAAGTGGTATGTCACTGGGTGATAGATCTCGCGAATACGGTGGATGATCAAGAAATTCTAACTTTAATTTGAACATATTTCCCATTGTAATGACTGAAGGATGGGCCGGAGCATCGTCGTGGAGAACCAAGAATTTTCTTTGCCAAATGAAGTCTTTTTCTTTTCACCTCATCACTCAAACATTGCAGTAAGCTTGCATAATAGTCACCAGTGATAGTTTTATCCTTTTCTAATTATTTAATAAAAGTAATTCCCTGTGCATCCCAAAAAAACACTGGCCATAACCTTGTTAGCTGACGTTGCGCTTATTTTGGACTTGGCTCACCTGATGCAATCCACTATTTTGCCTGTGATTTACGTGATATATCCACGTTTTATCTATGGTAATAAGCCATCTCAAAAATTCACAGGAATGTTTGCGGTAGAGCTCTAAATTCTTAATAGAAACAGTTTTTCTTTGCATTTTTTGATCACGTGTCAACAAACGCCGCATATCTTTTCTTTCATTTGATACCTCTTGACATTTAGCGTAAATATTGCTGCTATAAATATGTTTTATTTATCTTTTTTATTCTTTTTAACGAACAAGTTATGATATCCAATTTCCGTTCCGACTCATTTGGGTTGTTATACAGCCTTACGGCTACGCTCTCATCGCTTTTTTTTATTCTGATCAGAATTTTTTTACTTCTTTTTATTTTTAAATAAACAATCTGGATCACAAAGGGGAAAGGTAGAGTGGGAGGTTTTGTTTTACTTTATGTATTTATGTTTAGTTACATTTTGTTGTAATATTTGAGAAAGAAACTGCGTGCACACCCGGGCAAAACTTAGCAAGTGAGATCCAGGTCTTGCACAGCCCTTTTAAAAGCCCAAAACATTACTTAAAATGTTGCCTGAACGTTCTTTTGATATGTTTTTACAACGTCTGCTATCTCAAATAATTTAATCTGTGGTCTTTCAGTACTAAATGATGAATTTGTTTTTCAATATTCTCTAAAGTTATGACTTCCACAGGGCGTCCAGAGCGAGGCTCATCACCAGTGCTTCTACGTCCCATTTTAAACTAAACAACCCAACTTTTAATCAAGAGGCAGAGTCTTTCAATGTACTGCACATTTCCTCCTTAATTTTATTTGGCGTTAAGCCTTTCAAATGGAAGTATTTAATCAATGCTCCTTTTTGGAAATCCTACATTTTCGTGAAACTTCTATACTTGTCTTGTTAAAAATGCTGTCATTCAAAACCCAAACAAGCTATTGACCTGTAACTATGGATACATGCTAGTCTAGAGTTAAACTATATGATGTTATCAGTCAAAATTTGCCCATTGGCGCCATCTCTACGTGAGGCCCAGGACTTATCCTGCCAACCCTCGTAATTACGAATATGTCTTAAATTATGGACATTAGAAAAAATTATTTTCAATAAATTGTGTGCTTTAAACAGATATACATTTCGTATGTAGTAGGGTAGAGTCGTGCAGTATCGGTCGACGTGCAGTACGGGCTACTACGGCCTCTATGTGGCAGAAGTTTCCAGTAAGCAGAAGAAAGCATGTGCATACACGTGCGCTATAGTCGGATATCTTCTTGCTCTCTTCAGTTGTTTGTCTCCTCTGAGCGCTTGATGGTGGTTAGTGTAGCTCTTAGCGCACGGAAGTTATTCTGAGGCCTATAGCAGCGCTATATCTGTGATCTCTGTAAACCAGTCAGCCAAAAATTTGTGAACTGAGCAGAATTAGTGACAGTAAGTTCCCATACTTTTCTATTCCACTATTGTTCTATATGTGGCAGTTCAATGTATCTCTGACAATCTATATTGTAACAGAAAAGGCAGTGGTCGATACTGGACTCCTTCAACCCCCGGAGCAATAAACATACTCAGGGGTTCTTTCCATAGGGCAATACCTGGAGTCTATAGAGCCCCTCATTGACAACAATGTCAAGACGGGTGGAAGTGGATACGCCACTTACGCGCGTCAGCCCCGCAGGGAAGACTACCGAAAACCTCGGTCGGTCCCTCCGGTGATCTAGCACAACTTCTGGGTCCAAAAGCTCTAGAGGTGTTGGATGTGAGTACATCCATGGAGCCGAACCCTTTACATTCGGTCTCCATGGCACCACATCCATGTACACCGCATAGCTCTACGCAATCTACCGAGCCATTTTACATGTTCGCCGCCGAAGGTTGGGTGATTCCCTCAATTTGAGTGATTCCCTTAGAGCCTTTCGGAGCCTTCGTGAGCTGTACCACCACCATACCGTTTTACAGTGTACCCAGGACGCCCTCCACGTGTCACACGTCTCTGGCGTTAGCGTGCTATGTGCCTGGGTTCCTGGTCACGTTGGCTTGCAGGATAATGAAAGGGCGCATTCAGCGGCTAAGGTGGCCGCCACAGCACCAGGTGCTACCTTCCCTTTGGCCAACGCGGAAGACTTCAGGCTTGTTGTCCGTAGAGCGGCGCTCTCGTGCTGGCGCGATGAGCGGTCTGCTTTGCGTGGCAACAAGCTCAGGAGCGTGAAGGACCTTCCGATTCACTGGGTGACCTCCTGTCGATTATACCGGCGGGAGGAGGTGATTTTGGCTCGGCTGCGTATTGGTCACTATTTTAATCATAGCTTTTTATTAAGTAGGGCCCCAGAATCCGTTTGTCCGCTGTGCGGTTCATTTCTAACGGTCCGCCACCTACTTTTAGATTGTTTTAGTTTAGCACGTCTACGCAGGTCTCTCCAGCTGCCGGTCAGCATGGCGGAGACCCTGGCGGAAGACGAACAAGTGGTGGCCAAGGTTTTAGAGTTTATTTTAAATTTAAATTTTAGAGTATAGGACCCATTAATTTGGAATTTTAATCTTTTTATTGTTTTAAGCTTTCTTTTAGTATTTAAGATACCGTTATACGGGGCTTTTATCTTATGTAACTGTTTTTCTTAGCTTGTTAGATTGATTTTAACCCAATTGGCTTTCAAGGGCGCTGATGACCTTGTAGTTGAGCGTCCTTAAACCCAATTATCCATCCATCCTAGCACAACTTCTACAAGCTCTGCAGGCTAGTACCCGGGACCATTTAGGTAACCCTCTGCCCCCTCCGGGCGACCGAAGCCTGGCCGGAGGTACATGATTGCCCGCGGGTTTCGAGAACACACTGCCCCCTGGAGTCCAACCCAATCCCAACAGCTGTCATTCAGGGAGGGGCTCGAATGTTCGGCCAGAGGTTCCTATAGTTACGTTAGAGGTACCACGAGTGCTGAGGGTCCGCAGCGCTCACATTAAAGCAGCTGAAGGGGACGTATCCTCTCCCCTACGGGATATCTATAGAACATGTCTTGAGATAAGAGAATAATATAGAAATATTTCGATTAACCACCACAGTTACAGAGAAAATAAGAAAAACTTAACCCGGCCAATACTGCACGAGCTTCCCCTAAGCTTTTGTCTGTTTTCGGTTTATCCAACATACTAAATTCCTTCCGAATGAACTGAAATATGTAGACTTCATTGCCGTTTACATTTTTACTTATCATGAAGAAATCTTGCAAATGTAATATTTTAATTATGATAGTTTGAGCCATTTTAATAAATAAAATGAAATGAAAATTTTCACATAAAATCGGTAGTTTAGGGTTAAGCAATTTGGTTGAGTATCTTCGTCTCGCATCATTAGAACAGCTGCACCAAATTACCAAACTTAACATTTCATTATGTTTTGACTTTAGAGCCATTTTTGCAGATAGAGCGCTCGCGAGTCTTTTAATAGACGTATTAAGATACTGTATCTTTACATGTATCTATGACTATAACGTTGAAATTATTTACAAAAACATTTATGTTGGTAAAGAAGGAAGGAAATATGACGTTTTACATGACCAGCCCCAGGTATCGAACCTGAATGTGATGCTCGCTGGTACGTGAGACAGGAGTTATCACTTAGTACATACTTGGACTGGGTTTTCAAATTAAATTACTATCACTTTACATGCTGAAGTACGGCGGAGAAGATGCAGGTAACGTTATCTCTCCACAAAATATAACGATCGAGTCAAGTTATGTAACTAAGTTAAACTCCACACTAGGCACGGTGAAGTTACGAGTTGCTGTACGTCACAAAATGTTAACAAGGAACTCTCCTTGTAACTCAGCTTTATGCTCTCAGGCTTTCATTCACATCCTTTATTCTCAAACATCTTTCACAAACTATTCTTGCAAAACCTCGTTTCAAACAAGTTAAATCTTTCCAGAATAGCTTCATTACGAATTTCCTTCTAAGTGTTACTCAATTTTATTTTTTGTCTTTACAGGATTTTCTCTGCTTATTTCTTTACAAACTACTCCACATATTCTCCTGATATACCAGGGCTGTCCAATAAACAACGATCATAATTTTACGGCCATAATTTTCGCACTAAAATTCAGTCTTATTATATTCTGGAAATTAATTGTTCTTTCACACACTAGCCGTGTGTAGGACGCACTATAAAAGGGTAGAGCCAGACTGAAAAATTAACTTCCATTAATTGTACCTAATAGTGGTCCGAACTATAAAGCCTGGGCCTTAAGTACTTACAGCATAGTAATTAGTAAATTATTTCCTTTTACATCAACAAATGAAATACAAAATCAAGATTACAATTATAAAATCCATACTGAAATATGCCATATATTCCTAAATCCTGAAAATCCTATCATGTTATCATGTTGCCCACCATTGAATAGTAATTCAGTCCCCATACACCTAACCCTAGGTTTTTGTATATTGGAGGCCCTCTGCTCCTTTTATACACTTTTTGCCATTTCGCCTATCTCACTCTACATTTTTCTCTTAATTGTTCTTAGCCATCTCTCTTTAACGTTCCCTAAATAATTCCCTATATTTCTCCTGTTCATTTCTCTTTTTACTGACAACAGTTTTTAATTACTACTTCACCCCCCCCCCCCCCAAACTGTCCCATTTACGTACACAAGCCGGCTCTCTCCATATCTATGTTTGACTACAATTTAATATACAATGGAAATCTGCATTCTCTTCTCCACACAATGGACATTTATCTAGCTCCCTCTTTTCACCTATACCTTTCAAGTTTCTCACTCCTGTTCTCGCCCAAGCAAAACCTTCTCACCCTAACTTACTACATATATCTATATATCCTTCTCTCCCCCAGGTTGTTTTTATTTCTCTATATAATCTCAGTGAGCGTTTGTCACTTGTATTGGCAAAAATGTCTTGTCTGTCAATATCTTCTAATCTTAGCTTAACTTCTTTCCAGAAACCTCTATACCCATACTCTGCATTTATCCAAGAATGACCCATACCTATCTGCTTGAACAAGTCATACATTTTATGTGCCCAATACCCACCCCAGTTACTTCTCTTTTGAATATGAAAACATTCTTTAATTATATTGCCATCTTCCAAGTTAGTGACTCTGTACAAATATTTCATTGCCCTTGACAACTTACAGCATAGTAAGTCGCCATTAAGTAGTTGTCTCATGTGTTTATGAGAACTCCTAGTGGTTTACCGGGAGAAACACGACTCAGTTGGAGAATTTAATGTCATGTTGACACGTCAGCCATAGTAGCTCAAATAGTTAGAGCGGCTGGACGGAGACCAGAAGATCCGTGGGTCAAATCCCGGCTATGGCATTGAATTTTTCAGTCTGGTCTTTATTATATTCCGTTAGCTTAATGTGAAACAAACACGTCATAGTAGTTTCATTGTTGGTACTCTTGGCTCCCGCCTGTGAGAACCAGGTAAGTTCAGACATGTTCAGTATCGCCTACCGCTGCAATGGAGATAACACGCAGTTAAAGTTGATGTTAGAGGAAGATGCGGAGTTTCTTTCAAATGCAATCACTGCTGATGAAACTTGGCTACATCGTTTTGATCCTGAGAGCAAACAGCAAAGCTCAGTGTGGAAATCTCGTTCATCACTAACCACCCAAAAGCAAAAGTGGTTGCCTATACTGGGAAAGTTACGGTAATCTCATTCTTTGATATTCATGTAATGGTTTATCAGCATGTTATACCTGCACACACATCAGTAACTGGAAAATACTACAGGGATGCCCTGAAAACATTGCAAGTCCATATCAGGTGCAAAAAAAAACGCATTTCCGTGAAGCAGACTGGATGCTGCACCACGATAATGCGCGGCCACACATTGCCAATGTAGTTGCTGAATATCTTGCAAAAATCAACGTGAAGTGCATCCCTTACCCTCTCTATAATCCTGAGTTAGCCCCATGAGACTTTTTTTCTATTCCCTAACTTGAAGAAACGCCTTCATGGGAGGTATTATCCATCATCAGAAGCTGTGGTGAAGGTTGTGGAGGCTGTTTTGAAGGATCTCTCCAAAAACGGTTTCCAACATGTCTTTGAAGATTGGCAGAAACTCTGTAACAAGTGCATCGCATTCAGCGGAGACTATTTTGAGAAGGACCATCAAAATTATGAGTATGAGTAAACGTATGCTGTCAAAAAAATAATGTGATCATTTTTTATTGAACAGTCCTCATACTTAAACTGCGCATTTCCTTGTATGTTATTCTAAGCTATCGAAAATCATATTTATATAAAGCGAATCTGACCGCCTCGGTAGCGTAGATGGTAGTATGTCTGCCTCACGTTCAAGAGGTCCCGAGTTCGAATCTCGGTCAGGTTGAGTTACCTGGATATGGTTTCTTCCGGGGTTTTCCCTTAACCTTAAAGACGAATGTCGTGTAACTGTAAGCTCCATGGACCCTGGACACATTTGAGCATTATTTCACCCAATTCATTCACCATCCGATATGACTTAACGTTGGAGGACGTAAAATTAGAAAAAGCGGATCTCTTATGTTCTTGAATAGCCGTGAATAAAAATGTGCTATGTTCCACTCATGGCCATTTCTCTGCTCTCCTTTGTACAAATTATTCTCACAAACACCTATTCGTCTAATTTTTACGAAAGGTCTTTTCGGATTGGGTTGGTCTCGGCGGGGCATGAGAATCTCCGATACTCGCCTAGAGAGCTTAGTAGTATGCTGTACTACTTTACTGGCAGTGACCGAGGTTTTCGGATGGATTGAAGCGGGAAATTGCGTATCCATTTAGAACTGAAATTGTTGAGGGAGGGGGGATGCTTTTCAGACTCCAGATATCGCTCTGTGGAATGCCCAACGGAATTTACTTTGATGTTTCCCTGGTGTTTTAGGCGGAGTGTCACACCGCCGGGTGGCCTCGTTCAATGCTTAACTTTATCTACATCTGGTGATTTCAGATAACATCTACAAAAAGGTTTCATTATATAATTTCCTTCATGTAAAATTGGAACAGAAGAATACAGTAGCGATGGGCAAATTATGTTGCAGCTGATCGCTTTCTGATGGCTTTGAAATGTACGATTTCTACTTGAGAAAATACAAGAACTAATGGCCATAGGTAATGGCACGAGAGGTTTTGAATTTATCTAGGGAAGTTCAAAATTACGAGTTGCATTTGTAGAGATTATTCCACGAATAAAGCAAATTTTTAAAAGTAATAAAATAAATTATTTGATTCCCTAAATCAGATAGGCATACATTAGCACACGAATGAAACTTAACCTCACAAGTCACGGCATACAAGATTAGTTCTTACAGGCCGTGGACAAGTTAACACTCGCGAAAGAAACTTCAGTCTTCTGGCCGTCAGGTGGCGCCTATTGAATATAAGAAAATGATAAAGTGACATAACCTCTAATTTCAAACAACAAACTTCATTTACTTTAAACTGCAATAAAGTTGCAATTATTTAACTTGAATATTACTTTTATTGTTCAAACTGTTACCAATTTCCTATTCATTTCGGTATTCTCTGGCTTTACTTGGTGAATTAAAAGATTTATTTCGTTTCTTGTCACGTAGTCAATTGTTTCAGCCGCCATGTTACTGTTTGAATCTCGCGCTTGTCTTCACTGCCCATATGATCGTAATACCCAACAGTAAAAGAACATGTGATAATTGCTGAGCGATAATTCTGCATGATGTCAGCGATTGGTCGGTATTTAAGGAATCCTAGTACTTGGTTGGTCTATACGAGGAGAGTGACGTATGTGTGAAATAGTCTCGAAAATGGTTAACACTACAAAAAGGATTGAATGAGTGAGAATGAATGAAGGAAGCCTATAGGGTCCCCTGCAGGACAAAGGCCTCCTGTGAAAGGGGGAGCTGTCAAGGGTTTTCCACACAATTCTACACCTTGGAGCACTGGACCACTGTGGCCCCACCAGTTGTTTGATGTAGTCTGCCCATCTTATTCTTGGTCTTTCACAAGAATTATTCGGAATAAACTGTGTGATTTAACGAGATCTCGACTATTTCTGCAGTACGATTTTGTCTATCTCTTACAGCTTAAAATCAAAATGTTATATAAATGCATGTCATCTGTACAAACTACAAGAAACAGATCAAGATTTACTTACAATATAACGAATTGGATACAGAAAGTTAGCTCACCCCTAGCTGTTACTCAAATAAGAACAGTCAGTATGCGTTTACTCCTACGAGTAAACCACATATTTGCAGAATGTACCATACATCATTCATTTACGAGAAAAGTAAGATTATTAAACATCAAAACTGCTCTGCATAATCAAATGCTCTTTCATAAAACAATATATACGGTATATAGACAAAAATGAAGTTGTATTTCTTAGTGACCCACCACGCTCACTTTTTAATTGGTAGTTTAGCTTTGAAACATTCTGTATATCTCTTAATACTCCTCGTTGTTTTGTTTTTTCCTTATTATTCTTATATATTTTATTTTTATGTTGTTGTATTGTGGTTGGAGAACGCCACTGAGTTCTCTGACCGCAAATAAATATTTTACAAAATAAAAAATAAAAATTGAAATCCGTCCACTTAAGAAGCACAGATCAATACAGCTTGAAAATCAAGTTAAGTAGTCACGTTTCTTTAACCCAATTAATGTCCAATACTCACACCATCTACTGACGTGGCATTTAATTTACTGAAAACAGTCTTTTGTTCACTAATAAGAATTTTGATAGTGTTTTGTCTATATGTGTTTTATATCCAGTGTTTCATTTGTGGTTATAACTTTTAATAAATATCCTGATGATGGGAGAGATGCACACTCCCGAAACGTCACTTTATAATCGTCTTTTCACCTGACTTGCTTCCCGAAAACAACTTCAGCAAATATTTTAAAAAATACTTCATGTAAATGCTAGTTTTGGGTTGGGGCTTTTCTTCAAAATCCTTGTATCACATTCTTGGAAGATGCTGAACTAATACCCGATTTAATCCCATCTTTTTGTCTTTTAATTATTGAATTATGCTGTTCATACACACATGCACACACTCACATCTTCATCTAAAATGCTATGTCTTATTTAGAAAGCCTCGTGGTGGAATGAAATATTTTAGATATAAAGAAATAGGTAAGTAGAAAATGAAAAGCATGGCTCTATCTATTCCTTGAAATCGCGTACTCTTTGCACGATATCACGAAAAACAAAACACTTAAGAGTTCAAATATATATGTATGAGGTATAGGAAAAGGTACACTAATTGTAAGCTATATGTTAGAAATGTTTAATGACTCAAAATATATTTATCATACTCCTTTAATAAGTCTTATAGAATTAAACACACTACTTTAACAGATTGCACAGGAATATTAGGTAAGCACTTTTGCACAGAATATTTATGGCATATAACCAACCTATGAGACCAGCCAAGTTTAGTATTATTCGTGAGTATTTCTATGTATTTGTGAATTTGAATAATTGCTTTGTTTCATAAATGTCCATATACCAGCATCATAATGATGACTATAGTAGTAGTAGTAGTAATAATAATAATAATAATAATAATAATAATAATAATAATAATAATAATAATAATAATAATAATAATAATAATAATAATAATAATAATAATAATAATAATAATAATAATAATAATAATAATAATAATAATAATAATAATAATAATAATAATAATAATAATAATAATAATAATAATAATAATAATAATAATAATAATAATAATAATAATAATAATAATAATAATAATAATAATAATAATAATAATAATAATAATAATAATAATAATAATAATAATAGGGTATTTGTCTTCAGCCTAAAAATATTATCATTGTTGTCTGTTTAAGGAAAGATTAAAGGCCATATCTCACCAACATTAAATGCGCTAAGTTCAGGATCTGTTATCTCAGAAACTATTTAACATTAAAGATATTAAAACAAGTTATTGCAGTATTAACACATCCCATTTTACTAACAAAAGAATTTTACCTTAGTTTAGACAGCGATGAATAGCCTATACAGACCTTCGCAGAAGTGATGAGCAGGTAACAGCTCAGGGTATCACGAGGTCCATTCACTTGTACCACCCTTACGTTCTATACACAATACGCCAACATGTTTCCAGAAACTTCAGTTGCCGCCAAACTCGAGGGAAGGCTTCCGGTGGTGGACTACCAACCCTAGACTGGGATACTCGCCTCAAATCATTCCTGCCAAACTAAAACCCATGTACTCGCCATATCGTCCGACAGAAAGTTTTACAGGATGCAGACGAAAGTTTTTCTAGTATAACAGTATACTTTTATCCAAGTTTAGATTACACTGTTAGTAATATTTGTTAAATAATTAGCAGTGTTATTAACAACGAACGATCTGCAACGGAAATTAGATTTTTTTCATCATACAATTTTAATTAAGTTATCGTCAAGAGTTTATGAGAAAATGAGCAATTTATACCAAAAAATGTCATTCACACAAAACCTTATTCAAAACAAAAATAGAGTAAGAGAAGTAGCACATATTACTAACATAAGTTCCGAACATCGTATCCCGGTTGCTAGGTTACTACACTGAAAAAATACATTCAACATTTAAGATTTATTTTATAATACATATTTACACACATAGTTTTTTTTCAGTGAAAAATAAACCCGTATGACTTGAACACATATAATCTCTCTCATAGTACAAAACAAAACAACGAGGACTATTAAGACATTTGCAGAGTATTTCAAAGGTAAACTACCAATTAAAAAGTGAGCGTGGTGAGCCACTAAGAAATACAACTTCATTTGTATATATATATATATATTGTTTTATGAAAGAGCATTTGATTATGTAGAGCAGTTTTGATTTTAATAATCTTACTTTTCTCATAAGTGAATGATGTGTGGTACATTCTGCAAATATGTGGTTTACTCGTAGGAGTAAACAGCTAGGGGTGAGTTAGCTTGCTGTATCCAATTCATAATCTCTTACCAGTAATAATTTTTAAAGTAAATCTTCTTTTAAAGGGTGCCCCAAAGTTTATCATAATTCTTTACCGTGTATCAGATATTATTGCTTTCTAGGGAAAAGTTCCTAAAAGTATCCTTCACATTATAGAAAAGATAATCTCATAAGAAATAACATTTATGGGACTTGCGAGGTAAGTTGACGTTTACTAGCAAGTGAGAAAATTTAACACCCGTGGAGTTAGCACCGAGGAGCATGACAAATGCCAAACCTTCCTAGTCCTATACGTAATTTTATCCGTTATCCAAGAACAAATTGACTTGAATTATTAATTATAAAAATATTAAGATTTGCTTTACAAAATATTTAGCATCTATGTTTTACTAGGTGTAAGAGATATTGGAGGCATTGAATAGCAAAGAGTCGTAACTATGGTGATGGAAACATAACAAATGGTAAACTGTATGTCGAAATGACAAAAGTTTTGTACTTGAAGAAATTCGAGAAGAAGCTCGAACTGCTAATCTTAGTTTGCTGTCACAAAAGTCATCTGCAATTTATGATAAGAAATATTTATATACAAATATAATAATTTGTAACATAACACTTAACTTATCTTTTAAGAAATGATAATTCTTATAGATTCTCCAGGATCGCGATTTTACTGTAAATTCATACATATCTTCAGCTGTCGCCATAGTTACTAAACACTACACGTTGATATGTTCCTGTTAGTACTACAAAAATTTTAAGATAAATTTAAAAACAGAATCGGCTGCCGGTATTTCAAAATTCACTACGCGATGCTTGTTTTTTAAAACAAATATCTTGTCCCAAACCATTAAATCTATCTTACCAATAATTTAACTTCTTCAGGATTTATTTCATGGTTAAATGACCAAAAATGATCTGCTACGGCCGATTTATCAGTTTGTTTATACTTAATGTTACGAAAATGTTCTTTTGTTCTGGTTTCTAAATTACGTTTTTTCTTTACAATATAAACTTTATCACAATCGAAACAATTCAACTAAAAATACCAGATTTTCTATTATTAGGAATTTTATTTTTTACAGAGAAATGCAGTAAATGTTTAATACTATATTGATTTTGAGGAACTAAAGTTATACCAAGCTCTTTAAAAAATTTGAAAATGTTTATTAACCCAAGGATGGTAAGTACTGTGACTTTGTGGGTTCGTGAAATGAAAAGTCCAATTACACCACTCAAAAATGTTCTTTATTTCCACCGACTTACAGTTAAACTCTTGCCAATTACACAGAATTACGTAATGCACACAATTACGATTCACCAGTTCGTCCGTTACAATTTCACTTGCACTCGTAATTACGTACAATCTTCCGATGCTCTCACACAGTCTTCTCGTCGTACACTAGCACTGCATCCTTACACCAAGAACTGACTGACTCACTGCCCCTTGCACGACGTGTTGCTTATATAGGGTCCGCTTGCCGATCTAGAAGGTTCTCGATTAGATTGAATGTCCCGAGTTTCCAGAACCTAGGAGAAGGGTAAAGAGACGGCTCAGGGGCCCGACATCCCTCTCCTAACCATTCCTTCTTAACGCTATAAGACAAACGAGGGGGCGGGGCGAACGCCGACCCGTCTCCTGTCGCCCACTCTATAGGGTGTTCCGATGCTCGCATGACACTGCTCCCTCCTCAAAGCTGGTCGTCCCGAACAGCACCATCGTAGCGTGCCAGGCGGTCCAGGTGTACCACCAGCATCTGCTCGGAGACTCAGCCAGAAGTAGCGCTGCCGAAGTTTGTCAATCGTTCGGTTCGCTCTCAGGTGTCCTCCCGAAGTACCGGCGTGCTCTTCCTCCAAGACTTCCTGGACCTTCTCCGGGGAAGTACCAACTGTTCTCTCTGCGTCTTCCCATCGGGTGACTCCCATACCCGGAACAGCACGCCCTCTCTGGTCTTCAACGAGTCCCATTGGGCCCAGTACGACTTGTAGGTGGCGCTCCTCGGTGCGATGTCCTCCCAGGTTGGTCTCGTCCCTGCGTCCACTTCCCTCAAGAGTGGCCCCTCGTCTGCGTCCGCCAGCTGCTCTCTCCTCAGGCCTGCGCTATCCCAGCCTTCAGCAGGCACTGCCACAACTACTCGGACTGCTGCGGCACGCTCCTTCTCTTCCACTCTTGTGCACTGGCCGCACTCTACTGGACAGGGTCTTTGGGACATGGCGTCTGCGTTACCGTGGCTCTTCCCTCTACGATGTTCCGAGGTGAAGTCGTACTCCTGCAGCCTCTGGACCCAACGTGCCGTCTGGCCTTCCAGGTTCTTAAAGCTCAATAGCCAGGTTAGGGCGGAATGGTCAGTCCTCAGGTGGAATGGCTGACCGTACAGGTGCTTATGGAAGTGCTCCACGGACTTTACTACCGCCAGTAATTCTCGTCGGGTGACGCAGTAGTTCTTCTCTGCCTTGGATAGCGTCTTGCTGTAGTAGGCTATCACCCGCTCATGGCCGTCCTGGATCTGCGATAGGACACCTCCAATGCAATGGTCGCTAGCGTCGGTGTCCACAATGAAGGCGCCACCCGGTTGTGGGAAACCCAAAATTGGAGCACTGCACAGGGTCTCCTTTAGGTGCTGGAAAGCGTTTTCGGCGTCCTCTGTCCACACATAGGGCCGGTGTTCCTCCGTCAGGCGGGTGAGGGGTTTTGCGATGTTGTCGGCCTTTTCCTCTAAATCGTTAAGGCTGTCGTCTACTTGACACATCCGCTTGCCCAGATTCGTGACGTCATCCCTCACGCCGACCAACCGTTCCTCAAACTTTGCGGCGAGAGCATCGTTCGCCGCCTTCATTTCCGTGGCCAGACTGCCGTTCGCTGCCCTCATTTCTGTGGTTAACTCGGCTTTCATTTCTTCCATCTTCTCGGTGATGTTGTCGTTGGCCGTCTTCATTTGTTTCAGTTCCGCGGCCAGGTTGTCATTTATAGTCTCCAGCTTCGCGGCCAGGCTGTTATTTGCCGCTTCTGTTTTTGCAGCGAGGTTTTCAGTTGCCGTCTTCATTTCTTTCAGTTCCGCTAAAATCTTTTCTAATGCTGCCTCCATTGTGTTATGTCGCACTCCTGACACCAATTGTGACTTTGTGGGTTCGTGAAATGAAAAGTCCAATTACACCACTCAAAAATGTTCTTTATTTCCACCGACTTACAGTTAAACTCTTGCCAATTACACAGAATTACGTAATGCACACAATTACGATTCACCAGTTCGTCCGTTACAATTTCACTTGCACTCGTAATTACGTACAATCTTCCGATGCTCTCACACAGTCTTCTCGTCGTACACTAGCACTGCATCCTTACACCAAGAACTGACTGACTCACTGCCCCTTGCACGACGTGTTGCTTATATAGGGTCCGCTTGTCGATCTAGAAGGTTCTCGGTTAGATTGAATGTCCCGAGTTTCCAGAACCTAGGAGAAGGGTAAAGAGACGGCTCAGGGGCCCGACATCCCTCTCCTAACCATCCCTTCTTAACGCTATAAGACAAACGAGGGGGCGGGGCGAACGCCGACCCGTCTCCTGTCGCCCACTCTATAGGGTGTTCCGATGCTCGCGTGACAGTACATTTTTAAAATTATAATCGTCTTTTATTTTTAAGTGTAGAAATATCATTAACAGTTTTTTATATTTGAATTTTTTCACTTTTTTGTTTATAAAGTCTTTATTAAAACCATTAATTAAAGCAGTATTGATAATATATTTATATTCTTTATTTTCATCTTTATTCAGGGGTATATTTATTAATTTATAAAACAACCTATTGAAAACAGCAAATTTATGTGAAAAAGTGTTAAAACTTTTATTTTTATGTAATTATCAATATGAATAGACTTCCTATAAATAGCAAAGTTTAATTTATTATTATTTCTTATTATCTTTAGATATAGAAAAGAAAGAAATTCATTAATTTAAGTTTCTAATGTAAATTTTATAGCTTTATTTTGCAAATTAATAATTTTAAAGCATCGCTTTTTAGTTTTTCAGGAACAATTGGAAAAATATCATCAACATATCTATACCAAACTTCAAAAATTAAAGGGAATGCTTTAGTGACTTGCATTTCGAAAAAACTCATAAAAAGATCAGCAAGAAAATGTGAAAGAGGATTGCCCATTGCTAAGCCAGAAGTTTGTTGAAAAAAATATTACCTTTAAAAGTGAAAAAATTTGATCTAAACAAAATTCAGAAGGTTTAACAAAATCAACTATTAAGTTCGTCATGTAAAGTTATTGAGTTCAACCAATTTTGTAAATCATTTAAAATTTTGTCTCTAGGAATACTAGGAAATAAGGCGGTTGCGTCAAAATATATTTATATTTCAACAAATGATGTAGTTAAAGTGTTACGAATATGTTGTTTCTTGCTTTTTAGGTAACTAAAGAAAAATTGAACATCGGACTAAGCTACCTAGGAGGTAATCGATAATTATCGATTATAATCAAAGAGATTACAGTATGTCTTTGACATTATATTAGAGTGGGCCTTACTAAGAATAGTGTGTTTGTGTCTCGCAAATTTTAACTTTACTGTTCTGCTTGACCTGCTATATTGACTCTGGTAGAGATAATTCGACTCTTTGCACAGATTATTTACGTCTAACAGTAAAAGTCCTACTTTTCAGTAAACCAAGTGTCGCGTAATGATTTGATTTTGTTGTGTTGGTTGATAAAACAATTTTGTCAAATGTTTCTCTCGATTAAGTAGATAGGAGAATAAATGTATGTGAAAAATAATTGTTTTACAATAGTGATTAGAGAAAGTAATGTAAGTGTAGCACTGAGAGATAGAGGAGGGAGAAATTAACATCCACTGTTAACGTAACTACGTCAGCGAATTTGTTAGTTATTGTAATTCAGTACTCTCGGGAATAAAATAGAATATGAAGGAATAAAAGGCAGTGCGTTGTGCCACATGAATCTAAATACTGGTTATATCATAGTTTTAAATACACATATTGTTTTTCTAGAAATAAACAGAAATGTTTATATTTGCCTCTACTCCCATAAGAGATTTTACGTACAGTTTACACGTTTATTATCTCCTGTTTTATCAAACATGATAGAGATTAATGTTGTGTGTATACACAAGATTACTGTTTTATTCGGTTAGTTTTACTTGCTACTCGATTTCCAGAGCAGGTTTATTATTTTCTTAAAACAATCCGCTTACCCTATAATCTCTGAACTCGTTGTCAATGGTTTAATGTAGCGAGCACCATCACAATGATTTACAGTATTAATATAACAGCTTAATGTGAAAGATCAGCGCTTTATCTGCAAATTGCACAACATTTGTCAATAGCTGCAGAATCTCTCTTGAAACATGTCATAAATTACTGATGTTTTGCCGAATTTCAATCGTTAATTGCATCCTTGTTGTTATTATGCGCCGCGCATGACCATCTCTATTATAATTGAATGAATAAATGATGGCGAACCTGAATATTTATAAGCAAGCAGTTTGCAGTGTTAGGAGGATTTGGGGGAAAATCAATTTATCGAGGTTGCTTCGTCCGGGATTGCTTTTCCGCTCATATAGCTTGCTGGAAATTACCTTCTCATCGCTTCCTATTGATTTTAGAAAATATATAACCGTAGTCCGAGGCGGCAGTTTAAAAAATGGCATGCCGTTATAAAGGAAGTAATGTTGCGTATTATTCTTTCACCTCTTATCTAAGGCACAAGAAATATTACATTTCCGATATCAAGTTGCAACAAAAATATGTTTTTAAATTCTTCAATTCAGAAAGAGCACTCTTAGAAATATTTCCATGGCGTACATTTAAATACATGCAAATATGTCCCTAACATTTGACCTTTCACTATTAATTATCTATAGTATGTAAAAAGGCACTTATTTTATTCTATCGAAAAATTAATACAAATTTCCACAGTAGATAAAGTTTTTGATGTTGGTAAATCACTCTCCAAGAAAAATAAAGCGGCATTTTAAGAAAAGAGCGATTGTACGAGGCGTGTGAATAACGTCTCCAAGGCGCTGGAGCCGTGAGGAACGCTATTACGCGAGATCCAGCAACACTGGCGTGTAGCTTCGTTTCACCCCTAAAAATCCCCACCACACTGACTCGTTTCAACCATTAGTCTTGTCTGGGCAGCCGTTTGCGATGAAGCTTCCTATCACTTCCGCCGCCAAGTACAAGTTGCGTGTAGTGATCAGATTTTTGAGTGCCAAGGCCACTACCACCACTGAAATTCATCGTCAGTTATGCGAAGTCTTTGGGCCACAGTGTATGGACGTCAAAAAATGTGCGAAAGTGGGTCAGAGAGTTCAAAGACGGACGTGCAGCGTTCTGGTCGGTCTTCGGTTTCAGCAGAAACAATTGCAAAAGTGGAGCAAGAAATGCTTAAAAATTGGCGTGTGACAGTTCGCGAGCTGTGTGGACTTATCCCTAAAATGAAACACTTAGGACCATCCAGAAGACTAATCCACTACATGACTGGCCATGGCCCATACTCCAGCTACCTCCATAGGTTAAACCTGAAGGACTCAGAAAACTGCCGATGTAGATCGATTGAAACACCCGAACATGCTGTATGGGACTGCCCACTCACGATACATCAAAGGACTATAGCGATGTCATATGTACAGCACCATACGATATATGACATCATCAGGAACAGACGACTCTGTATTTGGATTAACAAAGCGGCTAACACCTCAATAAAGGCGAGAGAACAGTACATCGGCGGAAGACCACTAGGATTATATAATATTGCAAATGTAAGTTAAAATATGTAAATAATATACAGCTAGTATTGTAAGTATTCCTAGGGTACCAAACAAAAAATGGAACTGTCAAAAATGTATAAAATCTAATTATCGAGTGGAAAAGAGTATGGTTTTTAAAATAGGCACCAGACTCACAAAATTAAGGAGGCCGAGGTCTTGCTGCAGAGCAAGATCTCGGCCATTTTTTTTATCCTTGAAGTCAGTAAGACTACGATTGACAAGATTTTAACCGAACATTTGCATTATCGTAAGGTGTGTGCGAGGTGGGTTCCCAAAATGCTCACCGAAGACTATAAACGGCAAGGTGTTGAAGAGGCCCACCGATTCCTGGAGCGCTATGCAGAACAGGGCGAGGAATTGTTGGATTCAATTGTCACAGTGATGAAACCTGGGTGCACTACACAATACCAGAAATTAATAACGTTCTCGTCAGTGGCGGCATTCGAATTCGCCGAAGCCGCGAAAGTTCAAACAGACATTTTCTGCCGACAAAGTAATGGCCAGTGTGTTCTGGGACCAAAAGGGTATATTGCTGTGCGAGTGTATGCCTGCTGGCACAACAATAAACTCCGCTAGCTACTGTGAGACCTTAAACAAATTGCGGCTTGTCTTTCAAAATCGAAGGAGGGGAATGCTGACGAAGGGAGTGATTTTTCATCACGACAACGCTCGTCCCCATACTGCACATGCAACGGCTGATCTCCTGGCTCATTTCGGATGGGATATCCTCACCCATCCCCCCTACAGTCCAGACGCAACTTGGCGGGAGAGTGCTATGACAAGGGGATACAAAAACTGCCACAGCGCATGCAAAAGTGCATCGATCGCATGGTGATTACATTGAAAAATAGCTGTAAGTTCCGCCTTTCTATCAATGTAACATTCGTTAACAATAAGCATGTTATCTGTATTAAATAAAATTGGAGACCTTATTTTACGGACTCGTCTCGTACACGTTTGTATCGCTAGTGAGTTCACGCGTGTTTTTTTAATACTAGAGATGAGTCGATTCCAGATACTCGATTCTAGATTCCGAGACACGATATTTTCCACGATATCCGATACCTGGATACTCGATGACATCATTTCCAGTTCATAAACTCAGTTTCTGCAAAACTTTTAGTGTAGCTTATAAAAGTCTATCTCGATTAATAATAAACCTAGTGGCTTACATTTCAGAGTCTCGGGTTGTAACGGTTATTTCATATTTTGTTCAAGTATTTGGGAATTTGTTCTGGATTGTTCTAGAAAATGTGATTTGTATAAAATAGAATGTAAAACTGGGTAGGCCACAGAATGATACAACTTACGTAATAGTATTCTTATTGGTGATTACAATAATGTAATTACGTAATGTTGTGATGTGGACCAATAGGATACAAGTAATTTAGATGTACTAGAAACCTCATGCGCAGATATTCCAGAATATTCAGATAGTCCTGGCATCATTCTGCACAGAATCACCGTCGTGTTAAGACGTGTTTTCTTTGGGGTCGTTCTGCAAGTCTGCAGAAACTTTGTGCAACGATTCAACAACAATGTCGCGGCGAAAAGCACAGAAGGTTCGGTGCAGAGAGATAAGCGCGGCTTGTATACACAAAGAGCCTGCAGATAAAGTTAACAGTCGGACAGTGTATCACTGAGATAAAAGGCATTCCAAAACAGATAAAGTTAGAACATGCCGGTGTAGTCGCGCTGTTCGAACGGTTATAATAGATACATCTCAGATAACGCACTGATTACTCCACGTGGAGTGAACATATATCTGTCATTTGTGATTCCTGCTAATTCCATTGGCTGAAGTGATGCATTGGAGCTTAGGATGGAAGCGCGGCAGATCACCTTTCACTCTTACAAGAATAATCAGTGCGTTATCTGAGAGGTATCTATTACCAAAGATAAAACATGGTAACTGTTCGAGCAGTGCGACTATAACATCTTGATTGATGGAGAGCGTTCGGTTTCTTAATTGAATCGTAAGAGACAAAATATCAAAAAATGTATTTTTGGTGGTACTGTACAATTTAAAGCTAAATACATCTCTTAGTGCAGAAATAACCTATGTTTCATATCAGCAATGTTATTTTCAGCCTTGAAAATCATCCATTTATTTCAGAAAGAACCCAAGCGCCGTCTCTTAGGTTCTTCCTGCGGTAAATTTCACTCGTGACGGTTGGCAGCCTTGATGACATCATGCGTTTCGTGACTCGCTGTGACAATAGCTCACACCTACCCTGGCCACTCATTTTCCCCTATGTGGCAGAGATTTTGGAAGCATAAAGCGTCTTTTGAGAAAGATGGACAGGATTTATACTCCTGATGAATATGCAAAGCTCATGCTAAAAGCTAGTAAGTCTGGCCGAATTACTATATATCACCTTACATCAGATGATGTTCTCAGTTTCAAAAAGTAGTGGCCCAAATCGTATAAGAAAATGTCAAATTTGGACAAAACATCAGGCAGGTAAGTGCCCAAAGAAACTAAACAGCCATTCAAAGTGTCCAAGTACAAGCAGTTTTCTCTACAACAAGGATACTCATGGAAAAGTGGTAGCAAGCGAATTCATTCTACCTTCACATTGCTAAAAACTGCCAGCCCTCCGGAACTACCAACAGAGAAAGCTTATCCTTTGGGGAAGGTATGTTTACTTTAATTTTACCAAGGTTATTTGAAGCGTTTATATTTTACTTTTAACTAAACATTTTTGTAGGCTATAACAAATTTTTAAATTTGTCGGGTTTTAGGTCCCAATCATCAACAAAAAGATAGACAATATAAAAAGGTTGATGGAATACACTGTTGGATACAAAGCCTTCTATGACACTTATCATCCAATGGTCAACAACTGACGAGAACTTGCCAGAAGCTGAATAAGTGAATAACGCCAGATCTTTGTATATAGACATACTGTAGCGTGTAGTCTAGTTGTATTTTTCGATTTAGGCCTCATAAAAACACACTTTTTTATACTTAAGTGTGTCTGTTACTTACCTTTATACCAAAACAGGTAAAAAATAATGGTTTAAATTAATTTCAATAATAATTTTAAAAGAATTACTTTGGACACACGCATTTATTGCAGAAACCACCTAAGTGCAATTTTTTTCACAAAATTATGGCTCAAAAACTTAAAGGAAGAAAAAGTAAAATAAAAACATATTATTTCAATACTATGTTTTTGATTTGGTAAAAAATATTTGAAGGAGACTAGACCTATACTTAAGCTGCAAAACAGTTTTCTTTTAGTTTTCCGAAAGTTGAAAAAAGCGCACTTATGTGGTTTCTAAAATAAACGATTCAATTGTTCTAGAACAGTCTGGAATTATCAGTGGAGGTATTTAAAGAAGCGATGACTCGCCAAGGAAAGTCGTGAACAGTAGTAAACACAGTAAGAAGTAAACAATTGTACAGCGTTGTTGTAACGAGAGCTTATGTAATCAGAACGCTTTTTGTGTGGTCATTGGCCTTGGTAGATTGAGATTGGGTATGTGACGTAATTCTGCTGTAACCTGATACTGTGAATGTATTTCTACGCAAATAAGAACATTTAGAATTTCTGTAAATTGGACTTTTAATTCCACGAACCCATAAAGTCACAATAATCTTCTTATGAAAGGACAAAAGCTAAGAAAATTTAACATTGTGATAAAATATAATGATGGTTTTGCGGAATAAAAATTAAAAGATTTTAAAGGATAAAAGTTGGTATTTTCAACCATAACAGCATAAAATAGTGAACCAAGACAACAGATTAGTTCGGTTGCCATCCTCAGCTCCTCTGCTGGGACCATTTCGTGACCGCCAGCCAGGGACCTTTGGGGCTCTGATCGCCTGCCTGGGACCATTAGGTCTTGGCTGCTAGGCTCGTTGCCGTCCCGCTGTAGGGGAGCGGGTTCGTTGTCCTGCCCTGACGGGGGAAGTCTCTATCCAAGTAAACTGTAGGGACCCTGCCCTCTGTACTGTCGTGGCTCCTTGGCTCGGCCGCCCTATGTCTCCTTCGCCTCATCCTTTCTCCCGGGGTCGCCCCAGTGGGTAGCATAGGAAAAATGGACCCAGCATGTTGGCCTACGTACCGAATCCTCTCCGCAATGAAATTGCAATCCCAGGACATGATCTGGCATATACTCGGGTCATTTTGGGCATTGAAAGCCTCAACACTCAACATTTTTTCATCACTGAAAAGGATTCTTCTGTGACCATTTGCTTCATAATGCTGCACTAGCCATTGTGATTGTAGGAGCCTCCGCTGCTCCAGCTTATTTGTGGGGAGGTGACCTTTCTGCCATCTTTACTACACAGAGCCCGGTCACTGCAGAATGTACACCACACTGACATTTTAGAACATTTCCGTTTCTGAGCCATCACTGTCTCCATACAGGATTCCTTTGGATACGAACTGTCACTGCTTTCACAACCTCTGGAGTGCCTCAAGTGCATGGTCTTCCTTGTAGTAGTAGTAGTAGTAGTAGTAGTAGTAGTAGTAGTAGTAGTAGTAGTAGTAGTAGTAGTAGTAGTAGTAGTAGTAGTAGTAGTAGTAGTAGTAGTAGTAATAGTAGTAGTAGTAGTTGTTGTTGTTGTTGTCTGTTGTGATATTTTCTAGTTCTAGTATCAAGGAAGCGCTGGACAGTGCAGTACAAGAACCTCTTGCTTATTTTTTCAACTTCTGGACAAATTTGAAAATCTCACCTGAGGATTCGTCTACCTTGTACAAGGCTAAGCACAGCTACACTGTTTTTGTAGTTGCTCCATTTCATTGTGACAACATAAACAAGACTCATCGTTCAAGAGCGCCGGGGCAAACATCTAGAAAATTCTACCGGATCGACACAAAAGGTGAGAGCAATTAATCATCTACTATCTCTCGTGCCTTTAGCAAAATTTTCATTTGCAAGGTTCAAATCCCATGGACTCATTAATTTCATTTAACCTCTTTCGTGGTTTCTCTCACCCACAAAAGTGCATGTCAGAAAACACAAAGTTTCTGGACACGTTGCAGTAGACTGTCACTTATACGAACCTGTTTTTAAGTCAGTAACATTTTGCGATTCCGCCGCCGCAGCGCTACGGTCGGCGTTCCGCGCATGCGCGCTGGTTACCTACATCTCTTCTCTACGCACTGGCGCCATTACAGTCTGATTCTTCATTGTATACGTTGGTTACTGAGTGTTTAAGACGCCTACGACAATCATGAGTCCCGCCGATTGTGAAATACGGGCTGTTATACGATTTCTTTGTGCTAAAGGCGTAAAACCGATCGATATTCATCGTGAGATCTGTGAAGTTTACGGACAAAACATTATGAGTGATGGAATGGTAAGGAAATGGGTGAGAGCATTTAAAGATGGCCCCACAAATGTGCATGATGAAGAACGGAGTGGGCGTCCTTCGGTCGTTACAGAACATTTGGTGCAGAAAGTGGACGAAAAGGTGAGAGAAAACAGACGCTTTACAATTTCATCATTGTGCGACTATTTTCCTCAATATTCTCGTAGTGTTTTGTATCGCACTGTGACCGAGAACTTGAAGTACCGGAAACTGTGTTCACGTTGGGTTCCGAAAATGTTGACAGATTTGCACAAAACCCAACGTTTAGGCAGTGCATTGACTTTCCTTGAAGGTGAAGATTTTTAGACCAAATTGTTACTGCTGACGAAACATGGGTGGCCTACGTCACACCAGAATCGAAACAACAATCCATGGAATGGCGACAATCATCATCACCCACAAAAGTGAAGTTTACGCAAACAATTTCTGCCCGGAAAATCGTGTGCACAGTTTTTTGGGACAGAAAAGAAGTATTGCTGCCTTGTAATGAGACAATCAATGCAGCGTCTTATTGTGAGACATTGAACAATCTGCGCCGTGCAATCCAGAACAAAAGATGTGGCAAGTTGAGTAAGGGTATCGTTTTGCTGCATGACAATGCCCGTCCACCTGTGGCTAATCGTACCAAAGATCTCATCAAATCTTTTCAATGGGAAACTCTAGATCATCCTCCATACAGCCCTGATCTGGCGCCCAGCGACTACCATTTGTTCCTGCACTTGAAGAAACCGCGTCTTCAGGACGATAACGAAGTCAAAACAGTTGTGATACAGTGGTTAACACGTCAGGCAGCAGAATTTTATGAGGAGGGTATTCAGAAACTGGTGCCACATTATGAAAGATGCCCCAATATTCACGGAAAAAGTGTAGAAAAGGAGATTAAGGTGCGGGCTTTCATGTAAAAATAAAATTATTGCGATATCTATGCACGTCTTTTTAAATTCCAAAGCGGTACTGACTTAAAAAACAGGCCTCGTAGAAGTAAAGTAACATTTGCCTAACACTAAGGTCTCTGTAGATACTAGTCAAAATTGTGCATCACTTGTGGAAGTAGAATAACAGCTGCATAGCAGTAGAGTCTCTTTATTTTTACGTCTAAATTGGTGCTTTTACTTTATTGCATTCATTATTTTATAGTGTATATTCAAGGAAAAATCATCAGCAATTATATAAAATTCCAGCAAGTTATCTCTGTGTAGTTGGGGGAATCATTAATTAACAATAAGAGAAAGTTTAATATTTATGTTTGTGACTTGCGAAGTATTTTGATGTTTATTAGCGAGTGAAAATATATAACGCCGAAGAGCATGATAAAAATCAAACCTTCTTGGAGTCATACGGAATTTTATCCGTTACTTAAAAAAATCAACTTGGATTATAGAAATATGTGTATCTGTTTCTTGTTTTTCAGAGCAGTAAAGAAAAATTGAACATCGGCTAAGCCATCTATGAAGTAATCGATAGTCAAAGAGTTTATAATATAATGTGTGTGACACTATATTAAAGTGGTTGGTCAACGAGGGCTGTTCAACAAAGACTGAGATGATTTTTTTTCATAGATATTTATTACAAAAATTCAATTTTTACATCATCTTTTTCAAATTAGTCCCCTCCTACTGTCTCTGACAGTCCTTGAACACGTGCTGCAGATCATTCTTTGTCAGGACCTTGATAATCGCCTCACTTTTCTTGAGCACTGCTTCAGAGTTCTCAAATCGAATACCACTAAGCTTTGCTTTAGGGGTGGGAATAAAAAAAGGTCACAGGGTGCAAGATCGGGACTATAAAGTGGATTTGGTACACAGGTAATGTTGAATCGAGCCAGAAACTGCATGACTTGATTTGCGACGTGAGGCCGTGCATTGTCATGATGAAGTCGTCACCCAGTCCGAGAAAGCTCTATTCGTTTATTTGCAATGTGCTTCCTCAGTGTAGACAATACTGACGTGTAGTATGCTGCTGTAACAGTAGTGTGAGGGGGAACTGCATGCTGGTAAATCATTCCATTACAGTCAAAAAATATGATCACCATCACTTTCCCTGCAGATGAAACAACTTTTGCCTTTTTTGGTGTTGGAGAACCTGACAATTTTCACACTGTGCTGGCTTGTTTTCCTTCAGGATCATAATGGCGCAGCCATGACTCATCACCTGTGATAATCGATTTTATAAAACTGCATCCCCTTCAACAGCAAAGAGACGCAGCACCTCACGGCTTGTCTCCATTCGCATAGCCTTTTGTTCGGAAGTCAACAGACGTGGCACCCAACGAGCACAAACGCGGTTCATATGGAGATGTGCATAATTGTAAACACACTGCCATATGAAATTCTCAACATTTCACTGAGGTTACGTAATGTTATACACCGATCCTCTCAGACAATCGCAGTAGCTGTGTTGAAGCTGATGCCGACACACCAGGTCCACCTTGCTTAACACTGACAAGTCGGTCTTCTTTGATGTCCTTGAACCACCTAAACACTGTTGCACGAGATATTGCATCTTCACCGTAAGCTTGCTTCAGCTTTTCACAAGTTTCGGTGGCTGTATGGTTTAAACGAAAACAGAATTTGATTGGCTGTACTGATCCTCTCGCGTCACCTCCACTGCCTGGTATGCGAAATGCACGTAGGGTCTATAAAATAGAGCACTGCTACCAATTTACCAATACGATAGTGCTGCCGCCTATCGACATTATACATAAAAACTCGCTCTTTGCAAATATTTATGTTACAGATACGAAACTACCACGGAAGCTAAGGAAAAATCAGTCTCAATCTTTGTTGATCAGCCCTCGAAGGTTCCTGTCTAGCATATTTTAACTTTGTTCTTCTGCTTGACCTGCTATATTGATTCTGGTAGAAATAATTCGACAATTTGCAGAGATTATTCATGTCTAACAGTAAAAGGCCTACTTTTCAGTAACAAAAGTATCGCGTAATGATGTGTGCATTTTTATGATGTTGGATAATTTTTTTTTGTTTTATTTTACTTTAAAATTCGTTAATCTCATCATTATTAATTTTGTAATGAAGAATAAATTCGGTTTCCATATGAAGATGAATTATTTTCCTTCTAAATAAATATTTGATAATCTCATAGGTACCATAATTTTCTCAAAAATACCAGACATAGTAAACACTGCCTCTGGCTCTCTCTAAGGGGCTTGAAAGATCATAGGATCGATTCCCGAACGTCGCTACTCAGTATGACGGTGTTACGGTTTCACGGGTGTGGTCATCAGACGTGGACAAGTTAATTGCATTTTGCGACGTTAATTTAACATGTTGCTGGAGGTACAGGTTGTTCCATTACTTGCTTGACCACAATGCTGGAGTGATCTTCCAAATAGTGGTTATGTGGTAAATGGTGACATGGTTTTGTGTACGAGTCTTTGTCTCTTGTCCCACTGGACTGATGTTAATGCTGGTTCAGCAGTTTTGTACACAATAAGCTTTTTAATATAATCTTGAAGTTGCAGTGAAGGTAAGTTTTAATCTAACGAGAACAAAACATAAAAATGATTTATCAGTATTTTACCTAACTTCTTCGATAAAAGCTCATTCTTGACACTTTCACTAATTTATTTTTCGAAATTTTAAATCTTGTGAAGGTAATGTTTTCTACTCATCTCTCCTTAAACTGCCCTTATGAAAGTAAATTAGTTCCTGTTAATATAATAAGTCTTCATTTGTTTACAAGTTTCATTTTACGTAAATATTCGGATTTTAAGAAGTAAATCTCTCTACGATGCCTATAGAATTTCATGCACTTTGTATGTTTAGGAGGGAAAAAAAAACAAATTGCGACTTACCACTTGAAAAAGTGTATGTTTGAAAATTCAACCGCATATAATATTTCAGAAATGGTTACCACCACACCAAAAAAATTAATTATGAAGGAAAGTTTCTGTCATTTAAGAGGCAGTCAAAGAAAATCTTAAATTCCAAATTTTTAAAGTTGGACTTACAAATTTTGGCTGTTTGTTTCTTATGTAGAGAAGTCTCCTCCAATTAGTTTAATTCAGGAATTTGTACATACGAATATAAAATGTTCCTTATAGGGCAGTTTAAATTATTCATATTTAATATTTGGCAACCACGTTCTTGTTGTCACCGTGTGGCTTTGTTTAGCTGCCACGACTAAGCGGAACAGGGCGCGTGGGCAGGGGAGAAAGAGACAGAGAGAGGCTTCAGAGCGCTCGGTCTATTGTTGCCCAGAAAAATCTCGGAACGTCAGCAGCATTCTCGAAACAAGACTGGAGGTATAAATACCGTCAAAGTGTTAGAAGTGGTGTGTGTGTGATGGTTATTGTGACAGTTGACGTTTGAAGTATACCACTGTGCTTTCTTTCATTTGTTTATGTGCGGCGGAGCACTGAGTTGGCCTTGAAGAAGCTGACTGTTAATTTCACGTCTTTTAACTGCAATAAAGAGTGTTCTAAATGTCTACAAACCAGACTTTTGATTCTACGTAACCCTCGCAGTCACATTACTATAAAAATAAAGTTTATTTTGCAATGGAAGCAAACGGTGTAAAATTTATTTTATTTACAATTGCTTTAATTCATATAATTTAGCTACATCCTGAACAAATCGTATCTCAACAAAACCGTAATGAAATAAAGATACTATAGGGCTAAACTTTCAAATTTCATTAGACTCTGATCACAGCTGCTAGTCAAAGGACTTTCTACGCGAAGAAAAATGTAATTTTGAAGAATGAAGAAAATAAAATTTAATTTATTTTTTTAATTTACGTCCTGGAACTTTAAGACATATCGAACGATGAATGGAATGGCGGAAATGATGCTCAAATGAGTCCGAAGTCCATGGAGCTTAGAGTTACCCGACATTCGTCTTTTAGGGTAAGGGAAAACCCAGGAAAAAACCTGAACGAGATTTGCACTTGAACATGAGGCAGACACGCTACCATTTATGCTACCGTGGAGGGCAATAAAATTTAATGGCTATTTAAATATTATGCATAGGCCGCACCATGGCTAAGTGTTTAGACCGCTTGGCTCTCATCTAGGCGGCCCAGATTGGATCCCAGGTGACCGCAAAGTGGGATTTGTGATGAACAGCATGGTGCTGGGGTGGGTTTGCTCCAAGGCCTCCGATTTTCCCCACCATCATTTCACCAATTGCTCTTAATTCATTCATCCCAGGTGTTGGGCTGACCCCCCAACCCTGATCCCATCAGGTCAATATACTTCGACTCCATCGCTCTGAGGGAACCCAAGCGACTCCGGACACAAGCATTGGTAAGAAAGAGAGACATAAAAATATATGTCCACTGTTACGTTTACTATTTTAAATATAGAAATAAATCAATAACTTTCCATTTATGAAAACAAAAGAGCACGTCCTTGTTTAAAAACTTCAGGTTTTCAGGTGATTGTCCCTTTAAACAGATCCACATTATTGGTAGTAACACTTTGTCTATTGTCTACATAGGCTGTTTAAAATAAATATTTGATATAGTTTTGTTTTTCGGATAAATATCTTAAATATATTATATTTTAATCAAAGCTTATGGTACCATTTTTTGAGGAAATATAAAATTTTGAAACATTTTACAACTAAATGATAGTATGGTAAAGAAGTACACGTCAACCATAGTTATAACCGATTTCTTGCTATATGAAGTGCAATGCCTCATTTAAAAAGGCAGTAGATGCTCTTTTGTTTTTGTTTTTTCATGAACGCCTCGAGTACTGTAACACTCACAAATTAATTTTCGTTATTCATCTGTTGACACAGACACGAAGTGGCGCTAGTGTGCGGATGATCAGACGTGTTAACTAACCTACACAGAAAGTACCCTGCAGCTTTATCTATTTTTGTATAGGTATATATTCGAAATCAAATGTAATAACGGCGAGCTTGATTAACGGTTTGTGGCAGTCAGTCAAGAACAATAACAGAGGCGATAATGACGTTTCAATAGGAATGTAACGTGTGAAATGATATTGCCCATAGCTATTTGAGAGTGCGCTTCATTAAATGTACTACCATCACCGGGATAAAAGAGCAGCGTTCGAGAGCTCTCCAGAATTGCCCACAGGGATATGAGTTTTGAAATATCGGGAGGACTTATTCAGGCTTGTTCCAGAGATCATAAGCACTGCCATTATTTAAACTGATGAACCTTCAACATTTCGGGCTAATGCAGTGCTCTGTGTGAACGCCATAAGCGTGAATAGTGTTTCAAAATCACATGTCAACACAGTTATTTGAAACGAATCCGTAAGTTCACACTCATTATTGCGTAAATAACAGAGATTTCCTGCTGTACCTCTCGTTCTCGCTTCTACATTCGCTCTTCCCAGTCTTTATACTCATCTAAAATTTCCACTTTGTTAAACAGGGTATTAAAACTCATTTTTCTTGTAAATTAATAAAATTTAAAGTAGTATACTCACACACCACCTCCTCTACACATTGCAACTTCATAGAACGCTATACTCGTGTTCGTATAAAATTATAATTTTATTCTCTCTTTTATTCAATATTCTATTGCATCACACACAGCGGCCGACGTAAGCATTAAACATATACATATTTATTACTTATATCATTTTAAAGCTATGCAGAGTAAGTATACCTAAATACAATTGGTACATTAAACATATAAACTCATAAATAGCAACTGAAACTATACTTTACATCTTGTCATAAGTATTTGAACAGAGAACAGCTTTGAATTACTGCTGATAATCGTTTGGGCATTGTCTGTATGTGTTGTTTAGTGATTGCAGAGTTTATATTTCTCATCTGTTTGAAGTTCTTTCAGATGATCCTTGCTTCTGATGTGGTGCTTCCTCACACGCTCCTCGAGTTCCTTCCAGATGTTCTCTATAGGATTTAAATCTGGAGATTGGGGCGGTGTCTTCAAAGTGCTTGTTCCATTTATACCCCGCCTTTAACTGCTATGGTCATATCGGCGGCCGTTCTCCTTTGGAACATACTGAAGGTGTTAACTCGATATCTTTGGTTTTTAATCATTAGATCACGCACACATTCACACTCTCATTCATACTTCCAGACTCTGGGGAAGATGAGGAATTATCTTGGTCGGAGAAAAATCCCCACCCCCACCGGGACCCCTAGCACAGCAGGCAGGTGCTCTACCGACTGAGCTACGGGGCCAGCCTGGGGAGTATTGTACACGACCCAAAGCCTTACAATTTCAGCCGTATGCTTCGGATCATTGTCCTGCTGGAAGTAATATTCATGCCTTAATCCCAGCTTCTCTGCATTCTTTTTAAGATTGTTTTCAAGAATCCTCTTGTATTCAACTTTGTCTATGATCCCATCTATGAACACCAGTTCCCCAAAGCCAGATAAAACTATACAACCCCATACCATCACACTACTGCCACCATGTTTCACTGTAGCTACCATGTTCTTAGGTTCCCATTCTGTATTTGGCAGTCTCCACACTTTAAGACGTTCATCACTCTTGTATAAGCAGAATTTGCTCTCGTCCAACCAGAGAACCTTATCCCAGAATTCTGTTGGTTTCACCACATACTGTTTATCAAATTGTATACGCTTTTTCTCATTCACCTTATTAACATATTGTTTCTTCCTAGGAACGTGGGCACTGTATCCAGTACTATTTAAAACTCGTTCAACTGTTCTGGTGTGAACCACAGAGCCAGAATATTGCTCAAGGCATACTCTAATCTCAGATGCAGTGACTCTCGGATTCTGCTTCACTATTTTTGTTATTTGCCTCCTGTCTCTGGTAGTGAGTTTAGAAGGAGCGCCATTTCTAGGTTTATTTACAACAGTATTTGTCTGTTTGAAGCGTTGAATTACGCAGAACACTGTAGTTTTGTTTCTGTTAATGGTTTTGTCAACTTCAGAGAGAGATTTGTCTTGTTTGACATATTTATCACCATATTCCTCTCTGCCACATTGTCTCCTTACCTTTACGTCCCATATTACCTGTGAGTTCACAATCGGCTGAATAGCTTTAAGCACATTGTCACGAGGCATAGCATAAACACAACTTTTATGTGGTAGGGGCGTGTACGGTACGTCCAACAACCTTTCTCTCTGTTCGATTGGGTACGTTCGAATACTTATGTCCTCCAATAAGAGGGACAATAAAATAAATACAGCGCAGATTGTGTAATAAATACATGCAAAGTTATATTTTAAATATGGTTTTCGAGACACCAAAGGTTGTTTACATGTTTAACAATTCAACGCTGCCAAATAAATATTACAGTGAAAGGGTAGAGCCAGACTGAAAAATTCAATGCAATAGCCGGGATTAAAACCACGGATCTTCTGGTCTCCGTTCAACCGCTCTAAACCATTCAGCTACTATGGCCAACGTGCCAACATGACATTAAATTCTCCAACAGACTCGTGTTATTTCCGGTAAACTACTAGGAGTTCTCATAAACACATGACAACTAGCTTAATGGCGACTTATTATGCTATAAGTACTTTAAGGCCCGGGCTTTATAGTTCGGACCACTATTAGGTACAATTAATGGAAATTAATTGTTCTTTCACACTAGCCGTGTGTAGGACGCACTATGAAAGGATAGAGCCAGAATGAAAAATACAATGCCATAACCGGGATTTGAACCACGGATCTTCTGGTTTCCGTCCAGCCGCTCTAACCATTTGAGCTACTATGACCAACGTGCCACCATGACATTAAATTCTCCAACTGGCTCATATTTCTCCCAGCGTTTCTGCCAGTCTTCAAAGACATACTGGAAACCACTTTTTGAGAAATCCTTCAAAACCGCCTCCACAGCCTTCATCACTGCTTCTCTTGATGGATAATGCCTCCCACGAACGCGTTTCTTTAAGTTAGGGAATAGAAAAAAGTCACATGGGGCTAAGTCCGGACTATAGGGAGGGTGAGGGATGCACTTCACGTTGATTTTTGCAAGATATTCAGCTACAACATTGACAATATGTGGCCGCGCATTATCGTGGTGCAGCATCCAGCCTGCTTCACGGAAATGTGGTCTTTTGCACCTGATATGGTTTTGCAATGTTTTCAGGACATCTCTGTAGTATTGTCCAGTTACTGATGTGTGTGCAGGTACAACATGCTCATAAGCCAATCCATAAATATCAAATAATGAGATGACCATAACTTTCCCAGCAGAAGCAACCAATTTTGACCTTTTGGTGGTTGGTGATGAAGGAGATTTCCACACTGAGCTTTGCTGTTTGCTCTCAGGATCAAAATGATGTAGCCAAGTCTCATTAGCAGTGATTAAGTTTGAAAGAAACTCCAGGTCTTCCTCTAACATCAATTTTAACCTCCATTACAGCGGTAGGCGATACTGAACATGTCTGAACTTGTCTGGTTCTCACAGGCGGGAACCAGGAGTACCAACTATGAAACTACTACGGCGTGTTTGTTTCACATTAAGCTAACAGAATATAATAAGATTGAATTTTAGTGCGAAAAATTATGACCGTAAAAAGTTATAACCATTCTTTATTGAACAGCCCTCGTAATTTACCTGTGGAACATACGCCTAGCGACCCCGGAAACAACCATGGGTCAGGTAGATGGCCACGGAATCGAACCTAGGCCTCTCAAATGCGGTCCACAGACTAAACCGCCTAAACTAACCCGCTCGGTTTACGGAAGCATACAACGGAATCATTTCTCGATTAACAGTAACACTTTGTAGAAGCGGCAGTGAGAAATTCATGTGAATGTGAAGTCAGATTTTTAGAATTATTTTCCATAATACTATAATGGGAATGTGGAGAAGTAATATCTGAGTGATGCACACTTGAGGAGAGTATATCGTGATGTCACGAGCAGAAGGTAACTGCTGCAGCAGGAATTTTTGAGCGGTGTCAGGCCAGGAAATCCTGAGTAACGGCGGCATTAGGAGCGACGTTGTGAAGTTAGCACTAACAAGATTATCGAGCGTAATAAATGAAGACTGATAACAATGGCCATGATCACAGTGTTCGTGTCTTCTCCTGCACTCTTGTACATTTATATGGCTTTTCCCTCACAGGGACACTTAATTGGACACGAATGGCATTTATATTCAACGCTACATCAGCTCAACCAGTTCAAAATGACCGTGTACAACATTCACACGACTTTCTGTACACACTATCGTATATTACTTTCTCTACCACACAACACAATGGTAGCGGAGGCACTGCATTCTAACCTAAAATTCGATACGGTGATTTCTCTGGAACTCCACGTTGTAAGTCTCCCAGAATACAAAAGCATAATACAGTAAAACCTGCCTAAAACGGACTACTTATTTACCGGAAACCTGGAAAAAGAGAAAATAAATTTCAGAATGGAGCTATTTCCGATATAAAACTGTATTCTGATTAACACGGAAACGTTTGCGTAAATCTGATTAACACGTATTACTAATGCCCGATTTCGCCAACAAATGTTAAGACTTAACACGAGTTTAGCAATAGTTAAAACATAAATTGCATTTCACCAACAAGTGTTAGCGGAACACAAGTGTTAAATCTCATGTTAAACTAACACAACGAATTTCTAATGTTAAGTCCTTAACAATTGCAGATAGTCAAGATGGCGAGCATGAACTCAGTTGTTGATGTCGATTTGCTATATTTAAGACCGTCTAAATGGCATTCATAATATAGTACGGCCTATGAGGAGAAATGATTTTGAGGAACTATCCGAAGAAAACTGGTTTACGGAGGTATAGACTGTCGAAACATGTTGCTATGAAGGTTACTGCGGAAGTACAAGAGAGGTTAGAACATGCATCGAAAGCAATATGGCGATCTTTCCTTTGCTTCGAGTATCAATAACCTTGCGATTTTATAATTCACTGAATTATGTGGATAATACATTGTCCACCTCCGTTCTTGAAACGTTCAAGTCACTTGCCCTTCTTCGCTCCTCGTTTTAAATTTACGTAATACTGAGTTAGAACATGCATCGAAAGGAATATGACTATCTCGCCTTAGCATCAAGTATTAGTAACCTTGCGATTTTATAATTCACTGAATTATATGGATACTACATTGTTCACCTCCCGTCTTAAAACGTTTAAGGCACTTGTTCTTTGCACCTCGTTTCAAATTTACGTAATAATGACAAGTTGTTTGGTGCTTGTAGTAATGACACATGCATTTGAATTAAATTCGTTTCCAATATTTTCCCCGCGACACTTTCTCTTTTACATTCACCACATCCGTCCTCTTATTTTCCACGATATCCTTACACTTCGTCACCATTTCAATTAACAATTCTTTCTACGTCGATGAGAAATTTGTCTCACGGCTTTATTTATGATTTTGTTCATTCGCCATTTGTGCAGACGAAAATGAAAACAAAAACGCATCGGAGTACGTTCAGAAAATCATCCATAGCCTTCTATAGCTGTGATATTTACAAGTTTCTTGGCGTTAACACAGGTTTGTTAACATTTTAAGAAAACAGGTTGGTGAAATGCAAGAAATTTAACATTAGTGTTAGCGGTGTTACAATTGTTACGTTACATTTGTTAACGTCGAATTTAACATCTGTTGGTGAAATTGGGCATTAATGTGTAATGGATTACACCGTAAGTAGTTTAAAAATTGCAATAATGTTGAGGGCGACTGCACTTGCACCGATGTTCCATGAACCATAAAGTAAAAAGCTGTAATATTTTGAGGAAAAGGGAAAATAAATGGTTAGCTCTCTCAACTCTTTTCCCACACACATGATAAGAGTAGAATGGTTTTGCAGTGTGTTCATTCTCAGTTTCATTGCTGCAAGTGATGAAGAACGAATGGAAGAAAATTGTGAGTTTTGTGACTTTTAAAAACATAATCTATGTGCACAGACTCTGTAAAATGAGTTCTAAACATAAGAGTTTATCACTGGAAAAATATGAACCTTCTTGAAGAACAAACAAAAGAACAACAAAGAACTAAAGTGTTAATATTGTGACTGTGGGTTCGTAGAATTAAAAGGGCGAGTTGCAGAAATTAAAAATCCCCTTTATTTCCGTAGCAATACACTGTCCAATTCTCACGTAACACAGTCTTCCAAGGTCGATGACAATAACAAACCGTGACAGCTGATTACTTTAGTTCTCGTTACTACAACACAGCTCACTCTGTTTACTACTGTCCTGCTGGCGTGTCACAATCCCTTATAGGGTAAGGTAAGCTAATTTTGCAGTATAGGTAATTTCACAGCATATTTTTAAGAGCATGCCGCGCACTTTGCCTATTGTAATAAGGTTTCACAGCTTTCTCAGCAGGTAGAATAACATCTTCCCTTGAAACTGAGACGCATTCCAGACCTGTGCTGTCACTTGTATGCACAAAACAAAAATTCTCTCATTTAGTGACGAGTTTTCTGTCGAAGTGGAGGACATTATATACCTATCCAAGTTTAAATTTAATTTCCAGCCATTTGAAGCAAGTTACGCACATTTTAGTAAAACGGAATTGATCTACTCGTATGTGGTGTACTGTGTTGTATGAACACTGGTGTGAATTTGTTTTGTGACACATAAGCATACAAGAACCTTAAGAAACCAGAGCGTTTTGTAATGAAGTTGCGTCTATATCTTGAACCATTCAACTCTTCAGCTGTTTAAGTTGCTCTTACATTAGTTCTACGTGTTCCTGCACAACAACAGTTGCACATTTAAGAGATGTAAGTATTCTGCATACATAATATCAAAAACCAATGAATTTTATACTATTGCCAAATTACCTTACCTAATATTGCCAAATCCAGCTAAAAGGCTGGATTACAGCAGAACTGTTCCTCGAATGGTTCAAATTCTTCATTGCTTCTGGTGCATCAGAAAGGCCGCTTGCTTTATTAATGGACTCACACAGCTCTCATATTGGAATTGAGGTCATAAATTTGGCGAAGGAAAATCAGATTTACATAATGACGATACCTGCACACACAAGTCATTTGCTGCAACCTCTTGATGTGGGTGCTTACAGGTCTTTGAAAAGCCTCTGGTCCAAAAAAACTCAACTCCTACATGTTATAACATCCCCACCAAAAACTCAATCGTTTCAACTTTTATGAACTCTTCAACATGCCTTTCCTCCAAAGTTTTTCATCATTAATGCTTTCAAAAAAGCTGGTGCTTGCTCCTTGAACTATGATGCTGTTCCAAAAGAGGCACTAGCACCCAATAAGTTGACTGAGCAAGGGTCATTTAATCCAACTGCTGTATCTGATGGATCAAGAAATGAAAGCCCACCTTCAGCTGAACGGGATGAGTCGGTGCCAAACGTTGAACACCTGCTGCAAATTCCTAATGCCCCTAAGCACCCCACAAGGAAACAGAAAAAAAGGGCTCATTAGCCAAAAGCCTCAATCTAGTTGAGGGCATTCAGTCCACAGTGAATGTTGCAGGGAGTTCGAACAAACGGTAACATCCAGGCAACAATAAAGATGATTATTGGATTTGTGGCGTTTGCTCTAAGGCCTAATCGGTTGATATGAAGAAGACAGGTGCATCATGGACACAGTGCTCATTCTGTTTGACACCTTATCATGACAATTGTCAAACACAGCAAACGGACGAAGCTGTTTACATGTATAATACATGTTGTGAAGCTTCCGGTTCTGAAGACGATGATTGTGAACTTTAGGAATCGAATGATCTACTGTTGCAAAATTACCGTACCACTACTGCAAAATTAACTTACCTATTGCGAACTTGCCTACCTCCACAGACTGTCATTATACTTATCATTGTTCAAAATACATTGTTCACAAAAATGTGATTCTTTATTAAAATGTTTGTCAGTTATGTGATTACCGAAACAAAATGTTTCCAAAAGTGTATCTTAGTTTAATATAATAAAAACTTTATGTTCTGTGAAAATACTGCGAAATTACCTTACCTTACCCTATATCACATCCAGACTGTTCTATCAATCACTAGATGTTTCAGGAAAATAAGGCATCTAATGACGTAATTCGAACATTCTATCACCTTCGAGAAACGTAACAAACTATGCCGGCCAGGCCTTTGCCTCAGTTATCTTGCTTGCCGGCGCTATCTGTTTACTCTAAACGCACTATCGTTAACTGCTTAGCAAGGCTCATTATTACCAAGAAACTTTATCCGCCGACTGTTTTTTTATTTGTGCCGAAACTTTTATGCCTGTTGCCGTGACAATATAATTTTGAGTCGAACTGATACTCAATGCTCCATTTTACCTAGAAAGTGTTTCGTTAGGATCTTTCTAACATCATCAGTTGTCGATTAATGGACGTCGGTTCGGTGAACTCCTCGGAGGTGATAGGTGCGTCTCTGTCGGTATCTTGATGAACTTCAAATTTGGGTTTTCTTCAAAGGTAGTGTCGAAATTAAACTATTTTCTTTCATATTTCTTTATGAAGATTTTTCCCACGTGGTTAATGCAGCTGGACCTTGGACACTTTTTAATAAGTGGATTTCTCGTTCTATATCACGATTCTCCTTCCAAAAATGGTACGCTACCGCCGATTTATCTATTTCTTTGTTCCTGATGTTTCTAAAATTCTCGTTAAGCCTAATGTTCAAGTTCCTTTTTGTTTTTCCAATGTAAAAGTTGTCACAGCCCTTGCAATTTATCCGGTACACACCTGACTTTTTGTTAAAAAAAACTGTATAAAGTCCAGCTGCATTAACCACGTGGGGAAAATCTTCATAAAGAAATATGAAAGAAAATTGTTTAATTTCGACACTACCTTTGAAGAAAACCCAAATTTCAAATTCATCAAGATACCGACAGAGACGCACCTATCACCTCCGAGGAGTTCACCGAACCGAAGTCCATTAGTCGAAAACAGCTGATGATGTTAGGAAGATCCTAACGAAACGCGTTCTAGGTAAATACTAGCAATAAGTGGAGCATTGACTATTAGTTCGATTCAAAATTATATTTATTTTGTGCTTCATTGTATCACAGTCTTTACACAGTGTAATTAAAGTGTTGTTTGAAGTAGAAAAATATCAGATTTATGAGAATTTAAAAAACAATTAAAGACGAGTGGTTAAAAGAAGCAGCGGGCCATATCAAATGCATCACAAAATCTACACAGCATGACGAGCTAAAACGTGCTGTATTCGTGCTGGTTTGTTAGTGCGCGCGCTAAAGGAATTTGCATTTATGGACCATTGTTTCAGAATCAAGCTTTAGAGACAGTAAGAAAATTTGGCAAAGGCAATTTCAGAACATCTCATGGGATGCCTCAGGAGTTTCAAACATCGCCCTAATATCGTGTTGATTACTTTTTTTTTTTTTTTTTTTTTTTTTGTAATTGGCGTCCCCCAACGTTAAGTCATATCGGAGGATGAATGGAATGATACTGAAATGAGGCCAGGGTCTATGGAGTTTAGAATTTCCAGACATTCGTCTTTCAGGATAAGGGAAAACCCCGGAGAAAACCTTATCCCGGTAACTCACCCTGACCGAGATTCGAACTCGGGACTTCTTGAACGTGAAGCAGACACGCTAACATCTACGCTACCGAGGCGGGCCTGTATATGGTGAAGTAAACGATGTTGATACGCAGACAGTTGCAGATTGGAAAGCATAAATTGAAAACAGACAGAGGAACTAGGCGATAAACTACGATTATGGTATGTAAGCTAAAAATATGAATTAATGAACTACCTACTATGCATATTCGAAAATTTTACAATTTACAACTTTTGGCTATATTTATTTGTCTTTACCTTGTTGCTACTTTCGCTTACATGACACCCTGGACTTTTGCTCTGCCAGGTAGCTCTTAACCTTCATACCTCCTTGTTATTTAATTAGCCCATTTCTTCCATCCCATCTTCTTTCCTATATTCTTTACATTTCTTGTCCATTTTTGTTTTATTATCTGCAGGAACTCGCCAATACTTCTTACCGTCTTTTCCTCCTTTTCCGTTAACATTTTTATAGCTACTATCCTCTTCTCTACTTTCTCCCATTTTTCCTCCCAAAACTTTTCTCTCCACATTGTAATCTCCTCGCATTCTGTTACATAGTGTTTTATGCTTTCTTTTCCCCCCACACAATTTACAAATTACCTTTTCCCTACCTCTTATCCCTCTTAGAAATATTGTTCCTGTTCTCATCCAAGCTAAACCTTCTCTCTCTTTCCTACTGCAGTAATCTACGTATGCTTCTCTCCCCTAATTTCTTTGTATTTGCTTGTGAAATTGTAATTATTTTCTAAGACTTCCCCATATTTCCTGCCCTACATATCAGGCTATTATTGTTCACACTTCATTCTATATTATTCTTTGACTTTAAACCTGTACGACTATTTCGTAATTTATTTGTATTAAAATACAAACACTTGAAAAATGGAAAATAAAAGCCGTGACGATCACATTCCGTTTTAGAGAAATTTATATACATATAGCCTCATATATATGAATATCATTAACTATAAGATGAATAGTGGTTTAAATATCAAACTATATTTAACTACGGTATTTCCCAACGGTGCGACAAGAACATCTCTAAGAAAATCTACCACCAAGTACTGTCTATTAAAACGAAATTGAAAACTTTTTGTTTTTATAAAAAGTATGCAACAATAATTGATGACATATATTTAAAATATTTTCTTGACAAATTAAATATATGTCAAATTTTCTGGTAAAAAGTCTGTGAAGTCCTCTACATTTTATATAACTATTTTATAACAGTGAAAGGTCTTTCAGGATGAACAATTTATTACGATTTTTCCATAAAGTAGCATAAAGAAACTAATACAGTAGCAAAATCAGTACTGAAGTTCACAAAATCTAAAACAATGCATTATTTTTATGAATAAAATACCTTAGGTAGGTAATTTTCTGGAAAATCTATTCTTGAAAAAAGCTAACATTAAACAATAAATTTGTTTTTTAAAGATAAATAAGATAGCAAAAATTGGCCAATAACTCCAGTGTTTTGGACATTCTTAGAGATTAAATTTCTTATTTTATTTGAATTTCATTTGAAGAAATTTTACCTCATCTTTCAGATAAAGCTTTCTCTTCATATTGTGCCACTGTTAAGTATGACATCTTGTGTTTCTCTGATATTGCTTTAAACATCTATTCCTCTGAATTACATTTTCTGGTGCAAATGATCTCTTTTCTCAGTAACCATAGAAAATGGCTACAGTAAACTTGGAGTTGATAAAAATAACAACTAAGTGCCTGTTATGTAGAATGCAACAGAATATTTGTTACCAATTCATTAAGAATATTTATTAGTTCAGTGGTAAATCTGTCTGTTTCTTTTTGAATTTTTGCAGTAGTCTTTCTGTTAGCGAAATTTACAAACCATTAAACTACAGAGTACCCTGGGACCAGTTACTAAGCAATTGGAACCTATTTACTACTTATTTCTATCATCTATAATATATTTCGTCCCTCTCCTCACTGATTTCCCGTAGCAATTACTGCAACTAAGCTTAAATACGTAGTTTTCTATCTCCAATATACTTTCTCTAATTTTTACATGCAGGTTATTTTATCTACGTTTCACTTGTTGGATCTAACCATATCTTCTTTCCAAAAATTTTCTTAAGAATCCCAGTTACCTCACAATCTAAAATGATATTACAATTATCATCATATTGGTAATACAACAAGCATTCTCCCAGATCGCCGCTTGTTCTTAATTCTTTTAATTTCAACGCCCCTGTTCCAGCCCATATGAAGCTTTCTCTTACTGCTTTGTCACATTATGTACACATACTTACATTTCTCTACCACAAACCATTTTCAGTTCCCTATATGTACTCAACGTCGATTTCGAGGTAAAACTGCCAAATAAATCTTGCTAATATATCTTCAATATTTTGTTTAATTTCTTTTCAGAAACCTTTCGCCAATGTTCTATGTACCCAAATATCCTCCTAATCGATTTTATAGCGCGTTCCTTTTATTTTGTTAGCCCAAGTATCATTATTAAGTTTTAACAAAATTCCAAAGACTTGTGTTAAGATATTCTGTTCCTCTATACCCCTGATTATGTAACTTTAATTTAATGCTATTTCCAAAATGTTTTATTTTTGTTACTAAATCTTACTAATTCCACTTGAAAACTATTGGGAAGAGAACTTAACAACCCCTCGATCAATTTACAGACGTTACTATGGTACTGCTTTGTAGGTAATATGATTTCAATGATACATTTGATTATTTTAAAAAATAAAACCTGATGTTACATTCAGCTAATAGTATTACACATTATTTAGTAAACTATTCTTACAGTAGCTTATTATTCAAATTAATTCATATTAATCGAGTTAAACTTTCGAGAATTTCTTATTACCTTTTAGTAAATGTAAGATTTGAGAAAAGTATAATTACTTAAAACATCAAACCAAAAACAAGAAATTCCTCTAAAACAGTTAACTAAACAAAAAATATTTAATTATCTTCTATAATGATATTTATATTTTTTGTAATAAATAAGTGTATCCCATTCATCATTAAAATATTTTAAAGTTATGGTATTTTAGTCCATATAATTACAGCCATTTTGAGAAATCAAACATTTTCAACCATCTTCTTCATAACGGTATAGTTATTTTATATAAATTTATGTTGTTGTAATTTACGGCCTTCAACGTTGAGTCATATAGGACGGTGAATGAAATGGGTGAAATGATTCTCAAATGAGTCCGTGTTCCATGGAGCTTAGAGTTACCCGACATTCGTCAATCAGAATAAGGGAAAACCCCGGAAAAACCTTATCCAGGTAACTCGCCCTGACCGAGATTCGAACTCGGGACCTCTTGGACGTGAGGCAGACACGCTACAATATACGCTACTGATGCGGGCATATAAATTTATGCAATTTATATAATTAATAAGTTTTGATATAGTGGCTCATGAATTTAGTAGATTTAAACATTGAGGGGGCCTCAATCTACCCTTAAGAAATGCATAATATTTCTCTATGGATATTTGTTGTGTTTAAGAGAAATGAAAACTGAAACAAGTGTATTATCGCAATAATCAATGGAATATTTATGAAGCGGCCGTTTCTTTTTTGTTTCCGAAACATCTTAATGCGACTTTGGCTTCATTTGTTTATATTTGCCTGCCTCCATCGATGGCATTGTGGTTATTGCGGGCCTTACTCGAGTTGACAGCTAAAACAGATAAATCTCCATGCCGCGAATTAATAGACTAAATATTCATTTAGCTACCGAACAAAGGGAATAATTCACTCCCGTTTTAAATTAAGTATTCGCTGTGGAATGAGGAATACTGCATTATTATGCAATTACAGCTACAGGAATCCCACCCTCAAAACATGTACAACATACCAGTTTCGCAGGTGGTCCAATTCCAGTGTATGGCACGTGAAAGAATTGAACCCTGCCCAGCATTCCACATGTAACTGCTAAATAACAACATATCGATTAATCAAATCGATACCTTCACGTGGACAAGCACATTCTATTTGCAAAAAAGTTTTAAGACAAAACATTTGATGAATGAATATTGACTGAATTTATTTATTTGTTTACTATACCTTGTTTAGTGTCACTATCTGTAATGCATCTATGAAATTTGTAATTGTATACCTAAGATACATATATCCTTTTATTTTCAGCAAATTATGGTATGTAATAAGAGTAACGTGATGAATGTATCACGTGGTAACGTCTGTATCCCACAGTTGGGAAGCCCCGAGTTCAAATCCCGTGACCCGACCAATATGAAAAAGACTTCTTCATGATTTCTCTCTGTCTCTAAGGTAAGTAGTTAATACCCAAAGTTACAACTTAAAACTAAAACAATGATAAAAATTAAAATTGTGAAAGTGAATGGTCCACAAATCAGGACAGCAGATAGATTGAAGCATCACATAGCTACCAGTTTTGACTGTACTTAAATACATTAAAAGTCTTTTATTCACTGTACCTCCAAGGATGTATAAAATAAAAGATTTCCTAAAATAGTCCATCTCGATTAACGTTAGGTAAACATAACAATAAGCCTCTTTTAAAATATTGTTTGTTGAAGAATGAGTAGAGAAATCAATCAATGTAAGACACTAAATTATTTATGTTAACCCCTGATTATTGTAAACAAACACTTGATTTTCAAAAGCAAATAATTTATTTCTTAATGTGATTTCTTCAATGGGATTTTGAGAATGTCTCAAATTAAATAAATTAGTACAAAATTAGACCTATAGTGCATTTTGAATACGGAAGAATGCTGCAAAAATGTTCGCGACAAGACAAGGCTTAAATTTTGGTGCACCTGTGCATTTACAGCTTCAGTTTATTGGAAGTACAAATGCATGCAGCTTTCTTAAAGTTTAAAACTTGTATTGTCTTATAGTGAAAAAGCCATGGCGGTTAAAGCGATAGATAATGGACTGACCATCCATTCAGAGGCAAATGTCGTGAGTTCAAATCTCGGCAGCTGCAGTCAATTGTGCCTGCAATAAAGGATGGGGAGATCCAAAGTAAAATAATCGGTATGATGGCACGCCTGGATGTTGACGGTGTATCATTTGACTGCAGTTACTTGGATCTTGCCCTTTTGGACTAAAAGCACTACAAAGTAAATGTAAAAAAAAATATAGATAGCATTTACACTTCAACAGATTCAATATTTTGTGTGTTTAACTGACAAAGGCCAGTGCAATATTATAATAACAAAAATCTAAAACATTTTTAAGCTGAATAGAGCCTAATGTCGTATGCAACCATACACCTCCACAAGACGATCAAAGAAATACAAATAAGTAAAGCAACTTTCAATTTATACGTTATAACCAAGAAAAAACAATTTGATAGTTGTGTTAACATTATCCTTTCCATACAATTTTATAGTTAGAAATGTACACCTTACGTTGTTCTCTAAGTAACCTGTATACAAACTTCTAATGCTAATACTCGTATCATTTTAATCAAGATGAAAGGTTAAAGGAATTTACATATCAAGATACCAGATTTTCTATTTAAAACGTGTTTTGTTACATCATCATTATTTTCTCTATCCATTTCTCAATAAACTCTCCTTTAAAAAGCTATATTCTTCTGCCTATTTCATGTTAATCTTCAGTTCTATAGACCCTGGGCTCATTTGACCATCATTTAACCTATTTCATTATCCGATATAACTTAATTTTGTAGCAGATATTTCATTTTTTGTTAAGAAGAATAGTCAAAGAGATTGAAATTTATAATAATATAGAGAAATAATGTACGGTAGGTAACCATGACAACCTCGTATGAGAGGAAGTTGATAAATATCTAAAAGGTTTTTCTTCTACATAAGATCATCGTCGAGGCAAGACGTGTATTGGTGTCACTCTGCAGGTTTGCAGAACAGTTCCTATGTGAATGCATTTGTGTGATGTATCAAAGATGCATCAGTAGCGTGTGCACTATTAAGAAATAGTCGTTGCATCATTCGCCGTTAGAAAGAAGACTAGATTTTATAATATTTAAAATTGTTGAAAGCATGTAAGGAAATGTTTATGCAGAATTAAATATTCTACTTTGGAATGCAAGTATGAATTATTAATTATTCATCAGTAGAACCAATAATTACTCTGCTGTGATACTGCGCCCTAGAGAAAGATCTCAACGCAGCAGAGCTACTGAAGTGATTTGCAGATCCAGAGCTGCCGGGGAAATTACCAGACTTCTACAGGATCGACACCAAAGGTGAGAAATTCTTCAACATCCACCATCATCTAGTTAAGCCGCTTCAATGTTGGACGATGTAATTAAAAAAATATATATTTCTAAACATGTTTTCATTTCCTTCTAAGTTAAATGGGAGGGTATCCACTAGCGCAATCCACACGAAGTGAAGACTGACCCCCCCCCCCTCTGACGACCAGGGAGTTACCGAGCTGTCCCAAAAGGGCGCCCGGCGCTTCCGTGGGGCTTTCGATAGGGCAAGACCTAGAGACTAACAAGCCCCCCATCTGGTCCTGTGGACTCAAGACGGGATGGAAGTGGATACGCCACTTACGCGCGGCAACCCCAAAGGGGAAGGCTACCGATATGACCTCGGTGGGGCCTTCTGGTGATCTAGCATACCTTCTACTAGCTATGCTGGCTAGTACGGGGGAATATATGACTTCAGTCAACCCCTTCCGGAGACGTAACCGATCACCCACGGGAATCGGGAACCACTGACCCCTCGAGTCCAACCCAATCCGAGCAACTTTCATTCAGGGAGGAGCTCGAATGTTTGGCCCGAGGTGCCTCAAGTAACGTCAGAGGTACCACGAGTGCTAGGGCTCCGCAGCGTTCGCACCACGGCAGCTGAAGGGGACGGATTCCCTCTCCTACGGAGAGATTTAATTGATAGTCAAATGTTTATGAGTAGGTCGCTGGGTGATACCATGGAAATTCTTTCCCTTTATACAACCAAGAGACATAATAACGACTGGCCATTTGAGAAAATTATAATAGGAAAACTGAAACTATAACAAAAATATCTCAGAAACCGTTAATTCTAGAAGAAGAACATTTTGACGTAAAGTGTCTACTTTAACAACATCTACATTTTAGTAATGTAAGATGTATATAGCTTTTACAGTTTACCACTTATGAAGTCATTAATAATTTAGAGGAGTGCAGGGGTTACTCCGAAAATAAATCCAGGTACAGATTTAATTTTCCATGCAGGATGTTGTTGTGGACCAGGATTGTAAGGGGGGTGAAAAACTTACATACCTAATCTGCAACTGGAGGTGTAGCTACTGAAAGGGTAGAGCGAAAGAAACATCTAAGTCAAAGTGAACTGAATAACTATATTTCAAAGATGCCTAGTGTTTCTACAGGGCACTCCCTGGATCTGGATGAGATCACGGGCGCTTTGGTAACATTTAAATACATAATAACATAATGCAACTTTACCTTTGGCGATGTGTTGTTTGTATGGCTTGAACCTTGTGTGACTGTCAAATGGTGTATGATCTGGTATGCCCTGCTGGCTATCTTACTCGTGGTAGCACTTTGAAATAAACTCTTGTTGATTCTTACAGAGACCGGCAGCAAGTCCCCTCTGAAATCTCTGTGAAGTCTCTCCCCCGGGGGCTAAATCAACCAAACTTAAATAGGTGTCCTACCAAAAAGTCAACTCAGCGATTCCCACGCTAACTGTTAATTTGCACCATATTGTGCAATCATTGTTTACATCATTGAGAAAATGTTTAAACCTGTTACTGACAACTAAGCATTATTTCCCTTGATCAACAGGATGTGTGATTCATTGTTTAAAACATGGAGAACAAGTTGAGGCCTGTTACAGGCCATCTGTGAATTATTTCCCTAAGTCAGCAGGATGTATGATTCAACAGTCCAAAGTACACGTTTTGCCAGTCAGCAGAATTTACACTTAATCGTACAAGTTTTATACACATCTGTGCCCAGACTCAAGGCATCGAAAATACATGTTACAGAATAATGATTACAGAAATTTCCAAATCTTGCTCAGCCTATACACGCAACAATATTAATCAACAACTTAGAATCATTTTTGAGAATATGATAATTTTCAAGTTCATTTAAAATGAGGTATAATACCGTCGATTTGTTCCTTCTTTGTGTCCTTGAATTGTTGTCAGACTAATCAGAGAACGGAGACCGGTTGGGAAGAGTCGAAGGTTGGTTACCTGAAGGTGGAAACCTTACAGAGAAGATACAGTAATGCAGTTTAGGGAAATGACCAATGTTTTACCTGTCGTATTAAGCAACAGTTAAAATATGAGATGTCATTGAAATCAGGGTACTGTTTATCGCACATAGGCAGGTACGGACGCTATTTGTGAAAAGGGACGGAACTGTTAGACGTTAATTTGTTTGTTTTAATGTTGCAATAACTCGTGACACTTGTGAATTAGTGTGAAACCGTGGATAGAGTGGGCAATAAAAAAGAATGGGGAGAGCACGATTGCTTGTCTTTGCCATTGTAATTTGCAAACATGAGAGTCCATTGAAACGCGGCTCACAATCCCACCATTAATTCAATTTTGGACAACGTTCTGGGGGCGATATCGACGATGGCCCGCGCCGGATATTAACGTATCCATTCTGTGGTGTACAGCGCAGGCAGTAATGCGATATCTGAATGTTTCACCTAGAAATCTACAGGAGTTATGTAAATGGCCGTAATTCCACTCGAAAACGAAATGATGCGAAAGGAAACCGCTGTCTGACTGTCCATAGAAACACGAACCGGTTTAGGTCAGAGACGGGCGGCCGTGGGAGAGAAATATGCCATTACCCGCCTCGCTGCAAATGCCAATTTATGTGATTAATGCACTTTCCGGCGAAAAATGGAACGACCGCCGCTTTTCATACAAAAAAAAAACACCAAACGCGGGTTTTGACCCAGCCCTAGATAGGCAAGCGATTGTGTGAATGTCTGTTGTCAATATTAATAGTAATAATAATAATAATAATAATAATAATAATAATAATAATAATAATAATAATAATAATAATAATAATAATAATAATAATAATAATAATAATAATAATAATAATAATAATAATAATAATAATAATAATAATAATAATAACAATAATAATAATAATAACAATAATAACAATAATAACAATAACAATAATAATAATAATAATAATAATAACAATAACAATAATAATAATAACAATAATAATAATAATAATAATAATAATAATAATAATAATAATAATAATAATAATAATAATAATAATAATAATAATAATAATAATAATAATAATAATAATAATAATAATAATAATAATAATAATAATAATAATAATAATAATAATAATAATAATAATAATAATAATAATAATAATAATAATAATAATAATAATAATAATAATAATAATAATAATAATAATAATAATAATAATAATAATAATAATAATAATAATAATAATAATAATAATAATAATAATAATAATAATAATAATAATAATAATAATAATAATAATAATAATAATAATAATAATAATAATAATAATAATAATAATAATAATAATAATAATAATAATAATAATAATAATAATAATAATAATAATAATAATAATAATAATAATAATAATAATAATAATAATAATAATAATAATAATAATAATAATAATAATAATAATAATAATAATAATAATAATAATAATAATAATAATAATAATAATAATAATAATAATAATAATAATAATAATAATAATAATAATAATAATAACAATAACAATAATAATAACAATAACAATAACAATAACAATAACAATAACAATAATAATAATAATAATAATAATAACAATAACAATAACAATAATAATAATAACAATAATAATAATAATAATAATAACAATAATAATAATAATAATAATAATAATAATAATAATAATAATAATAATAATAATAATAATAATAATAATAATAATAATAATAATAATAATAATAATAATAATAATAATAATAATAATAATAATAATAATAATAATAATAATAATAATAATAATAATAATAATAATAATAATAATAATAATAATAATAAAGACCGCTGTTCAATAAAAAATGATCATAATTTTTTCACATTCATAATTTTTCGCAATAAAATTTAATCTTATTATATTTTGTTATCTTAATGTGAAACAAACACGCCGTAGTAGTTTCATTGTTGGTACTCCTGGTTCCCGCCTGTGAGAACCAAGCAAGTTCAGACATGTTCAGTATCGCCTACCGCTGCAATGGAGGTAACACGCAGTTAAAGTTGATGTTAGAGGAAGATTCGGAGTATCTTTTAAACGTAATCACTGCTGATGAAACTTGGCTACATCATTTTGATCCTAAGAGCAAACAGCAGAGCTCAGTGTGGAAATCTCCTTCATCACTAACCCCCCAAAAAGCAAAAGTGGTTGCTTCTGCTGGGAAAGTTATGTCCATCTCATTCTTTGATATTCATGTAATGGTTTATCAGCACACACATCAGTAACTGGACAATACTACAGGGATGTCTTGAAAACATTGCAAGTCCATATCAGGCGCAAAAGACCACATTTCCGTGAAACAGGCTGGATGCTGCACCACGATAATGCGCGGCCGCATATTGCCAATGTTGCCGAATATCTTGCAAAAATGAACGTGAAGCGCATCCCTCACCCTCCCTATAGTCCGGATTTAGACCATGTGACTCTTTTCTATTCCCTAACTTGAAGAAACAACTTTGTGGGAGGCATTATCCATCATCAGAAGCAGTGGTGAAGGCTGCGGAGTCGATTTTGAAGGATTTCTCAAACATTGTTTCCAGCATGTCTTTGAAGACTGGCAGAAACGCTGAGATAAGTGTATCGCATTCAGGGTAAACTATTTTGAGAAGGGCCATCAAAATTATGAGGATGAGTAAAGATACGTTGTCAAAAAAAACTGTAATCATTCTTTATTGAACAGCCCTTGTAGTAATAATAATAATAACAATAATATACTCCGTTATGTATCTGATACGTGATATATTGGATGTGCCGCTGGGCGAATATTTGAAGTTTGTTTACATAACATTCCACTTAGGCAATCTTATTTATGAAAATCAAAAAATTGACAGGATTAATTTTAGATACTAGATTCCCCTACAATACAGTGATAAAAGTGAAAGAGATATATTATTAGGAGTGTTGTTTTGGGATTCTAGCGCCAGGTAACAGTAGATTACAATGATAGTGATAGGCAAATGTTTAAGTATCGGTGTGTGACACTCTGGATATTCCGTTCTTTTTATATAACCAAGAGAAAAAAGAATAACGATTTTCCTTTGGAGAAAATTATAGTAGGAAAACTGAAATCAATAACAAAAAATATCTCAGAAAGTGTTAACTTGACAAGAAGATCGTATTTGACATAAAGTGTGTCTGCTTTAATCACGTCTACATTTAAGTAATTGACACTGATTTCGTTGGGTTGGAATACGATGCGATGATGGTGGATGCAGATTAATTTCTAACCTTTGGTGATGATATTGAATAAATCTAGAAGTTTCTCCTGCAGCTCTGGATTATTAGGCGCATCTGTAATTGTTGAGCGATGTGATCCTTTTCTTTCCCAGGATCGCGGTAACGGGGCTGATAAAGTTAGTATTGCTATCTTTAAAGAGTGAATGATATTTTTCTTGTTCAAAGATGTAATTTTAAATTCCCCATAAACAATTTTAAATTCTTTGAAAAAATCACAAATATTATTAACGTAGTCTTTTTACAACCAGCGGTAGATTCCACGGTGAACTGTATATTTTCTTTCGCACACGCTACTTATACATCTTTGATGTGCACACAAAATTGTTTCTGTTATACACTCAGATAGACAACTAAACGTCTTTGCCCTAATACTTTCAGAAACAGAAGAACAAAGTATTTTTAAAACATTCAACAACTCACCGTGATCCGTTGTCATGGTTACACCATTACCTACCTTACATCACTTCTTTTTTTATTATAAACACTGATTTCTTTGACTATTGCTAACAACATGAAGTATAAAAATAACTGCTACATAATTTAAGATGTGTCTATCTTTTACAGTTTAACACTTTTTAGGTTCGCTTAATCAATAGGAGAAGTACCGTGTAAGAATCAGATATACTATCTTTCCATTACTGAACATGCGCGATGTTTGCAGTCTCTGCCAAACTAAATAAGGGTGATCCGCTGGATTAGCAATGGCTTCTTTCTATCTCTCCTCCATAGCCGCCTTTAATATGAATGGACGTATCGGCAGGTTTTTATTTCTTTCTTGCTCATCGGCAATTGTTTTTTGTAGTATTTAACGCCCGCTTTTACTACAAGCGCCATCGCAGGCAGTGACACTGATGATACATTGAATGAAGATGGAGTATCAGTGAAATGAGATGGCGCGCGAAACCGGAGCATTCGGAAGACACCTGCCCAGACGCCGTTTTGTCCACTAATCCACATGCGTTAGCCTGGAATCGAAACAGCGACGCTTTGGTGAGTGCCGAGTGGCTTTTTGAAAAGCTTTCGGCTTTTATGAAACTCGTCAATTCGTAGAGATCCTAAGAGTAAAGTGCCCGCCTCTGTAGCATACGTGGTAGCTTCTCTGCCTCAAGTTTTAAAGACCCGAGTTCGAATCTCGGGCAGGTTGAGTAATCGGATTAAGTTTAATTCCGGAGCTTTCCCTTATCCTGAAAAATGAATGTTGGGTAACAAGCTCTATGGACCTTGGGCTCATATTGGCATCATTTCAACCGTTTCATTCACTATCTGATATGATTTAACGTTGAAAGACCTTAATTAAACAAAAGGCATAAAGTATAATTTCATTGTATACATCACCGCTCTTTATGACGCGACTAGGAACTTCGCAAAATGTCTGGTTTAACGTGAAAAAAGCCGAAAGTCAAAAATTCAAAAGACCAGGATTCGCTTGCACAGGTCCACAGCAAAGTAATTTTAACTCTCTGCCCCCCCCCCTTTTTTGAAAGTATGTCCTTTAACCTTTTAAGTCATATCGAACGATGAATGGAATGGGTGAAATAATGCTCAAATGGGTCCAGGGTCCATGGAGCTTAGAGTTACCCGACATTCATCTTTTAGGATAAGTGAAAACCCCGGAAGAAACCTTATCCAGGTAACTCTCCCTCGATTTTACATAAATCATAAAAGATAGATAAAATCTTACTCGTCGAATTACTAATATTCTAAAGCACACAATTTAAAATTGTTCGTGGAATTAACCATTTCTGAGATACTCCTTCTTATTGGTAGAAATTTTCCAATTCTTATACTTCTCAGATTTGAACGTATTATTCATTCTTTTTTCCTTATGAACATACAAATCCATTCTATAGTGACTAGAAGATTTTTTTGTTTTGCATTCTTGTAGATAATTAGATATATAGTGTGTATTAAAGTCTAGAATTTCAAGGAAATTATTTTTATAAAATTAATATCTAGTCATAAGTGAACATTTTAAGATTTTACATGATTAAATATTTTACATGAATACAGTACTTCCAGTTGCTGTAACCTCTGAGTTACCATGGCAACAATCCAGCATGGCATTAAATTCTCCAACTGACACACATTTTTTCCCATAAATCACTAAGAGATTTCATGTATGCATACGTATTAACGGCGACTTACTTTGTTTTCAGTACTTTTTATAGAGCTACCCATATAAACTCCAATCATAGGACAAACGTGCAACTTTGGGAGAATATAATACACAATTAGCAGATTGTATTACACTATTTACATCTCAGAGAAAATGTTGGAAGTGTCTTCCACCAGCATCTATGGATCGTTGGTCCCATTTTCTTTGATATGACTGTAGACACTAAAGTGTATATGGGTATCTTCAAGACATTTGTGGAGCAGCTGGATGATATCGAATTGAGAGAAGGTTATTTCCAGCAATATGAAGCAACATGCCATACATCTAATGACACCATGGAACTTGTGACCACTTTCTTTGATAATCGAATAATCTCAAAATGTCTGTGGTTTGACAAATTCCCTGTCTTAATCTCACCGGATTTTTTCTTGTGGGGGTACCTAAAAAATACAGTGTACAATAATAGGCCACGGACAATTGATGTTCTCAAGGAATCCATTCGAACCGAAATAAGTAACATTGGCGAGGACACTCTCGCAAAACTTCAGAGAATACGGTGAGATGAGTGCAAACATGTATAGATGCTGGTGGAGGACACTTCCAACATTTTCTCTAAGATGTAAATAGTGTAACGTAATCTCCCAATTGTGGTTCAGGTTTATATGGATCGCACCGTAGTTTAGACCACTATTAGGTCAATTAATGGAAACTAATTGTGCTTTCACACTACCCGGTCTCCCGGTCCGGTAGATGCTAGTTCAAAACCCGGATATAGCATTGAAAATTTTGGTTTGGTTTTACCAACGTTCACATTAAGTTTAAAACAAAAGTAAATCAGAAAATTACTAACAGCCAACTGTTTGCCATCTATCCCCAATATTGAAAGTATGCTCTGATCTCTGAAGTGTTCTGCCCGTCACTTATGGAAACAGAGATACAGTTGCCTAACACTAAGGTCTGTGTGAGCACGTGTCGAAGTTGGCATTTGCTCAGTAAGTGTAGAGGCCCGCCTCGGTAGCATAGATAGTAGTGTCTACGTCACGTTTAAGAGGTCCCGAGTTTGAATCACGTTCAGGGTGAATTATCTGTATAAGATTTTACCCAGGGTTTTCCCCTATCCTGAAAGATGAATGCATATCCGTAACTCTAAGCTCTGTGGATCTTGGACTCATTTGAACATCATTTCATTCGTTTCATTCATCATCCGATATGAGTTAAAGTTTGAGGGCGCTCAGTACAAAGAAATACCTTTAATGGCCTAAAATGAATCATGTTCTATTTTGAAAACCCTAAATAGTTAGGTTGATGTGAAGCAATCAGTCATTTGTTCCATTTATACCCCTCCTTTAACTGCAATGGTCATATTGGCGGTCGTTCTCCTTTGGAGCATATCGAAGGTATCGTTTGGTTTTAATCATTTGATCATGAACACATTCGCACTCTCATTCATACTTCCAGGCTCTGGAAAGATGAGGAATTATCTTGGTCGGTGAAAACTCCCCACCCCCACCGCCGGGAATCGAACCCGGGACCCCTAGAACGGCAGGGGCCAGCCAAATCAGTCATTATATTGCTACATATGCCTTGAAATTGCAAAATTTAAAATAAATTGAACGAATACTACAACCTCTCGGGAATAGCTTTTAAAGTGGTGAAAACAAGAAAACGAGAAAATCAGGTTTTAAATGTTCAAGCGCCATTTGCACACAATTGCTTACATTTGTCATCTTTGAGCATTCAAATTAGCAAAAGGCAAATTTGATACCAGAAGCATGGAGTAATAACGTTAAAACTCATAGGAACGAGGTGCTGCAAAAAAATGAAAAAATGAAAACAATATGCTTTGAAGCAAGTTCCGTCCTGAATGTCCCACTTTCATTTCATTCATATCAGTTTTTATATTCATTATCGTTTATTTTTATAACTGTTCTACAAAACCGAGATAAAAGTCATTTCACTACATATCTCGTTGTAGATTCAAGAGAGAGGAGACTGAAGCTGTACTGAAACGTTAAAACAGATGACTGTATCCTGGTTCTGAAACCCATACCGCGATTATGACATAATGGAAGCAGAAGAATCGTGATTTAGCAGTTTAAAAAATGTAAAATAATCGGAATTATTCCAGGTATAATAAGAATTTTACCTAGACTTTTTAATCAAGTGATTAAAGGAGATCCTATCCCGGATGAGCGAAGCTTATCATACATTAGTCCCATATTTAAAATTAAAGGGAACAAATGAGAATCAGTAAACTATAGAGGCATTAGTGTTATGGCAGCAATCAGCAGAATTTTAGGCACTATTATTAAAATTAGATTGGAGGAGTTAGTACAAAATAATATATCGGAAGGACAAGCAGGCTTTACATCAGGCAAATCATGCTGTGATAGTATATTTGTGATAAGAAAAATCTCCGCAAGGCTAAAGGGAAAGAAGTGCATATGGTATTCATTGATCTTGAAAAAAGAAAATAACTCTGTACCTATGGAAAAAGCGAGTATCAGCAGAATTCTCCACAACAAAAGGTCTAAGACAAGGTTGTGGCATGTCGCCTATTCTGTTTAAAATATTTATAGTAGAGATGTTGATAAAGTGAAATAAGTCATGTAGGGGAATGGGAATAATCATTAATGGCCGCTTATTGCACAATTTACTATTTGCAGATGAGCTGATTACAATAGGACAGGATAAAGATGACTAGAAAATTAATAAATATATTTGAACTAGGCTGATTAAAAATACACACAATTAAAAATGAATATATGGTAATAGAGGAAATTCGGAAGATCTGCAAGTAAATGATGTGATAATTAAATGTGTCGAAAAGTTTAAGTATCTAGGATCTATAATAGATAAAATGGCACTTGTGGAAAAGAGATTATCAATAGGGTAAATTGTACAAGAAGGCGATTAGAAGTTTGAACAGTCTTTTATGGAATAGGAATCTGACTACAACGACTAAACAATAGATTTAAAAAAAAAATTATACGAGGGCTGCTCAATAAAGAAAGATCATAATTTTTTACGGTCATAATTTCTCGCACTAAAATTCAATATTATTATATTCTGTTAGCTTAACGTGAAACAAACACACCGTAATAGTTTCAATGTTGGTACTCCTGGTTCCCACCTGTGAGAACCAGGGAAGTTCAGATATGTTCAGTATCACCTACCACTGGAATGGAGGTAACAAACAGTTAAACTTGATGTTAGAGGAAGATCCGGAGTTTCTTTCAAACGTAATCACTGCTGATGAAACTTGACTACATCATTGTTATCCTGAGAGCAAACAGTACAGCTCAGTGTGGACATCTCCTTCATCACCAACCCCCGGAAAAGCAAAAGTGGTTGCTTCTGCTGGGAAACTTATGGTCATCTCATTCTTTGATATTCATGGAATGGTTTATCAGCATGTTGTACCTGCTCACACATCAGTAACTGGACAATACTACAGGGATGTCCTAAAAACATTGCAAGTCCATATCACGCGCAAAAGACCACATTTCCATGAAGTAGGCTGGATGCTGCACCACAATAATGCGCGGCTTCATATTGCCAATGTTGTTGCTGAATATCTTGCAAATATCAACTCCCTATAGTCCGAATTTAGCCCCATGTGACTTTTTTCTGTTCCCTAACTTGAAGAAACGCCTTCGTGGGAGGCATTATCCATCATCAGAAGCAGTGGTGAAGGCTGCGGAGGCGATTTTGAAGGATCTCTCAAAAATGGTTTCCAGCATGTCTTTGAAGACTGCCAGAAACGCTGGGACAAGTGCATCGCATCCAGGGGAGACTATTTTGAAAAGGAAAATGAAAATTATGAGGATGAGTAAAGGTACGTTGTCAACAAAATTGTGATTATTCTTTATTGAACAGCCGTGGTAGAAAGTATACTTACTAATGGTTCCGAAACTTGGACGGTAAATGGAAGAATGTAGAAAATAATATTAGCGACAGTAATGAATGGACTTCGAAGAAGTATGGGGATATCAAGGTTACAAAATGTCAGAAACACCTACATTAGACATGAAATTGACGCACTAGAAACTGTTATAGAGACAATTTCCAGTAGAGCTCTTCAGTGGTATAGTACATGTACATACAACGTACCGGAAGAACTGTGGCGCAAACAAGTTCTAATGTGGGAAGTACCAGGCAGAAGTCAGCGGGGAAGAACCAGAAGAACGTGGCACGAGGAAATACGAGGGGGGACTCCAAGGGCGCTGCCACTCTTAGAGGTAGTGCAGGGTTCTCACGCTAGATGGTGTTAGTAGAGACCTTCATGAAACAGCTGTGCAGACGGCGTCAGTTTATAGCTGAATGTGTAAATGTGGTAACTGCAACGGAGATATACCGAATGCTTCAGGAAGCTCTCCAGGAGGACGTTATGAGCCGCACACAGCTTTTGCGAGTGGTTTGGGTGCTTTAAACGTGATGAGATGTGTGTTGAAGGCCAAGCTCGTTCTGAACGCCCTTCAACGTCGAGAAATGAGGAGAACATTGAATAGGCATGCCCGCCAAAAGAACAACGAGGGTCGTCGCCAAATGATCGACCAAATCTCACCAGCGACAGGAATCAGTTGGAGCTCGTGCCAGCCGATTTTGAGGGAGGATTTGCACATGAGACGTGTTGCTGCTAAATTTGTTCCGCGCCTTCTCATACAGGAGCACAAAACGATCCGCATGAATGTGTGTCAGGACTTAAAAACAGAGATTGCACGTGATCCAAACTTCTTGAACAAAGTCATTACAGGGGATGAGAGTTGGTGTTACGGGTAAGATCCAGAAACCAAGCAAGCGTCAAGCAAGTGGAGGACTCCCAGCTCTCCCATACCAAAAAAGCAAGGCAAGTGAGGTCAAATGTGAAGACGATGATCATTGTCTTTTTTTATGTTCGTGGAATTGTGCATCGGGAATTCGTACCCCCTGGCCAGACTGCTAACCAGCACTTTTACTTGGATGGTTTAAGGCGTCTGCGAGAGGATCTGAGGAAGAAACGCCCGGAACTTTGGCGATCAGGTGACTGGTTTCTGCATAACGACAACGCTCCAGCACACATGACCTTACGAGTGACCCACTATTTGGCATCTCAGAGGTGGTATGTCGTTCCCCACGCTCCGTATTTCCCGGACCTAGCCCCGTGCGACTTGTTCCTATTTCCAAGAATGAAAAAAATGCTAAAAGGGGAGCGTTATGACGATGTGGAGGCGGTAAAACCAGTTTCGCAAAGGGCACTGGACAATATCAAACTTGAAGAGTTCCAAACATGCTTCCAACAGTGGGAAAAGAGACTTGACAAGCTCATCGCATGTAATGGAGAGTATTTTGAAGTTGACTGAAGTAATTTTGTAAAAAGGTTCATCAATAAAGTTTTTATGACAACAATCCGGTATATGCTCATTTGAAGAAGAGAGGACTGGAAGAAGGACACTGGGATGGCAGGAATCTCTGGAAAGCAAAGGGTGAACTGCTGTAAAGTGGAAAACCTACATAAAAAATTTGGAAACTCGAGTATCTGAAAAACAATTAGTGCCACAAATATTAGTTACATAAGTTTTAGTAAGTACTTGTGTATCACTTATCCTTCTCCAGTTACACAAAATTTGTAAGAAAGTCATTCACAATGAAGAAGACGTCATAGAATTTTTGCAGATAATACAAGTATATAAGTCAATCAACATCTTAAGTATATGGTATTTTTTAAAAAGTTTAGAATATTTTTGGAAAAGTAAACATAAACAAGAAACTATAATGGGTAGTGTAGGGAGGCGAGTTTTCTATAAAGCTTCTTGTAGTATACTTCTAAGATGCTGAACTTTGGAATTAATATTTCGCATTTATTCCATCTTCGTTTTCGACTTCCGTGCAAGCTACACGATAATGTTCAGTGGACCTCAAATTAAGTATTTGCAGTAATACTTTTAAATAAAAGTTTTATGCTTCCTCTATCTATCATAGGCAACTGGTACAGCATGCAAAAACTGTGTGTACATGTATTCTATATTTTAATGAGAAGTGAATTTTTATTTTAGTAATTTTGTACCTCCATCTTACTTTCTCTAGCTTCAACAAACCGTTTAGTATTTCTGAGAGTAAAAATAACTCTATAAGCTAAACAGAACAGAGGAAAATGTGTAGACTGTCTTATGAATTCTTTTGTTTTTCTGATCTGTGTTTTATTTTCTTTGCTTAAAGTAAGAAGTAGCTATTGTGACTGGCTGAAAAACTATATCGAAATTTCACCAGAAATGCACATTTTGAACACCTCTAAAACAAAAAATAAGGATCTTTTATAAAAAGGTGTGGTTCTGGACGTCTGTCTCTCTGTAAACATCATAACTCAAAAAGTAAAACGTCTGTTAAACACCAAACTTATTTCAAGGATGTCTTACGAAGCGTTTAAAAACTATCCCCCATTCGAAACTACCCTGTATATTTAAATTTGTTTTGAAACATTTTTATAAAAATTAATATTTATTTTGATTAAATCTGAGATATCCTCCTAAGAAATTACACTTGTATATTTAATTTTCTGTGAAAACCACTCGAACTTCTCTTCATTCTGAATGACTCTGTATAACTGGTAAACAGTTGAATATAGATAAAATTACATCACACAAATAATACAAATCTCGTTAAAGCATACAGTTTATGTCAAATATGTTTAATTGTATTTTTATAATATTTAAGTTAGTGATTTCTTTGTTATTGGTTTCTGTTTTCCAATAGTTATAGTTTTATCAAATGTAAGTTTGTTATTAGTTTTCTTTTTGCCTTATTCTTTCGTTCGGGCCATGCAACGACAGGGCTTTAAAGTCGTCATGCTAAAATATTTGTGAATTTGTTATTTCTACTATACTTTTATTTGTCCTACAAGGAAATACAGAACAAAAATTATCTCGACTTCATGTGTGTTATAGATGTAAGAATATATATTTTTTAAACAATTTGTTGAACATTGGGAAAGGCAAATTCACATAACTGTATAACATAATTAGGAAAAAAGCATTTATTCATCAGCATGTGGTTTATTGTAAATAGTTTTAAAATTAACAATTCTGAATCTAAAATTATTGCTATTAGACTTAAAAACTAGAATAGGTCCACCAAAGGTACCAGTTAAACTGTTAGGAATGTATATTCATGTTGAATTTGGAGGATTCTATTATTTCCCTTTCTAAAGCATTTACAATAGTAAACAGTTTCATTATTAAATTTTATTTAAGGCAGGTATGTTTCGCCTTAATTCACATCGTTTCTAAGGACTTATATTTTATAGGAGTTGTCCACAGTTTAATTATATCCTTTTTTGGGGAAAAGATGGTTAGGTAATTAAGTTTACTGTATGTGCTTCTTGCAAGCCTTTCTTTAATATAAACGCATACTGACAGTCAAATGTTAACATAAGAAATGCATTATGCAATACCAGAAATGTAAAACATTTGACTGATATGCAGGGCCATGCAACTTAACCAAGCATAACCATGGAGTACGTGTCATTAATTTATACAGTAAGTTACATGATGAAGTTAAATTGCTTAATACTCGTATTCATTTGTTTTAAAGAATAGTAGGAAAATTGGTTTGTTAAATTCTTCAATTAGCTACTCTTTAAATATTGAGCTGCTTAATGTTAATCGAGAGTAAACATTTGTATAAATGTCTTTACCATCTTTTCCCTTGTAGATACAAAGGGAATAAGGCAATACACTGGCCATAAGCATAGTTAAACCTTTAAAGGGCTGGTCGCTATGTAGTGCTTTTGAAGTTGCATTCCCTTTGCATGACTAAGATGAGGGAAAAGGAAACAAAAAAAAAACAGAATAACGAACAAAAACTAAAATATTACAAAATTCAAATCAATAACAAGGGATATTTCATAAATAGTTAATTCTACAAACAGTATTTCATAAACATTTTGAAATTTAATGCGTTCCTTTTTAAATTAGGGTTTTTTCTATCTCTGATGGCTTACCATTTATTCAAAAGTCATCCTGAAGGAAGAGAAGTTCCAGAATCTATGCCCAGAAAATTCAAGGCACACCTTTAATTTGTCAGTAAAATATCTTAAATTTATAATAATTTAAATAATATCTTTAGAGTGATTTTTGTTGACAAAACTTTCGAAAAATGTTTCTTTTATAAAGGGCAGCTTACCATAGGGGGATTTTCATATTCTCTGTCCTTGGACGGTAATAAAATTAAATAGACTTAAACTAAGTATCTGCTTTGGATTTATTTCTTCACATAGAACTATTTTTCTAAAAATTATTTTCGTCTTTTGGATTAAGTAAGTCCAAAAATTTGCATTCCTGGTAAACCTTGGTGCTGAATTTTTAGTGGAATAAATACATTCTCTGTTAATTACGTACGAGATATAAAGATAATAAATGGGAACTTGTACCTCCTTTTTTAATGTTCCATTTATACCCCGCCTTTAATTGCAATGGTCATATCGGCGGCCGTTCTTCTTTGGAACATAGCGAAGGTGTTAACTCATATTCGTTGGGGTTTAATCATTAGATCACGCACACATTCGCACTCTCATTCATACTTCCAGACTCTGGGGAAGATGGGGAATTATCTTGGTCGGAGAAAAATCTCCACCCCCATCGCCGGGAATCGAACTCGGTACCGTCCTATATTTTGAATGAATACGTTAGTGAAAATGTCTTTAAATTCCTGTTTAAAATGTGACAATAATATTTGCATTATTTTAACAAAAAACGAATGGAATTTAATAAATATTTCAAACTGATAAGAATGTTGTGATATATACTTTAATCTTTCAGCTTTCCCACCCCTGTAGCGTAGGGGGTAGAGCACAATAGGTTCCGAATTCCATAACCTTGTTAAGGTTTCTTCCAGTGTTTTCCCCTATACTGAAAGAGGAACGTCGGGTATCTCTAAGCCAACAGACCGGGCTTACTTCAGTATCATTTCACCCATTTCATTCCTCACCCGTTATGACTTATGTTGGAGGATGTTAACCTAAACACATCATCAAGTTAATATGTATATCAAACATGCAGTGTATTTGAATAAAAATATTTTTTCAGAAAATAAAATATAAAGGGTAATTGTATGTTAAAATTTTGGTGATGCATTCTTCAAAGTTGACCTTAAATATACAATTTTCTGGTTGTTCATCCGAATTTTTGAGTTATCCTCTTAATAGTTACACAAACACACGTTACCCGATTGTTCTTTCTGACACATTCTGTTCAGGGACTTCAAAGAGTATATTTTCTATACCTGTGTTTGAGTGGAATTTTCTCCTCTCATCTGCCTTAGGTAAACGGTGAAAACATAAAAATAATAATTCTGAAAATATTCAGAATATCTCATAAAAATTTTAGCTAAATTAATTTATTAGTTGAAGAGTTATTTAAAACAGTAGTATTCTTTTAAGTTAAAAGAATATATTTCTGAATATTTTCAGTTCTTGCATTTTTTTATTTATAACTTCTAATTACATTGCGCTTCAACTTACGTTTTTCTCAATTGCTTTCTGTCAGCATTCTTCATCATTCAAAGTGTTGCTTGAACCACAGTTTATAATTTACTGAAAATTTTCAGCAATTATTTAGAACTGTTGTATATTTATTAAGAATAATTAAACAGTTCAACTAAAATTATTTTCCTAAGGGAGATAGAAGAAGTTGAAAAATTCAATAGAATGTAAAAATAAGTTTTTTCCCCTCTTGAACTAAATAAAATAAATATTTCCACATAATTTCTTTATGGTTGTATAGTCACCTTAAATTAAAATTTGGAAGAAGATATACGATAAACTACAGGGCCCAGAGAGAATTTTATATTACCATTTCAAAAAATAATTCATTGTGAATAAAAATATTAAATTTTAACAATGGTTTGACATGACTTATAAAACTTTTGTGCACATTATATATTTTACGTCTTGAATTAAAGTAATCAGAAGTGAACTGTAGATCTTGTGATATTATTTATTGCAGTGTCTAAGTTTAACTGAAATGAATTTAATACACGTTAGTTTGCTTCGTCAGTGATTTTAATCTATGCTGACATATATTCTTTCAAATGTAACTTCACTTTCCACAGCATATGAAGACGCAAAAGTACATATACAAGCGGAGGGAGGGCGGAGAACCTCAAGTACTACCAACTTAAGAAACTTGTACTCACTGAGGGGTCCATGTCCATGCAGACAACACTGCGATATCTCCCTTTGTGGTCTCATAGGATGAGGCATCCAGCACAAACACAAAACGACACAAAACAGGCTCCCCAACCTCTAAACAGTGTTCCCGAATTTACCGTAAAAAATTCTTTTTATTTTCTAAACACTGATGAATGTTTTACTGTCCGTTTTCCTGCTCAGCATGTTAGACGCGTCTCCTGACGTAAGGACTCGTCGCCAGAAACAGAAACAATTGACATCCGTGCGGCACTACGCCTCCAATGCAACTGTCTGATGTTAGTTCCATGTGGGCGGTTCTATAACCGAACCTTACCGACGCCCGCCGACCTTGCACCTCCCTGGGCCCATATCGATGATGGGCCGACAGAAAGAATGCGTTAATTACGAGGCCCTTGAAAAACTTCCTAAATCGTTTTGAAAACATCGTGTGTATTTTCCCTTATCTCATTTGTAACAGTTCATAAAGAACTCGTTTCTGGGAGATAAGTTACTTATCCAGACCGTCTTTTTTCTTCCTCCTTGGTCCAGAGGTAATCTCTATCCAATTCTTGTTAATCCAAATAAACCTACATATTTCGTTGTAGACTCCAGCAAACTCTGGCCAGGTCTTAGAGTGACTCACCGTTCATTGTTGGGTTACAGATTTCGATCATTTTGCATGACAATGAGGGAATAAAACGAATTGCTCTATTTTGCATTTTAAAAAGTATGAAGTATATAACCAAGAATACCTTGGAAATGTATAATGCCTCAAAATATTTTATTTGATACAAATTGTATGATTTAACGAAATCTACAGTTTTGACAGTAAATTTCGTCTGTTTCTTGCGGTGTTCAACTTATTAAAATAAGAATTTCTAAACTATTCTCAGAGAATTTAAGATATATTTTTGTCAAATGTAATAGCTTAAAATCCTTAGTCACTGTTGTAAAAATCCAAAGTTTCAAGTAAAAGGATTCCCACGTGAAAGGTTTGGATGGAGAATTTCTTTTTAATATTTTCATGTGGCATCTTTGGAAGATACTGGAAGATAACTTACCAAAGAGTAATGGTACAACAAACCCAAAAATATATAATTTTGAATTTAAAACAAAATATAAAACTAACACCCAGCAACAAAATATTGAAACTAACAAACAAAACTAAGTAAAATCACACAAAATACTTCCGCCCCAGGTTTGGTATTAATAAATTGGTCACCTTCCTTTTTGACCGTCATTTGTCTAAATTAGTTTTTGAACAGAATTCATTACTTTCTCTGCCTGCTATGAACGTGGAAGAATAAAAATAGTTTGAACCTTTAGTTTCAATTACACTTTACCTTTAGAATGACCAAGAGCACACAGCAATACAGTTTATAACCAATATTGCTCAAACTGTTAACTAAAACTCAGAGGGAAATGATTTTTTCTGCACTTTTTAATTCCTCAAATTAAGTCATAATTAATTCGATCATTGGGGATAAATTGTAATGAACATAATACTAAGTATTTAAAAAATTATATGCGAAACAACCAGAGGAATGAAAATTATAATAAGCTATTTTTGTACTAATATTTAAACTACGTGGAAGTAGTTTAAAATTGTAAATTGTAAAATTTTGGAATATACACAATAAATTCATTCATTTATTTTGTATAAAATGATGACATGTAAAATAACTGATTAATTGATAGAAATTCTTCTTTCACACTATCCATGTCTGGGACAAACTTTCGAAAGGTAGAGCGAAACTGAAAAACTCAATGCCATAGCCGCATTTGAGTCTAACTGCCATGGTAACTCAATGGTTAAGAGCTGCCTGCTGGATGGAGACCTGGACATCAGTGGTTTAAATCCCGGTTGTGGCATTGAATTTTTCAATGTGGCTCTATATTTTGAAACCTTATTCTACAAAAGTGTAATGTGGAAGAACAATTTATTTCCAACAGTTAATCCAATAGTGGTCTGAACTATCAAACCTGAGTCTTAAAGTATATACACCATAGTAAATCGTCATAAAAGGCGCGTACCTCATTGTATATGAGATCTTCACTATCGGTTATCAGGTCACAAAGGCACATTAATAATAATAATAATAATAATAATAATAATAATAATAATAATAATAATAATAATAATAATAATAATAATAATAATAATAATAATAATAATAATAATAATAATAATAATAATAATAATAATAATAATAATAATAATAATAATAATAATAATAATAATAATAATAATAATAATAATAATAATAATAATAATAATAATAATAATAATAATAATAATAATAATAATAATAATAATAATAATAATAATAATAATAATAATAATAATAATAATAATAATAATAATAATAATAATAATAATAATAATAATAATAATAATAATAATAATAATAATAATAATAATAATAATAATAATAATAATAATAATAATAATAATAATAATAATAATAATAATAATAATAATAATAATAATAATAATAATAATAATAATAATAATAATAATAATAATAATAATAATAATAATAATAATAATAATAATAATAATAATAATAATAATAATAATAATAATAATAATAATAATAATAATAATAATAATAATAATAATAATAATAATAATAATAATAATAATAATAATAATAATAATAATAATAATAATAATAATAATAATAATAATAATAATAATAATAATAATAATAATAATAATAATAATAATAATAATAATAATAATAATAATAATAATAATAATAATAATAATAATAATAATAATAATAATAATAATAATACATCATTATCAATAGTAGTAGTATTTGTTTATTGTAATCACTATTGAATTATTACCGTTTTATTTGGTTAATAATGATTGCAAATTCTTCAGTTAATTATTAGTGGAATACATTTATGTCCCATTTATTACATTCTGTCAGCACTTAACATTTAACCTTAATAATTAATATTACCTTAATCGGATATGGCTTCAACACTCAAAGAGCAGTTCTTGTTGGGCTGTTCACTACCCTCTACCTTCAACGTGTTTGCAGTAACCACTAATCTTGGCAGACTATTTCAACACCACTGTCTACTAAATGGTCCATTCATTTTGCTTAAATATAATGTCGTCTTATACCATTTATATAAGGATTAACTCTACAAATGCTACTCCATATTCTTCTGCAATCGAGTGGTACTATAATTATAATTATACGTTCTGAATTTACAATAGTCAGCAATTCTCTTTTATGAAATAATTCGATAGGATATATGTTTAGATACCAGCCAATGCTTGCGGGTTTTTGCAGTGGGGAGAGTCTCCACTTTTCTACCATGGTAGAAGGGATTCTCAATAATCATAATGGTTCTCAATTCTATATTAAATAGTATTTGGTTCCTGAAACACTACTCGAATCTATCGCTGTCCATTTCCTTATGATAATGAATGGAATCTTTTTTCGTCAAAAAATTGTACTATGTACAAATCCCATTGTACCATTTCCATGCAATACTACAAATGTAGTTCACAAGAAGTAGTTGATTTAATACAAATGGAGAATCCGGCCAAATGTGCTCTTTAGAAGTTTTTATTGCCTTATGCTTTCCAAAGTTTTATCACACTATGCCCTACATGTACCCAACTTTCATCAGGACACACGATTTTGCTTCCCTCTTTCCTCAATTGTTTTATTTCCCGTAAATAAGTATATTTCCACACTATAATATCATTTCCCTCAATCATAAACTGTTCATTTTCTCCGTTTTCAAAATCAAATCTCATTTCTTTCACTGCACGATAAAAAATTGAGTATTTAAAGTTTGGTAAATCTACATAACCATTCACCATTTTCAACTTGAAAAAAGTTGTGGGAGAAACATTTTAAAACATAAATTCATGAAAATAAGACGTGAAGCTTTCCTGGCGACGAATATATTCGAGATCTGCTCGGGAAACAAGCCAGGTCAAAAGACAATTAGAAATCGAGGTTTCGAGAGCGTACATCTCTCTCATCACCAGGATATTTTAATAAATGTTATAACCACAAATGTATCACTGGATATATGTAAACAAAGACAAAACACTATCAAAATTCTCATCACTGAACAAAAGACTGTTTTCAGTAAATTAAATGCCAGGTCAGGAGATGGCGTGAGTTTAGAAAATTAATTGGATCAAAGAAAGGAAACTCTTAACTTGATAATCAAGTTGTATAGATCTGTGCTTCTTAAGCCAGATCTCCCTTTTAAGGCCGACTTCCAAGAGGAGCTGAAGTGATTTTTAATCACCTTTTCACGTGACTTATTTACCTAGAAGATCTTGAAGAAATTCATGAAATTTGCGTCAAATAACACTGCATACAAAATCACTATGTTTCACCTCAGGAGATGATTTTTATGTATGCGCCGTTTTACTCCATTCCGTGGTGTATTGATGGGGGCATTCTGCACTCCTTTTTTTAATATAAAAAATGTATGCCTAGTCACGCCAGCTACCTTACAAAGTTTACCTACAGTGAACCCATCACTGCGTCTGAGGTTCTTTTCCTTTACATAATCAATCTAACAATTGCTTTTCGCTCCCCACTTTTAGTAATATCGCCCTTTTCTTAGAACAATTGCGCTTTGAACACTTAAATGTTTGCAGCATGCAAGTACAGCGTCAACAAACCTGGTCCTCGAGTCTTGGAGACGATAAAATGGCAGGATATGGCATGCCAGTTCCTGGGGCGGTTAGGATTTGTAATTCAGTGGGGGTTTGCAGTTTCTAGTTTTTGGAAACCTGAGGCGTATCTGAGTTCTACAGTTCTCTAGTAATCGTGTATGTGTACACAACAAATAATTTCATTATTTCGATGATTACTTTGTTGCTGGAAGTTCTTATGTGTACTTGTACAACAAGAATTAGCTACCGACATTTTGCACTGTATAAACCAGGAATTAAAATACTTGGTTAAACTTTATTTTTAAAAGACGTGTGTTTAAACATATTGATATAATCTAAATTCCAGCGTGGGCTATGAAAGCAAGAAAATATTCTATATTTTTAATTGCAATTTTTTATATTTAAAATCATGTTTTAATCTTCAGAGGGAGAAAGATAATAAAAATCTGACTTCAACAAAGTTTTGTATTTAAATAATTCAAAAAATGTACAACAAATTTAAAGATTTTTCTTGCATACCATCGTATTCTGCGACACATTTCATACCGAAATGCACATTCCTATTTTAACTTAGTCATATTTGAAAGCACACACAGTTGGCAACGGAGCCCTTGATTCTCCCATAAGCAAAGCATGGTTCATAAGACCTCATTGTGCCTTCATTACCTGAAAACCACTATAGTGGTTTACCGGGAATATACGAGTCAGTTGGATAATTTAGTGTCATGCTGGCATGTCGCCATGGTAGCTCAATGGTAAAGAATAACCGCACGGAGACCGGGTGGTCCGTAGTTTAAGTCCCGGCTATGGCATTGAATTTTTCAGTCTAGTTCTTCCTTTCGACACCTTATTAATTGGTATTATAAAAGTAAAATAGGTCTTTTCTGAAAAACCACTAAAGATATCTGTAATAAATTTAAAACACACTTAAATTTGTATAAGGTAGCATTATTTAAATCAGAAATATATATTTATGGGCACAGTGAAAATGTTTGTAAACCCTTTAACATTCGTTGTGTGAAAGCGTTTGGAAATGCAGAGACGTTTAAATTGCAAGTAAGTAGAAAAATCACAGTTAAAGCTAATGTCTGCCGCAGAGTGCAATGTGTGCGCTGTTTCCGATATCGCTGCGAATTGTTTACTGCATGAAGAGAACTGTTCAAGGATCTTTACAAAAATATGTATGTGTTGTGTATTAAAAACATCTCTCCATTTCTAATTACAGTTGCTATAATGGTTTTGATTTAGAGAAAGTTTGATATACGAGGGCTGTTCAATAAAGAATGATTATAATCTTTACTGTCATAATTTTTCTTACTAAAATTCAATCGTATATTCTGTTAGCTTAATGTGAAACATACACGCCGTAGTAGTTTCATTGTTGGTACTCCTAGTTCCAGCCTGTGAGAACCAGGCAAGTTCAGACATGTTCAGTATCGCCTACCGCTGCACTGGAGGTAACACGCGAGGAACAATGTGCGACTTTGAAATTCTGCTTTCGTCTCAACAAATCTTCAGCTGAGGCCTATACACTGTTACAGGATACCTATGGAGAGTCTGTTCTTCCGTACGGCACAGCTCGAAGGTGGTTTAAAATGTTTAAAGAGGGCAGACAATCAATTTCAAAGGAAGGTGGACCAGGTGCTTTAGTTACTGCTCTTAGGGAAGAAAACATCAACACTGCTGAGGATCGACGAATTACCTTAAGATCACTTTCTGAAATACTGAACATTTCATTGGGTGACACCCACACGTTGATGACAGAAAGATTACACATGAGACGTGTTTGTGCGCGATGGGTTCCAAGACTGTTAATTCCCAAACAAAAGGACATTCGTACGCAGTTAAAGTTGATGTTAGAGGAAGATTCGGAGATTCTTTCAAACGTAATCACTGCTGATGAAACTTGGCTATATCATTTTTGTTGCTTGTGCTGATTAAGTTATGGTTCATTCATGGTTGACATTCATGAAATCCTTTATCAGCATGTTGTACCTGCACACACATCAGTAACTGGACAATACTACAGGGATGTCCTGAAAGCATCGCAAGTCCACATCAGGTGCAAAAGACCACATTTCCGTAAGGCAGGCTGGATGCTGCACCACGATAATGCGCGGCCACATATTGCTAATGTTGTCGCTGAATATCTTGCAAAAGTCAACGTGAAGTGCATCCCTCAATCCGGATTTAGCCCCGTGTGACATTTTTCTGTTCCCTAACTTGAGGAAACGCCTTAGTGGGAGGCATTATCCATCATCAGAAGTAGTGGTGAAGGCTGCGGAGGCTATTTTGAAGGATCTCTCAAATAAATGTTTCCAGTATGTCTTTGGAGACTAACAGAAACGCGGGACAAGTGCATCGCATTCAGGGGAGACTATTTTGTGAAAGGCCATCAAAATTATGAGGATGAGTAAAGGGACGTCGTCAAAAAAAAAAAAAAAAAAAAAAAATGTGATCATTCTTTATTGAACAGCCCTCGTATTTTCAAACTAGTGAAATGAATTTTCTGTAAATAGCTACCAAAATGCTCTTCATTTTGAAAAATTCATATTTAACTGTAAATCGTAAGAAATATCCTCCTACATAAAATATTCAGATCTCATTAAACATGTAATTTGAAGCAAATCATTTTCCAGATTACCTTGCTATTGGTTTCAATTTTCCAGTACCTATTATTAACCTAAATAGGAACCTGTTATTCGTTCATTCCTTTTTCATGCAAGAGAATGGAATAACAAACTAAACCTATAGCGAACTAGCTCACACGCAGACATAGGAAGTGACGAAGGGGGCCACAAACACTAACACAACTGGAGTCTGCTACAATAATGGCCCAAAAAGTGACAAAATATCGAGAAGCGAAATTAAATTGCGACACATGATTAGCGAATGGTAGACAACGTCCAAATGCAAACCACAAAACCTTGCTTCCAAACCATTCGTGATAGAAAGAAAACAAATTCCACACTTGAAATATTATCTAACAGCCATGGACAAACTAAACTTCCTGCCATAAATTCAAAATAATTCATGATCAAAATATAATCAATCTGAATTAATTAAATGAGTGCAGCCTGCAGTCACAGCAGTTACAGGAGAATGGCAACAAAACTAATTCATAGAATTTGTCAAAAATGTCACTTCTTAAAACTAATAGGCACGAGGGTTGTTCAATAAAGAATGATCACTCTTTTGTTTTTGTTTTGACAACGTACCTTTACTCATCCTCATAATTTTGATGGTCCTTCTCAAAATAGTCTCCCCTGAATGCGATGCACTTGTCCCAGCGTTTCTGCCAGTCTCCAAAGACATACTGGAAAACATTTTTGAGAGATCCTTCAAAATCGCCTCCTCGCCTTCACCACTGCTTCTGATGATGGATAATGCCTCCCACGAAGGCGTTTCTTCAAGTTAGGGAATAGAAAAAGGTCATATGGGGCTAAATCCGGAATATAGGGAAGGTGAGGGATGCACTTCACGTTGATTTTTGCAAGATATTCAGCAACAACATTGACAATATGCGGCCACGCATTATCGTGATGCAGCATCCAGCCTGCTTCATGAAAATGTGGTCTTTCGCGCCTGATATGGACTTGTAATATTTTCAGGACATCCCTGTAGTATTTTCCAGTTACTGATGTGTTTGCAAGTACAACATGCTGATAAACCATTACATGAATATCAAAGAATGAGATGACCATAAATTTCCCAGCAGAAGCAACCATTTTTACTTTTTGGTGGTTGGTGATGAAGGAGATTTCCACACTGAGCTTTGCTATTTGCTCTCAGGATCAAAATGATGTAGCCAAGTTTTATCACCAGTGATTACGTTTGAAAGAAACTCCGGATTTTCCTCTAACATCAACTTTAACTGCATGCACACCTGCATGCGAATGTCTGTTTGTTCGGGAATCAACATTCTTGGAATCCATCGCACACAAACACGTCTCATGTGTAATGTTTCTGTCACCAACGTGTGGGTGGCACCCAATGAAATGTTCAGTATTTTAGAAAGTGATCTTAAGGTAATTCTTCGATCCTCTCTCACAATGGCAGCAGCACTGTTGATGTTTTCTTCCGTAAGAGCAGTAACTGGAGCACCGGATCCACCTTCCTTTGAAATTGATTGTCTCCCGTCTTTAAACATTTACACCAACTTCGAGCTGTTCTGTAGGGAAGAACAGACTCTCCATAGGCCTCCTGTAGCATTGTATTGGCCTCAACTGAAGATTTGTGGAGACGAAAGCAGAATTTCAAAGCCGCATATTGTTCCTCGCGTGTTACCTCCATTGCAGTGGTAGGCGATACTGAACATGTCTGAACTTTCCTGGTTCTCACAGTCAGGAACCAGGAGTGCCAACAGTGAAGCTACTATGGCGTGTTTGTTTCAGATTAAACTAACAGAATATAATAAGATTGAATTTTAGCGCGAAAAGTTGTGACCGTAAAAAAATTATGATCATTCTTTATTGAACAGACCTCGTACTAAAAACAGAAACTAAGGCATGTATACTGCACAATGTCATGAGCATGTTGTTTTAATAAATATTATAAACAAGTCTCCTGGGGCTTCCGGGACCTGCATACCTCCCACGAGATCGAGGACAAACATAGAGCAAATTCCTGCCATACAGCGCCGAGACTTACTGACACAGTCAATCAGGGTAAAAGGTGAAGTAAAATGAGAATTGAGGTGAAAACAAAGGACAGAAAATCTAAGTTATGTTACTATAGTTACCAATATTTGTCTAGCCCCTGAAAAGGAGGTCCGGGGAATCGAAAACCTGACTTTCGAATAGGGACCACGGACGCCAGCATGTTGTAAGAATAGTAAGAAAATCGTAAGCAATTTTAAGAATGAGTAGACAAAGTCTTATAAGAGTAACAACTAAAAGTGAGCTTTTTAAATTAATTTCCACTGCCTCATTATTACTCTTATTCCCAGGTTTTTCTGTTTCTGTAGCAATTTTACCCATACTAATTCGTTTATAAATTTCTATGTATTGATTTTAATAAAATCTCTATCAGTTTTAGGTCATTTTTATAATTACCATTGTTTAACATTTTATTATTATTTAGGAGATTTTTCAAACATTTTGCAGATTATCAAAACCCGGGCGCAGTTTATAGGGATAAGGGAGGTAAAAGTTGAGAATAGCGCCGACGAGATATGAAACCGGGTCCCGCTTCACCTGAGCCAGAGACACACGCTAAGTCTTCCAGAGGCTCAAAGAAGGTTTTTCAATTACCAGAGCCTATAAATCACAGTTGAACGAAGTCTGTTATAACAAAGGGCGGTGGTTTCTGCTTCAAAGAGTTTGTTCTCTCAGATGTAATCCCTCTCTTATAACAATCAGCCACCGATATTGGTCCGGGAAATATTTCCCTGCCTTTAGCAAATCTTATAACAAAGACGGGAAGTAAAGGTGGATGAATCGAAACTAGAATTAACTTGGGTAAGACGCCATTCATCTCTACTTGCAGTCGAATGGTCTCAGGAATGCATTACAACTTCGAGACAGTAATCTCGCGTCTTGTATTGAATAGCCTTCTGTATTCAAGTCTTCTACCCACAATTCAAGCTCTGTTCTTGTTATTAATTGAGATAAACATTCAACTCATGTTTACTTATTTCGTTGTACGACACTTTAATTAAACCTATAACCAGATTTTTAAATAACATGTCGCTTTGTAATAGATTTGGCTATCATATGCTCCACGAGAGAAAAACAAATAGCTGCCTGAAAGCGTATAAGCATTTAGAAATATAGGACATTAAAAAAGAAAATTTAATATCACAAAAAATTGTCATAAATTCTGTACAAGAAAACTACATTTTTTCCCTATCAGTAATTTTTGTCTATTACTGACAATTTTCAAATTATTATTCGTATTTCATTTAGAATGAAGAGAACTTCACAACCCGTTCAAGTTGTTCTCGGGAAGCAAGCCTGGTGAAAAGACGATGTTTCGGGAGTGTGCATCTCTCCCATCATCAGGATATTTTAGTAAATGTTATAACGACAAATGTATCACTGGATATAATAAACAAAGACAAAACACTATTGTAACTTTGTGGGTTCATGAAATTAAAAGTCCAATTGCACAAACTTAAAATGTTCTTTATTTCCACCGAATTACAGTTGAACACTCGCCAATTACACAGAATTACGCAGCGCACACAATTACAATTCACCAGTTCGTCTGTCACAGGTCCACTCTGCACTCGCAATTACAGGCAACTCCTCCAATGCACGTACACAGTCTTCCGGTCCGTTCTCTCACTGGGCGCTCCTCACGGCTGCTCGCCAAGAACTGACTCTCTCCAGCCCGGCGCGTCGCTTATATAAGACCAACTGACCTGTCTAGAAGGTTCCGGGTTAGATGAAATATCCCGACTGTTCCAGACCTCAGGGGGAGGGGAAAGGGGCAGCCAGAGACCGGTGACACTTCCCTCACCACCCCCTTCAGTGAACGCTACAAGATAAATGGGTAGGCGTGGTCTGAATGCCTTCTGTTGCCCACCCTGCTGCTAGCTGGCCGTGCTTTCCGGTAATAAGGTGACACTATCAACACTCACATCACTGTACACAAGACTGTTTTCAGTGAATTGAATGCCAGCTCAGGAGATGGCGTGAGTATAAAAAATTAATTCGGTCAAATAAACGTAACTACTTAACTTGATTATCAAGCTGTGTTGATATGTGCTTCTTAATTCGACGGGTTTCCATTTTAAGGCCGGTTTCCAAGAAGTGCTGAACATTTGTAGCCTACCGCTACAGGCTGCATCCCGTTTGTCGGCAACCTATCCGGCAGAATCAGCAGAATTCTCGCCAAATACATCAGGACCATCCACAAGCCACCTCCGAAGATTAAACATCTGTTGAGACCAGTGAAAGACAAACTGAACTTCCAAGTTCCGGGAGTGTACCGCATTCCCTGTGAATGTGAGACACCGTATATAGGACAAACCAGAAGGACCATCGCTACTAGAATAATCGAACATTCGTTTAATGCAACCTGAGAAGTGCGGGCTGGCAGATCATTGTTTTGTTAACGACCATAGAGTCATTTTTTGGGAGACGCCCATCTTGGCAATATGCAACAGTAACTAGGAGCGGAGAATTAAGGACGGTTTGACCATTTCCTCCGTGAGGAACTCGCTTAATCGTGATGCTGGATTTCAGTTCAGCTCTTCTTGGAAACCGGTCTTAAAGGAAAATCAGTCGGCTTAAGAAGCACAGTTCTATACAGCTTGATAATCAAGTTAAGTAGTTACGTTTCTTTGATCGAATTAATTTTATATACTCACGACATCTCCTGACCTGGCATTTAATTTACTGAAAACAGTCTTTGGTTCAGTAATGCAAATTTTGATGGTGTTTTGTCTTTGCTTATATTTGTGTTATATCCAGTGATTCATTTGTTGAGACAACATTTAATAAATATCCTGATGATGGGAGAGATGTACACTCCCGAAACGTCAATTCCTAATCGTCTGTTAACCTGACTTGCTTCCCGAAAACAGCTTGAGCATATTTGTCGCCAGGAAAGCTTCAGGTTTTATTTTGTGAGCGTTGGAAATGTTCATACGAACAAGATTTTAGTCTAACGTGAGCAAACGCGGCACCCAACGCTCGGACAGCTTTCTCGTGTCTAAATGTTGATTTAATATGTGACAAACATGTTCTTTTGACATGTCCATAACCTCTGCTATCTCTCTCACTTTAATTCGACAGTCTTCTAGCACCATTTGGTGATTTTGGCGATGTTTTCGTCAGTAGTTGCAGTCTTAGGACGTCTCGAACGTTCATCGTCTCTCAAACTCTTACGGCCACGTTTAAATTCAGCTACCCAAAATTTCACTGTGGTAAATGATGGTGCAGAGTCTCCATATACAGAATCCAACTCAGCTTTGATTTGCGTAGGTGTATTGCCTTTCAAAAACAAATATTTAATGACAATTCGATACTCGATTTTGCCCATTTTCATAAAAACGTCACATCAACTCATTCAAACGACTGTTACAAACAACTGAGCGTCCAAAATGGCTGAAACTTTGGTGAGTAACTGTCAACAAATGAACAACGAAATTCACTAGCTTTTACTTACGAGTGCTGCCATCTTTATGTTGAGATCGAAAACTTTTCAGCCCACCCTCGTATAAGGTGAAAACCAACATATAGCAACCACCTCTTGAAAGATTTTCTATCGCTCAAGTTTAATAAAGTTAAATCCATGCACTTCAGTCCATATCGGACTAGTGCCTTCCAAACCGACTGCCGACCTCACGCCAACTGATACGAGAAAAGATGTGGTCAGGATCTCGGCACCCTTAGCCAGAAAGTTCTCCTTCATGATTAGGATCACTTACCTAACGCAAGCTTCTCAATGTCCTCACGATGCTGAGTGAACTCCGGTCCTATACCCGGAACTTAAACTCCGCACCCCCAGGGGTAGGATTGAACCCAGGCAGCATTCCGGGGAAGGGAACCAAGGCATGATGCCTTAGGCCACTACGCCACTGCACATATATTGATGTATTACCTTAATTTCATTATACCTACAAGAAAATATTTGATAAGACAGTTTCTGGAAATGTTTATCTAAATTAAGCAAACGTTAATCCTAGCTAATGCATAATGTCCATATTCCAGGGTTCCCAGATTTGTTTATTGTTGCCACCCAGTCCGACCTTCAATTTTGTATGAGTTTCACTGGTCGATAGGCGAGTGCTGAGTTCCTTCTCATTCAAAACATTTCCTTTCCATAATATCCTGTTCAACCTTCAGATGTTTCTAGATTTCCGTGATGTGTGATGTTGCCAGGTAGATGGCGTGCATGTTCGCACAAAAGAATGAGTGTTCCCCATGGACACCAGAGGGCTGCCTGATTTAAGGGTTCTTCATCTCTAGGCTGCTCCAGCAATAATTTAGAGTAAAGGACGGACATTCGCGTATCTCTTTACCCTGTGTTTTATTTACTTATGTATTTATTTATGTAATTTATTTATGCATTAAACCATATCGGACCATAATTGAAATGGGTGAAATTATACTCAAATACGCCCATGGTGCATAGAGTTTAGGGCTGCCGACATTCATCTTTCAGGATAAGGGGAAATCTCAGATAAGCCTTATTCAGATAACTCACCCTGGCCGAAATTGAACTCGGGCTCTCTTGAAGGTTAGGCAGACACCTTACCACCTTCGCAACAGAGGTAGAATTACAATTTCATTACGGATGGGATTCGGTACGTACACCATCATGCTCGGCCCATTGTTCCTATGCCCCCAAGAGGGGGCACCCCCGGTATGTTGGATGAGGCGAAGGAGACAGAGGGTGGCCGGTCCAAGGAGCCACGACAGTACAGAGGACAGGGTCCATCCAGTTTACTTGGATAGAGACTTCCCTGACGGGCCAGATCAACGGACACGCTCCCCTACTGCGGGATGGCAACGAGCCCAGCAGCCGAGCCCCAAAGGTCCCAGGGAGGCGATCCGAGCCCCAAAGGTCCCTGGCTGGCGTTTCCGAAATGGTCCCAGCAGAGGAACTGAGACCAGCAACCTAACTACCGAAGGAGGAGTGGGACGGCATCTAGCCTAGCAGCCGAGCACCAAAGGTTCTAGGCAGGCGATCCGAGCGCCAAAGGTCCCCAGCTGGCGGTGGTCCCAGCTGAGGAGCTGAGACCGCCAACCTACCTACCGGGGGAGGAGCGGGAGAGCAACCAGCCTAGCAGCTGAGCACCAAAGGTTCTAGGCAGGCGATCCGAGCGCCAAGGGTGCCTAGCTGGCAGTGGTCCCAGCTGAGGAGCTAACACCGGCAAACTACCTACCGGGGGAGGAGCGGGAGAGCAACCAGCCTAGCAGCTGAGCACCAAAGGTTCTAGGCAGGCGATTGGAGCGCCAAGGGTGCCTAGCTGGCGATGGTCCCAGCTGAGGAGCTAAGACCGGCAAACTACCTACCGGGGGAGGAGCGGGAGAGCAGCCAGCCTAGCAGCTGAGCACCAAAGGTTCTAGGCAGGCGATCCGAGCGCCAAAGGTCCCCAGCTGGCGGTGGTCCCAGCTGAGGAGCTGAGACCGCCAACCTACCTACCGGGGGAGGAGCGGGAGAGCAACCAGCCTAGCAGCTGAGCACCAAAGGTTCTAGGCAGGCGATCCGAGCGCCAAGGGTGCCTAGCTGGCGGTGGTCCCAGCTGAGGAGCTAAGACCGGCAAACTACCTACCGGGGGAGGAGCGGGAGAGCAACCAGCCTAGCAGCTGAGCACCAAAGGTTCTAGGCAGGCGATCCGAGCGCCAAGGGTGCCTAGCTGGCGGTGGTCCCAGCTGAGGAGCAAAGACCGGCAAACTACCTACCGGGGGAGGAGCGGGAGAGCAACCAGCCTAGCAGCTGAGCACCAAAGGTTCTAGGCAGGCGATCCGAGCGCCAAGGGTCCCCAGCTGGCGGTGGTCCCAGCTCAGGAGCTGAGACCGGCAACCTACCTACTGGCGGAGGAGCGGGACAGCAACCAGCCTAGCAGCTGAGCACCAAAGGTTCTAGCCAGGCGATCCGAGCCCTAAAGGTACCTAACTGGTGGTGGTCCCAGCTGAGGTGCGAAGACCGGCAACCTACCTACCGGAGGAGGAGCGGGACAACAACGAGCCCAGCAGCCGAGTCCCAAAGGTTCCAGGCAGACGATCCGAGCCCCAAAGGTTCCAGGCAGACGATCCGAGCCCCAAAGGTTCCAGGCTGACGATCCGAGCCGAAATTGCCTTTGCGTAATTTTCTTGGTGTCTCTAAAGCTTGAGTCTGAAACAGTGGTCCATTAATGCAAATTCCTTTAGTACGCGCACTAACAAACCAGCACGAATACATCATGATTTCGCTCGTCATACTCTGAAGATTTTGTGATGCGTTTGATGTGCCCTGCTGCTTCTTTTAACCACTCGTATTTAATTGTTTTTTCAAAATCTCATAAATCTGATATTTCCCAAAGGTCCCTAGCTGGCAGTGGTCCCAGCTGAGGTGCGGAGACCGGCAACCTACCTACCGGAGGAGGAGCGGGACAGCAACGAGCCTAGCAGCCGAGCACCAAAGGTTCTAGGCAGGTGATCCGAGCGCCAAAGGTCCCTGGCTGGCGATCCGAGCCCCAAAGGTCCCTGGTTGACGGTCCCGAAATGGTCCCAACAGAGGAGCTGAGACCGGCAACCTACTATCCTCCACAGGAGAGATAGTGTCCGACGCCTGAGGCGCAGGGGGTTTAGAGAAGGTTCCCACACTCTCCCTGGACAGGTTTATGACACCCCATGTCATTACACTTACAGACAATTCAAAAACATTCTGACGGCTTCTACTTTTGTGAATGAATCTTCCCGGTTTTAGTGTACACAGTGAATAGGGCGCATGTTTTTTTAAGGGTCTGCTCCTTGTGTAGTAGGCGTTTTCTGCCACATATATTCGCTGTCCTTGTCTCACTGTGTAAGGCAGCACATACCTTCCAGGGACATTCTTTGCGTTGCTGAACTGTACCTACCGGAGGAGGAGCGGGACGGCAATGAGTCCAGCAGCCGAGCCCCAAAGGTCCTAGCCAGGCGATCCGAGCCCTAAAGGTCCCTGGCTGGCGGTCCCGAAATGGTCCCAGCAGAGGAGCGGAGAACGGCAACCGACCTACCGGAGGAGGAAGTAGTTTTCCTCAGAGCATATCATCCTGCCATGCACCGCCGAGACACCCGCCGACACTTCTACCCTGAAAGAGTCCACCGGATGAGAGATGATGTGAAATGATAATGGAGATTAAATGGAGGGACAGGAAATTCGGGGGATGTAATTTAACTACCCAGCATTTGCCAAGCGACCAGAGAAAACCTTCGAAAAAGCCCATGGGTCAGGTGGGTAAGCCACCAAATCGAACCCGGGACTCCCTAATGCGGACCACAGATGAAGCCGCTTGAGCCATTCCGCTCGTTGACGTGGGCTGTAGTTTGCCTGCACTGCTGTAGTTATGTAGCGTAACATAAGTTTTGCCCTCCGCTGTATCGCTTAAGCGGGTCTGCGCTATAATGTGCGTACAATAATAGAAACCATAGTAAATATACAGAAAATCCAATTTATATCACATACAAAGTACTAAAAAGGTCATTAATTAGCCATTTTCGCATTAATCTGGCCTTAACATTTGCATTCCATTGTAAATGTCGCTTTTCTTTGAGCGGAGGCCCTGCGTGGTGGTGACTACAGATGCGAATCCTCCGCGGAATTAAAACTGCATTGACGCGGGAACAATGGCATAATGGACTCTGCCATGTTTAAAAAATGCATGTACGTTTTATCATGGTAGTCGGCACAGCAAGAGGTAAATATTTGTATTCTCCATCCAACCGAACTCTCTTTTTTTTCATTAGCCCATAGAAGAGGGGAGGAAAATAAAGCAGCGGTCTAAACATTCCGCGGTGTAGTGGTCTTTTGTTTACAAATAAAAATGTTTTGCTGTACTCGGTCGAAGTTTACTTCCATTGAAACTAGTGAACGTGTTTGTAGTTAAAGTAAAACTGAATTTCATCTGCGTGTCTGTTACCGAGCCTACGCGGTTTAGAATCCTTTGAAATATTTACAAAGACATACCTGACAGCACTGTAACCATGGTTACCTGTTTTGGAAATAAACGCCGGTCGCGTCCTGCAAGAGCTGCTGTATGCCATACCGTCAGTCAAGTGTTGGGAGCGGCAGGCTTGGAGCTTGTCCAGTGAGTACAGAGGGTGTCCCAGCATCCTCGTGCCTTTCTGAAGTGAAAACTTCTTTATAATGTTTCAAATAGGAAGGTGCTTGTCCTTGAGTGTTACTAGGTGAGCAACCAATCGGAGTCCTGTGGTGTTGTCGTATTGCATTCCAACTAAATGGTGTGCGTCGAGCGGCAAACTAATCAATATCTAATAAATATTATTCACGCTAAGACAAAAATTCAGATTTTGCAAAAGCTGGTCCATGAGGAAGGAGAAAGTAATGTATTTAACCTAACCGTAGAAACCCCATATTTTTAGCTGAAATAGTTCTCCTAATACAAATAAATAAAGTTAGATACTATTATACAGAGTGTATATAAATGAATATCGGGATTTTAACACAGTATAATATTCATTACATTCAACTTACAATTATAAGTGATATGTCAAATTAAAAAGCAACTCAAGCAGTTTTACCAAGAACCTTATAAATGTTCAATGTGACCACGCTTTGTCACACGGCACATATCAAGTCTATAGCCGAGTTCTTCCCAAAACGTTGATAAGTGTATATTCAGTAATTGTAGTAACAGCAGCTTCATTCCGGTCTCTTAATTCAGAGAGGTCAGATGGTAGCGGAGGCACGTACACACAATCCGTGATGAAGCTCCAAAGCTAAAAATCCCATAGCGTTAGGACAGGAGAACATGGAGGCCATGCATAGCAAGCCCTGTCATTGGGGCCCTTGCTGTCTATCCAGCGCTCGCGTACAGTGACGTTCAACCAATCGCGTACTTAGTTACGCCAGTGAGATGGCACACCATCTTGCTGGAAAAAAGAAGTTCTCTGCCTCATGTTCCTCCAACATAGAGAAGAGCCATTGCTCTGGTGTATCAAGGGAAGAAGTGCCAGTTACAGTAGGTTCACCAGAAAACAAAGGCCCATAAACTTTTCGCCGAGATACGTCACAAAGAGGATTCTCGTTGCATTTGTACCATCTCGTGAGGATTTTCTGAGCCCCAGATGCGCACATTGTGAGTGTTAACATGTCCACTAAGGTGAAAGGTCGATTCATCACTGAAGACAACACGATCCATAAAATTGCCATCATCATGAAACAACATGCTGTTTGCGAAGTTGGCACGTAATCCGTGGTCTGTCGGCTTTAGAGACTGTAATAACTGTAAACGGTAAGGACGTAGCCGTAAGCGTTTACTTAGAACTTTCCAAACAGTCGTCACAGGAACTTGTAAATCACGACTAGTCTTCCGAACTGATTTCTTTGTTCTAGGAGTGAACGAATCTCTCACTAGCTCAACAGTCTCTTCACTTACTCTTGGTCGTCCCGTGCTCTTCCCTTTACAAAGGGAGCCGGTACCGAACTTAATGCGGAACGCACGTTGTACAGTAACTACAGATTTGGACTATGCAAACTGCAAAACACAAAACGCTTTGTGTTTACTAGTCGCCAACATTGCACGTATATGCGCACTGGAGCCAACAAACCAAACTGTTTGAGTTGCTTTTTCATTTGACATATAATTTATGACTATAAGTTTAATGTACTAAATATTATAAGGAGTTAAAATCCCTATGTTCATTTATATACACCCAGTATTATAACAATGCATTGTGACGTGAGCACTGTAATGAGTATCATTATTAGTTGGCATGTTTGCGTGAACGTATATTTTAATTACTCAAAACTGAAACGTAAACATTTGATATGACGTGGTAAAAGAAATATGTACTTTGAATAAGCCAAGGTGTTCGTTAAATTCCATGAGAGGAAACAATACACTTCCTGCTAGTCTGACAGAACGTATCTGGTCACATTATATCTTTGTTTATGAATGGTTCGTAATCTCTATTTACTCTAGAGATGAAAGTAGTATTATTCAGTTACTCTTCCATGAAAAAGTGTATCAGCTGGATCAACGAGACACGATCCACCATCCCCCCTTACTACTGCTAGAACAATCCAATAGAGTTAATGTGGGCTCAAATTATGTTGCAAACAGAAATAATATTTTTAAACTGATTGAGGTTAAATGAGTTATTCACAAAGAAATTGACAAGGAACACAAGGCTGGAAAAACTGTGTGAGACATCAGATAAACTACAAGAAGACGACTTTTGGAAAGAAATAGCACGTAACGAGATTTTGTAACATATAATCATCAGTTTGCCGTACTCAGACGTTGAAGATAATGACAATGACGAATTATGTCTTATCGTAAGTAACATTCACAGCTATACGGATGCACCGCTGGTAGTTTTGTTGGATTAGAAAAAAAGTAATTCATGAACTAGCGCCACGAACACTCGCAAGTGTATATATATCGGAAATATTAAAAGAGTGGGGATAACAAAGAGGCAACGGTGAAGGTTCAAACGCATATGATTTGCTACAGGCAAGAACCCTTCCCTTCTTGTTTTTTTTTTTTTTTTTTTTTTTTGTGTGTAATTTATGTCCTCCAACGTTAAGTCATATCGGACGATGAATGAAATGGGTGAAATGATGCTCAAATAAGCCTGGGATCCATGGAACTTAGAGTTACCCGACATTCGTCTTTCAGGGTAAGGGAAAACCCCGGAAAAAGCCTTATCCAGGTAACCCACCCTGACCGAGATTTGAACTCGGGACCTCTTGAACGTGAAGCAGACATGCTACACGTTCAATTGAAACACACAATAGGCGCGTTTAGCACTTTTTGTGGGTAGTGAATTAAACAAAGCCGTTACGATGGAATATGTGACACTCATTCGGGTGAAGTCGGTTCGAGTTGGCTCAATCCGAACTAAACCCCCCCCACACTCATTCGTTATTTCATACCGCTATACACCGTAGATTTTCTGTCGCACTCAACAGCGTATCAACAACACAACACCAGGTATGTTTTAACATATTTGAAATACTATGAAAAATTCAGAAACCCTACAGGAGTTTAATTTAAAAAATAATTCTCTTAGGCTCGTTCTTACAAATGTCTGCCAAGTGCCGTTAACCGATCCGGTCTGATAACCTTCTGTCATTTAACAAGTCGAGAACATGTCAAATTCCACTTTAAACAATTATAATAGTCAAAAGGAACAGATAATATCTATTTGAATAATTAAAGCCTAAATGACGAAAAATAAAACGAGTGTGCTAATTGGAAACAAAAGGGTTAGGAATTCGTGAAAGAGATGTTTAATTTAAAACCCGGTTATTTTTATTGACAATTTCTGTTTATTGTGAGTAGTAAAACGTAAAACATCAATAAATTAAATGTAATAACATGAAAATAATAAAATTATCACGTATTAAAATGACGTTTTGCGTTTTCATTTACAACTTATAGATTATGTTTTCCACAAACTGAAAGAGCGACCGAGGGTCAAGAAAATGTTTTAATACAGTATCAACTGTGACAAAATATTTGAAATAAATACGGCATGTAATAAAATATGCATGAAAATATGCACCAACGTGAAACAAAATATGGAGTAATGAGTATATGTACGGATATGTAAATAACATGTGTGAAATGTATACGTAACCAAACATTTCCGAATATTCAAAAAATATGCAAATAAGCAAATGAATATCATATAATTATGTTATAAAATAGTTATGAACTTGTATTTTTATTAAAAAATAAAAATGCAATTAAGCAGCAAGTAACAAACTATGAAAAATGGTTGTGATTTGATTTTACTTCCTTTATACATCCTTTATGTGTAACCCTGTTCGCACGGTCGCAAGTCCGTGGTCATTCAGTTGTTTCAGAGCATTTGCATTTGCAAGCACATTTAGCGTAGGGCATGAAATGTTTAGCTCGCAACTGGATTCTTTGCGCAAGAATGAGTGTCAACATTACAATTTTAAAATTATTTTTAAGAATAATTTATAATGAATAGTTTTTAAATTTTCACTTCTGTCATGTGGTCTTAAGCACACACAATTTTTTTACCTCTGTTCAACACCTTCTCTGAGAATCTACTCTATTTTTTAAATCAGCCACGATTTTTTTAAATTTTATTTTATATATTTGGTTATTCATAAATGGTAACGATGTAATGCCTTTTCCAATATATATTAATTAGGTAATGGTCAGGATTTTGTCGTTTATTTAGTGTAGTGAAGATTTCCATTCATTGGGTGGAATGGAGGGCGTCTAGTGTTAACGGAAGATTCTGTAGTGTCTTGAGTGTCTCAAAACATTAAATAATTTATTTTTAACTTCAATTACCAGTGTAAGGGAGCTCAGATCGGGTGATGTAAGGCTCCATGGAACCGTTAAGGCCAGAAGTGATTAGCTTCGAGCATTCCTTTCTCAGAAAATGAGCCATTCTCTCTGTAATGCCATATTTCTAGGATTTTTCTGAATTATCCAGTTTAATGTTCCCATTACCAACCAGATCGCACATCTTTGGAGTGACTTTAAAACTGAATTCCAGCCGCTGCAGTCTCCTAAGACATAGTGGAACCTCGCGGGCACCATTTTGTAATAAAGCATCCGAGCACCATCCAGATATTATGCACCTGTTTGCAAGAGACAATCCTATATTCCAAGGTATCCATTTGTGAACAAAATTAGCACATGTTAGATGTTGCGCGCCCATGTCACCATAATTTTTCAGCTGTTGGTATGGTCTCGTTAAATACCAGGGCTGTTCAATAAAGAATGATCACACATTTTTTTACCTTTTGACAACGTAACAATACATATCCTTATAATTTTGATGCCCCTTTTCAAAATAGTCTCCCCTGAATGCAATGCACTTCTCCCAGCGTTTCTGCCAGTCTTCAAAGACATGCTGGAAACCAATTTTTGAGAGATCCTTCAAAATCGCCTCCGCAGCCTTCACCACGGCTTGTGATGATGGATAATGCCTCCCACAAAGGCGTTTCTTCAAGTTATGGAATAGAAAAATGTCACATGGGGTTAAATCCGTACTATAGGGAGGGTGAGGGATGCACTTCACGTTGATTTTTGCAAGATATTCAGCAACAACATTGGCAATATGCCACCGCACATTATCGTGGTGCAGCATCCAGCCTGCTTCACGGAAATGTGGTCTTTTGCGCCTGATATGGACATGCAATGTTTTCAGGACATCCCTGGAGTATTGTCCAGTTACTGATGTGTGTGCAGGTACAACATACTGATAAACCATTCCATGAATATCAAAGAATGAGATGACCATAACTTTCCCAGCAGAAGCAGCCACTTTTGCTTTTTGGTGGTTGGTGATGAAGGAGATTTCCACACTGAGCTTTGCTGTTTGCTCTCAGAATCAAATTGAAGTAGCCAAGTTTCATCAGCAGTGATTGCGTTTGAAAGAAACTCCGGATGTTCCTCTAACATCAACTTAAACTGCATGCAGACCTGCATGCGAATGTCCTTTTGTTTGGGAATCAAAAGTCTTGGAACCCATCGTGCACAAACACGTCTCATGTGTAATGTTTCTGTCACCAACGTGTGGGTGACACACATTGAAATGATCAGTATTTCAGAAAGTGGTCTTAAGGGAATTCGTCGATCCTCTCTCACAATGTCAGCAGCAGTGTTGATATTTTCTTCCGTAAGAGCAGTAACTGGAGCACCGGGTCCACCTTCCTTTGAAGTTGATTGTCTCCCCGTTTTAAACATTTTAAACCTCCTTCGAGCTGTGCTGTAGGGAAGAACAGATTCTTCATAGGTCTTCTGTAACATTGTATAGGCCTCAACTTAAGATTTGTTGAGACGAAAGCAGAATTTCAAAGCCGCATATTGTTCCTCGCGTGTTACCTTCATTGCAGTGGTAGGCGATACTGAACATGTCTGAACTTGCCTGCTTCTCAGGCAAGCCAGGAGGACCCACAATGAAACTACTACAGCGTGTTTGTTTTACATTAAGCTAACAGAATATAATAAGTTTGAATTTTAGTGCGAAAAATTATGATCATTCTTTATTGAACAGCCCTCGTATTTCATACGCTGTCTCTTGCCAATCGGTAGGAACAACTTTATTGAAAAGTTTCTTCCATATAGTTTTCCATTCTCTGTTCCTGTTCTTTTCAATCCTAGGTGTACACTGAGATGTATTGAGCAGCTGATATTGTTTGCTCGTTGATTCGAAAACTAAGAGGTCATCACCTGTGTCCAGCAGATATCTGAGATGAAGCCTTCAACAAAGTAGGCCAAAGTACCTACTTGCATTAACTATAGAAAGTATTGTATTCCACTCAAATATTCAATACAGAAATTAACCGGAAGTGCATGTTTCGAGACTCCCTGATTAAAAGGAAAAGGTTGTATCTGTGCTTGCGTTTCTATCTGACAGACAGCATATTACGAAAGCATGTGTCATTTGGCATTTAAGTTCAGCATCTTCCAAGGATGCGAAACAAATATTTTATAAAAAAAGTCCCTAAAACTAATTAAATTTCATTTCCTCAAAATTTACCCTAACCCTTTTTATCAAATTACCGTAAGGTTAAGAAAATTTCCTAAAATATACAACTTTAGCCATCAATTACCTGAAAATAGTCTTTGCTATCATCTCCATTCAAAATCATCTCATAACCGATAAACCGTAAAAGGAAACCAAAGTTTACTCTACAAAAGTGTAAATCTCGCTAAAGCATACAATTTATGTTTTATATATACGAGTGGGTGTCCTAAAGTTTTAATTATCACCCTTTAAAAATGTGATAGAAAGTTTGTATTGATATGTGCTTGCTAGTTCTGTACGTAGTCATCATCCAGATTTACAGCCCGCCTCGGTAGCGTGTTGGTAGCGAGTCTGCCTCACGTTCAAGAGGTTCCGAGTTCGAATCTCGGTCAGGGTGAGTTACCTGGGTAAGGTTTTTCCAGGGTTTTCCCTTATCCTGAAGGACGAATATCGGGTGGCTCTGGGCTCTATGGACCCTGGGCTCATTTGAGCGTCATTTCACCCATTCCATTCGTCGTCCGATATGACTTAACGTTGGAGGACGTAAAATTACAAAAAAATGCAGATTTACACATTTTTTGCCAGCGTTTCTTGAACTTAGGAATACATTAATTGTAGAAATCTGCAGAATTCGCTTTAAACCACTCTTCACTTCATTAATGACGTCATTGTTTTGTCAAATCGGTGACGACGCAATGGATTCTTCATTTCTGGGAACAAGAAAAAATCACCTGGTGCGAGATTGGGCGAATAAAGTGGATGCTGTAAGATCTTAGAGCCACATTCCCTTGTTTTGTCAACTGCAACTTGAGATGAATGAGCTGGTGTAATGTCAGACAGAAGACGAACAACTTTGGAGAGCATGCCGCGTCGTTTCCTGATCAGAGCTGCTCGTAACTTGTCCAGAAGGTTGCAGTAGTATCTCCCAGTGATGGTTTGACCCTTGACAAGATAATCTGTAAGGACAGTCCCAGAAAACTGAAAGCATGACCTTCCCAGCTGACTTTTGCACCTTCGCCTTTTTTGGAGAGGGGAATCAGCATCTTTCCATTTCATGCGCATTGCTTTTGTCTCTGGATCATACTGATAGATCCGGGATTCATCCATGGTTACCAGAGATCAGAAAAATCATCTTCATCCTCTTCCAACAGCATCAACATCTGTCTTCAAAGGTCACGCCGTGTTTGCTTTTGGAAAGGGGTTAGCAAACGTGGAATCTACCGTGCAGGCACCTTAGACATGTGCAGTTCGTCATGAGTAATTTTCCACACACTACCATAGTTAAGATGTGTCTCATTCATGATCATTTGGATGGTTGTTGGTCTGTCTTCCAGTATTAAACACTCCACTTTCTTCACTGTGACAGCTGACGGTCTACCATCTCTTGGCTCATCTGTCAGGGACATGTGACCAGTTTGAAAATTCCTTTTCCACCTCACAATAGTGTCATACGATGGGTAATCATTTCCATAAACAGATGTCATCTCGTCATGCATTTCCCGGGCAATTTTGCCCTTCAAATGCAGGAACCTGATCACACTACGAGCCTCAAATTGTTAAATTTCAGTCACTTCTTGGAATCACTGAAAGAATAAAAAAAAACAAATGATTGAAATTATCAACATCATGTCCCGAGGGATGAATGATGACACTGAAAATTTTCATCACTCTAACATAAAAACTGCTGGGTGATAATTAAAACTTTATGTCACCCCCTCGTAAGGAAATATGTAAAAAAGAACATTTATAAAATTGTTATCACAATTAAACTTCAACTGGATAGAAGAATAAGCATTTGTAATAATAGAGTTGGGAACGTCATGTGTAGGGACAGAATTTTTTCTCCAGTGTGTGTAGATGAGGCCCAACATAATATTAATAATGACTGGCTGACCCGGCAAACTTCGTACCGCCGATAAAAGTTGTCCGAACTTATCTATATACATAAAACAAATTTGGATTAGCTATTTATTCTGCAATTGGTGGGGAGTTTAAATACTGATATCGAAATTAAGAATTGTCATAAGTAAAGAATCATGATGAATTTCAAAGAAATGTATATTTGTGTGGAACGCGTGCAGGTGCAGTCGAGTTGAATAGCAACGTGGTTGAATAGTTGTTTTAACAAAAGAAATGTAAGAAAGTGCTCTTAGCAGAGTTCTAAAGGGTAGCACTTGACTTTGTTGGATAAGGCATTCTTCGGACCCTTAATGAATGAATGACAAAATGGTCACAAAGGGATCTTTGTGTGTATAAAGCGCTTCGAGAAAGTGAAAGATATACATCCACGCGCAGCTGAGGTCATTCAGTCTTCGGGGTGAGGCCGATTAGGGCAGTCCTATTCTTCGGTTTAGGTCGAGGGCAGACCAGAAGTGATGAGAGAAGATATTTGTCAGTTTATACGTAACTAATTAAGTATTATCGAGTAATAAGCATTCCTCCTTCAGTAACTTTAAACAGTGATATTGGTAACCCTTGGTCGGCAACTTCAAGTTTGATGTTCTGATAAATGAAGCAGTCAATAAATCAGTTTGAAACGGGCATTCCATTGTCATTAAAACTATCCTTCTCATACATGCTCACGCATACCCTGTGAGAAACCTCATTGTATTACCCTGAGCCACCCATTATATTGCTTCAAACTGTCCCAACAAAGTGGAACTCTTTGCTCGCCAACTCATATTTGCATCAAACAACAGTTACAATTAAATTAATCAACTCGAAGCATTCTGATAAACATTTTTTCTTTTCTTTTTTATAGTACGTAAATATATAAATATGATGATTTTCTGACGCGCAAGCACGCGACGTATATTATTGTCCATCAGAGAAACAGGGAAATTCCAAGTTGATTCGGTAAAACTTCCAATGACTGCCCTTGCTATTTATTTATGGCAATTGCAAAGGCCAAATGCACGGGAAATTGTAAACGGTTTAAATGAAAAGGTAAATCAAAAGGATTAAAAGGTAATTGAAGGTAAACGTCAATACATTTATGTATATTATAGGTCACTATAGGCCAGGAAATGGAGAGTTTTATTTGTCCTTTTTTATTTAAAGGTCCTTTATTACAGTATTTTTGTTTCATTTAACGCTTTTTTCAACTTTAACTTCTTTGATTATCTTTTTTCGGTTCAACAGAATGTAGTATAAATTTTAAATTCTAGAATAAATTTGCAATCATTGGAATACATGGGATCAAGATATCATTTCCTTTTTACTTTCCCTTTATGATTGTTGCCTCGATGACGTTATTCATTACCTTTTTCACAGTTAATCTCGTTCCATTCTACAGTCGTGGTTGGTTAATGTAATACAGTATGCAGTATGCTCACCACAACTGATCCTACTTTTGATTTTTAATTGTAAGATGGCAGTTCAGGCAATTCTAACGTATTTAAAAACTCTGTAAGATAGTTGACTACATCATCCTGGTTTGTAACTGTGTCAAGTGATTTGTACCAAAACAGCTCCCCCGGAAGAAAATTCTTTATGGTCGCATTCAGATCATCTACATCTGTATCTTTTGCCACCATATTGCTCATTCACTCAGCCAAACAACAAGCTGAATAAGTTCCCTTTTTAGAGCCCGTGAAGTGACAGAAATCTGTCAGTAATCTGTGATTAATCCGATCGAGATGTCTATGGCGACTTTATGTCGGGGACGAGTGAAGACTTTGGCAAGGTGTGGAAAATCTTTATACATTTTAATGCTTTTGTTTGTTGAAAATAAAAGAAGGTGTATGTGTTCCATAAACATTTTCGTGTATACTTTTATATTTAGTTAATAACCGGGTCTAGTATCACTTGAAGTTCTTTTTCTAACTTTTTAAACCTTCCGTGGACTTATACAATTTTCAAAACTAAAATTAGGCAAATAGCTTCAGCCGTTCTCGAGCTTTTGTGACACATTACACTGTTCGCCAATCTAGAAAGTGATTGACATTTCGTATGGAGAGAGAGGCGACGTTGCCGCTTATTGCTACCATGTAGAGAGTGCGATAGGATTACGCGTGCGAAGTCGCGTTGCGACTGCAATTGGTATTTTATTATTATTAATTATTTATAATGCTATACACAAAGATAATAGTACAGTCGTGGATCTACATGCAAACGCTAGAACACGCAAGAACACATCAATGTAAAGATCATCGTAACAAAAGAGACATACCTGTGACATTTTGATGCTTATTGAAGTGGGAAAATGCCGCTTACATAATTTTTCCCGGGAGTTTCTAATTTATACCCCAATGTCTAACTTTCTTCTTTAAAATACTTTTCTGTCCCAATCTTAACCTTAATGCCCTTACTGATACCTACAGCACGGGAAATCCTATCAAGCACTTAGAAAATGGAATACTAGACACCCCTTTCAATTTCTCCTCTTCGAAGTATTCTCTCACAGAGCATATTATTTCCCGTGTGTGTCCTTAATTGGAATACCTTTACCAAATACAGTTTTATTTGGTTCCCGAGCACGTTCAAGTTTTCTCTTGTCACTATATTTAGACATAATTAAACATTCATTAAATACAATTGCAAATGATCACAATACGCGCACAGATACACAAACTCACACACACGTAAACCAAGGCAAATTGCCACAAATAAAATGCAAAGTAACTTGCCAGTACAGAATCTCTAGCTGTTTATGCAGCATTATCAGAAGAGAAATAAAAACCAAGGTATTGTGTTTACTGCAGTGTTTGCGTAACTCGCTTGCCCGCGAGTCATGCTAAGCACGTGTTAGAATATCGGCAACCAAGGTTTAGCGTCTAACACTGTCATGTTAACGTCTCGACTCTAATTGGTGCTTCTAATGGTTACTATGACAACCATTATGACGTACTCATCCCCTCCCGTTTATTTACAGCGTTTTTCCATGTGGTTACTGTCAATCACAATCTAGTTTGGCGACCAGTAAACGTCAGTTCATTTATATACAGAGATTATAAGGTCACTATAGGTAGCAAACGGAGAATTGGCATTTTTTGCCTTTTTAGATATTTCTTTATTTAAAGGCCCTCTGTTATAAAATTTTTGTTTCGATTAACGGTGTCTTTTAACTTCATTTGACTATATTTTTCCTGTTCAACAGAATCTAGCGTCAATTTTAATTTCTTTTAACTAATACGCACCCCTATGACTGGCTATAGCAGGTAATAGGTAACAGGACCCTTTCTACTATAATCAAGTTATTAGCATCAATAGAAAACCTAGTAAACCCGCTCTAAATATCCGCTTATTTTTCTTCATAATATTTCACTCGTTTCAGGTATGCACCAATGACATCCGTTGATGCGAAGAGTAGCTTCAATGCTTCGCAACGTGCTGTCAGAAAACAGACGATCTTGTGATATACTGCAATGCCAACTAAGGTAAGTTTCCTGAAGTAACTCAGGGGCGCGTAAGTCAGGTATGATTAAATTTATATATATTTCAATTTTAGCTATATGATGGAAATTAATTATTTCTTCGCACTAGCCATATATAGCTAAGGTCTTTGATAGATAGACTCAACATGAAAAATTCAATGCCACGGCCGGGATTTGCACCACGGATCTCCTGTTTTACGTCCAGTCGCTCTTACCCATTGAGCTAACATAGCCAACATGCCGTCATGATATTAAATTCTCTACTTCACTCATATATTTCCCCGGTAAACCACTAGGGGCTTTCGCATTCGAGATACACCATTTGTGGAGACTCACTATCGTAAGTACTTGAGTCCCAGGCTTCTTCATTTAACTCTTATTATTTTAGTTAATTGATGGTGGTTCAAATCCTGGCCATGACATTGAATTTTTCATGTTGACTCTATTTATCAAAAACCTTAACCTATATACGGCTAGCATGAAGAAATGTTTAATTTCCATCAATTAACTAAAAAATAGCAGTTAAACGATGAAACCTAAGACTCGTACTTATGATAGTAAGTCGCCACAAACGGTATATCTCGGATACGAGAGCCCCTAGTGGTCTACCGGGGAAATATATGAGTGAAGTAGAGAATTTAATATCATGACGGCATGTTGGGTATGGTAGCTCAATGGGTTAGAGCGACTGGACGGAAAACAGAAGATCCGTGGTTCAATTCTCGGCCGTGGCATTGAATTTTTCATGTTGAGTCTATTTATATTTAAATTTAAATACCCAGAATGTCAATTGCTGTTTGCTGAATCAAAAGAAGAATTTCTTACATGTAGTTTTTGTGCTCTATGTTACATATCACTTGAATGTTGTACTTTCAAACTTAATAATAATTGAACATTATTTTATTAATTTGTAGGTATCACTTCTCCAATCTTTAGGTGCTTTTAAAGGTTTCTGAAAGACCTTTGTATACAGCTACTTAAAGCACAGGTTTGTGTAAAATATAAGATAGTTATAATGAAGCAATGAATATTACACAAATTATTACAACATTCTCCATTATAAAGAAGAATTAACACCATTTTATTAAGATAAGTGAAGTTTTTTGTTAAATATATTTATATTTGTGTAATAGTCTTAACCATTTTCGAAATATTGTTTGTTATTTGCATAAACGTTCAAATACTTCCAAATCTTTTCTTCTGTTTCTCTATGCAAATTCTTATTCGTCTTTTCTTAAGGCCATGCAAAGAACATGGAAGTTACTATATGGCGATATAGTATGGTATTTAAAATACACATTTTAAATGCCATAATATTACTTTACCTCCTATATCCTTTTTAAAACTTACAACGAATATGAAAAATGTGTAATGAAATGTTAATTTAAAGAAGAACGACATGTTTAGTACACGGTTTAAAAGAGGACGTGATTAGAATGCCTATAACTTAATCATTTCCCTTTTGAAGCACGTTCTTATATACTATATAAATGCAAAATGTCAATAAAGTAATGTGCTTTATAAGTACGCATGCGCGGCGGAAAGTGTCAATCCATGAGTAATTGTGAAATATTTGAATATTGTAGACGTTTGTAGTTCTTAACTTGGTTCAGTGGTATATATTTCGCAGATCCTATGTTCAGTTACGCTATGTCGTCTCGCTCTTATGTCCAAACGAACGTCTATTCTTATTAAAAGATCCGCTGACTGCACTTTGCAGTTAGGACTCAAAATCCCTGGATCATGCTCTCAATTTGTAGCTGTACTGTTTATGAGAAATATCAGCAACATCTGGAAGAAATCATGAAGGGCATTATTAAGAAAATAAAAATTACCCACCAAAGTATTTAGGGATTGCCTTAAAATAAGGTCAGAATAGTTTACAAAAGAACAGTTGAGTGTAACACCTAGACGTTTTACGAAAAGGTGTTGAAAATTCAGTACCAAAACCTCTTTTTCCTTAATAGGGATCGATACACTTGTAAACTGCTAGGAAGGGCCTACCAGGTGAGTGAAGTAATAGACCTTTAGTTCCTCATCACGACTAAATAACTAAGTAAATAACACTCATGAACTGAAAAAGTATCTTATTGTCACTGTGTTTGTCTTTTTAGCGGTTAAAACGAAAGTCTATTTGCCTCCAGTTCTGTATAATGCCTTCCAGTCCTCTGTACAGGGAAATGATTCAATTAGAAACCTTTTTAAAATTGCAGCACATGTAAACAAGCAAGGGAAGAACTCTGAGATAGTCAACTGTTCGCTTCTGTTGCAGTCAAATGTTTTATTCCGGCTAATCCCGCGAGGAAGACTTCGATCCGCGGACCCTGCTCCCTCGAGAGATGTGCTACCTACTCTATCGCAGTCAGATAATTAAACTTATTGTTTGACCTCAGCACGTCCACGTTTGTATTCTAAGTTATCGCAAAAGAGAGACAAAATTCGATTAAAAATTAACAAAAGCACATCCCCTTGTGTATTGCCATTTTTACTTTTATGCATTATGTTCCAATATTTTTACTTTCCTTATCAGTGCCTACAATAACTAGAGAAAGTATAAGATTCCAACCAAAAATTAAATATCTGGATTTCATCGGAAAACATGTACCAGATTTAAAAAAAAACAGTTTTATAAAAGGCAAGTGGTATGTTTGAATAGAGAAATAAAATATGAAAATTTGATTTAATAGCAAACTTGTTACCAGTTAAAATTCCTACAAAAATGTAAAGTCTTAGATACTCAAGTGGGTAACATCCCGACTCTATACTCCAAATATGTAGCGCTAAAATTCCAGCTAGGGCAGGATACTTTGAATATGGAGTTGCCTGCTTTGTTACTTCCCTTAGATGCTGCCGCTGGATAGTTCTGCAACTTGGTTTAGTGGAGACAATTAGACATAAACTCATTAAAATTTAAGATGCTAACTGATTATTTCAACTAAAGAAACAAAAGAGCCTAAGGTTGTGAATATCCAGCTCTTCGTTGCATGTTAAAACTGTAAAGTAAATGTAAAAAGTGATAAATAATATATCCGAGGCATTGCTGTACCGCTAGCACAAGCTGCAGCCAAGGTGGGCGATCGCTGAACGCTTGCTGAGAGAGAGAAAGAGACCAAGATAGTTTCGTTGTGCTCGCTGCACAACGATTGTTCGATTGTTGTCGAACGATCCACTGAATTCTAGAACAATGCCTGGAGGTATAAAAGCCGGCAGAGTGTTAGTTACCATCTTATATCCTTCATGAACATTTCCAAATTCCTTACATTGTGGACATGGTAAAAGAGAGATCTCGAACCCTCCACAACAAAATTTCTGCCAACCCCAATCAGCTGGTAAGTTCCTTGGGTCGGTATGACCACAAAGCTCCTCGCTGAAGGAGGAGATACAGACTCCGGAAAGACGCCATGGGCTATCAGCTTGTGAGCACTTCTCTCCATCTATCCAACATCCCCAGGTCCAGAAATGGGTCTGGAATCCTTACCCTGCACACAGTTTCCTACCCCCTCTAATGGGCCGTGCCATGACTCAGTGGTTAGACCGCTTGGCTCTCACCAAGGCGGCCAAGGTTCGATCTCAGGCGACCGCAAAGTGAGATTTGTGGTGGACAACATGGCGCTGGGGCGGGTTTTCTCCGGGATCTCCGGTTTCCCCCGCCATCTCATTCCACCGATGCTCCATCTTCATCTCATGTATCATCAGTGTCATCGCCTGCGGTGCCGTATGTAGTAAAAGCGGGCGTTAAACACTACACTATACACACACCCCCTCTGATCGTGCTGCCTGCACTATGGCCTCCTTCAAGTTGGGAGACCAGGTGAAGGCAGCCGTGGGCATACATAACGCAAGGGCGGCCGTCCGCACGTGCGGCGAGTCAGATGTAGCCAGCATCTGGCGTGGTCGCTGCGTGAATAGGCGGCAGCCTGAACGGTTTAAACCCAACAGATCAGAGAAACCTATGCCCAGACACCAAGGCAAACAACAATCTTCTATTACCGTCCAGATAAAGTCGCACTAAGCGGCTTGGTGCTGTGGCGAACCCCACCCCCGACCACTCAGGTTAACCTGAGTGACCTGAATCTTCTGCTGGTCTGCTAGTTGAACTGTTAATTGTGTGTGCAGCTATTTTAAGTATACCGCAAGTAATTTCTGTCGTTTGTTTACGTGTGGTGAAGCAACGAGGGACCTTGAAGACTGTGTTTCTGTATGTTACGTCATTCTGCTGCTGTCAGAGTTGTGCGAAGCGTGTTTTTACTCGTAATTAAGAGAATTTTAAATTTCTACAAACAAGACTTTTAATTTTAAGAACCCACAAAGTTACAATAATAAAATAAATTCAAGGAAAGAATGGGATACGATAGGAGGATTTTAAAAAATATCCCTATCCCAATTTATCCTTTGTCTAATATTTTTGATATTGATTTTTATTTTCTCAAAAATAATTCTAATTATTTTGATTAAAATTACAAATTTTAAGAGTTTTTCATGATAAATGAAATGTGTGTGACTTAAAATTTCTAGAAATAGCACTGGAGACTTCTTAATTCTAGATAACTTTTGTATTAAGGTAAGCTCGGGTGAATGGGATCAATATTTCGTAAATTTTTCACAAAAACCCTTTTTTTCACGTAAATATGAAAGTGTTTACCTTGTATTGAAGCCTGGATATTCTAGATTATGTTAAATGCTAAGTTTTTCCATAAAGAGTTTTCTTTGTACTTCCTTTTAACTTTTAATTCCGAGCGGAAACTACTCCTAATCGCTCGCAATTGGAGGATGACTAGATTGGCACAGCGGACGAGTACGAATGGAAAGAAAAACGGTGTAACATTCAATTTCAGTACATGATGTAATCATGAGAACAAAATGTCACAGTTCTACACTTATATATTTATATTTCTGTGTATCTCACATACATTTCTCACATAGGAATTGCTTTTTCCCGCAGCGCCCACACAGGTCTCGTATAATCTCTCTCAACCTAGTTTAATCCTGCTGTAAACATCTGGTCGGGAAGAGAGACAAAGATAGAGATAATGGGACAGAAAATGGTTAAACTGTTGATAGGTTTAGCGAAGTTAATGGACGTTTTCTTTTATTTGCATGCGTACGATAAACCCCTCCTTTAAGTACTCTAAGTAGTTTTCTGATCACTGCTCTGTACAAGCTAATTTCGAAGAGAGAAAAAAGTATGCAAATGTTTCGATTCTGATAAACGTAAAAGCCCAACATTTTATCTTTCTGCTTCACATACCACATAGATGTGTTCTGTATACTATAGCTATACAGATTAGACAGAAGACAGGTGAAATTATACACATTATTTACTTATTATGTTAAACTAAGCTGCATTTATTTAACAATTACTAAAGGACACTGCTATTATATATTATTTTTGCATTCCTATACAACGCAGGTCTCTCGCAACGAGGTCTGTATCGAGTTGAATGCTCATATAGTGTGGAGTTGCTTCAGATAATTAACACTGTATTTCTTGTACATCTCTTGTACTCACAAGCTCAAGAACACTTATGTATATACAATTTAAAATCAGTAACATTTTCAGCATGGAGCTTCAGCCGAAATTAAATACAGTCAAAGCGAACATTTAAAAAGTGGCCAGGGGGGAATGATCGCACATTGTTTTCGCGGTGTTTAAATAAATGAAATGAAATGTGTAGTGTTTAACGCCCGCTTTCACTACATATGGCACCGCAGGCGATGACACTGATGATACATGAGATGAAGTTGGAGCACCGGTAGAATGAGATGGCGGGGAAACCGGAGATCCCGGAGAAAACCCGCCCCAGCGCCGTGTTGTCCAACACAAATCTCACTTTGCGGTCGCCTGGGAGTGAACCTGGGCCGCCTTGGTGAGAGCCAAGCGGTCTAACCAATGAGTCACGGCCTTAGTGTTTAAAGAAAGAAACCCGGAATCGTCTATAAAGAAACATATAGAAAGATACTGTTAATATCTTTGTTGTTTCCACAAATTCTGTACATAGTGTCAGAATGGAAGAGCAAGCAACCGGAACTCCAGGAACACCGGAAGAGTCACGTAAATGCAAACAGCGCGTGGAGAAATACGACGACTTTACGAAAAGTGCTATACGCAGTAAAGTTCATGACTTCGTTTTCAGAAATGGAGCAACTCATAGATTTAAAAAGTTAATGTGTAGCCTAACTCCATTTATTTATTGTCTAGAAGTTAGCGCTGCTATATATACTGCTAGTGTTGCAAAACTTATGTGCTTGCCTGTAGCGTCTAATACGTGGCGATTTGAGTCAGCTCCACCTTGTTGTTTACGCCAGGATTACGGTCTGATTTTTAAAAAAATATACGTGAAGGTCATCAAGCAAGGGGCACGAAGAGGGGAAGGTCGTTGCTATGGTAACGTAAACAAAGGTTGCCAGATTGGTTACTCTGGTGAATCACGTACTCTGATATCTCGAACCCTTCTTTATGTTTCAAGTGCTGAGAGGATAAAGTAAGGGGATATTTGCATTACTTCCTGTCTGCTGTTGGGCAACACTGCGGAACCTAACGTGGAGAGACAGATGACCTTCACGTATCTTCTTTTAAAAATCAGACTGTAAACTAGCGTGAGATAGAGTATAGTACCACTCTCCATTTTCTGCACGCATTTGAGCATCATTTCATCCATTTCTTCATCGTCCGATATGACTAAACATTGGAGGACATAAGTTAAAAAAAAATCAATCCTTCGTCGGCTTCGCCCGCTGATGTAGTGGTATTTATTTTTGCACGTTTGCAGCACTGATGATGTAACTATCATAAGAACAAGGAGGATTATGGATGTGAGAAAGTCTGTATTATCTTATTGTACAAGTTTATTGAGCAATATCAATGCACATTTATTATAAATCTATCTTAAAGTAACTTATAAAATAACAAAATGACAGAAATGGAGGAATTACATAACTCCTTTTCGGAAAAGAAGCACAATTTCTCACTTACACTGAACAAAACACAAACGTATTACACACTCAACTGTCTTAGCTAAGTAACTTCTTCGTCCACAGAGGTCGTTCTAACACAATACAGTACCGTGTACTGTAGACCCAACTGAAATTATTATGAAAGTTAGGAGAAAAATTCATTCATTAAGGAATCAATGTAATTAACGTAGCTACAAAACAGGAATGAACATAAGGTGGGGATAGGCGTGGCTGTTCTATCGCTACTAGCCAATGAGGTGCGTGAAACGTTGTACAGTGAAGCACGCATACTGGCTCGCTTTGCCGAAGCATGAGGCTAATTTCTTTTCGCGCTCTAAATATACCAATTAAAGAATTATTTGTTTTACCCATATTACAGAGCTATTTTCCCCATGTTTGTAGCACATCTGGTTTCGGAGATATGGAAAGATAAGACACCTGACTAGAAAGAAAAGAATCATTAACTGTCAGTGAAGAAAATCACACACTTGCTATGCTGCAGTTGTATTTTGTACTCTGCATTCAGTAAAATGGTGATCTTTAAAGAGCGCACACACACACGTGCTTTTCAAAATTAGTAAACATACCGCTTAACAAGCCTAGTACTGTTGCGCCTAGTAGTAACTGCGAAACAACTCATGAGATTTTACATAAGTGATCTAGAAATATTCTTGTTAATGTGTATTCGTTTTTCAAACAGATGCCAATTAAAGACATTTTCTAAAGTACAAATTTCGCTCAGAGTCGAGAATTAATGTTACAAGCTTGTCATGTGAGTGCTCACTTTGTGACGAAGATTGTTAAAGAAGGCAAACAGTTTACCAAATTAGGAGAAGTTTTCATATTTAGATCTCCAGATAAACATCGGGCAGCTAAAAACATGCCACCAACTTCGACAATTTTCAAAAGTATTTCACGTAGAACAATTTATGATTTATATGACCAGTGAATATCCAACTGCCAAAAGGCTGACCAATTTAATGAGGGGGAAAATAGAATATCGAATTCTATATCTTCAATGCATAATATTATGAAATATTTTGAGTTAAAATATAGGAGAACTAATGGTGGTCGCAAATTTCTGCTTGAAAGAAGCGATATTGTTGCTGCAAGACTACTGCCTACAATGCACAACATTGGTACATGAGATTCATGGTGTAAAAATGATTCATAAATACACATTCATGTCTTCAGTGTTTATTAAGTATTTTAATGAAACAAAAATTGGTTTAAAATCCATTACAGACAGTATACAAATATGGCATCATTAAAATAAAAACTATATTCACAAATCTTTGAAATGTCTATTTTCTTTCACTGTAGCAAACACCATATTTCGTAGAACGCATCTAATTTTAATCATTTTGATTTACGAGGGGTTTGGCGCACCCGGGGTCCCGAGCCAAGTCTCCCTCGTGTGGGCTCCTCTTCGTGGTTGAGGGAGACGGTCAACAGGCCCACCCACGTGTAGACCGTGCGTGGAGACCCGTGGAGAAGGATTTTAGATTATTTTCTGGTTTGGGGTTTGGGATTAGGTGAACGAGGTTTTTGGTAGGTTTTGATTGATGTTCTTTATGTACGTGTATTTTTAATAGGTTTTGTTACACTTGTATAGTTTATGGAAAGTTTTATATCTGGCTTTTGCCATGATAAGTTTTTTAAAGGGCGCTGATGACCGCCGTAGTTGAGCTCCCTTATATATATCATCATCCCAGGTTACCGCCAGTCTTCAAAGACATGCTGGAAAGCATTTTTGAGAGATCCTTCAAAATCGCCTCCGCAGCCTTCACCACTGCTTCCGAGGATGGATAACGCCTCCCACGAAGGGGTTTCTTCATGTTATGGAATAGAAAAAATTCACATGGGGCTAAATCCGGACTATTGGGAGGGTGAGGGATGCACTTTACGTTGATTTTTGCAAAATATTCAACAACAACTTTGGCAATATGCGGTCGCGCGTTATCGTAGTGCAGCACCCAGCCTGCTTCACAGAAATGTGGCACCCAATGAAATGTTCAGTATTTCATAAAGTGATCTTAAGGTAATTTCATCGATCCTGTCTCACAATGGCAGCAGCAGTGTTGCTGTTTTCTTCCGTAAGAGCAGTAACTGGAGCACCGGGTCCACCTTCCTTTAAAATTGATTGTTTCCCCTCTTTAAACATTTTAAACCACCTTCGAGCTGTGCTGTAGGGAAGAACAGACTCTCCATAGACCTCCTGTAACATTGTATAGGCCTCAACTGAAGATTTGTTGAGACGAAAGCAGAATTTCAAAGCCGCATATTGTTCCTCGCGTGTTACCTCCATTGCAGCGGTAGGCGTTATTGAACATGTCTGAACTTACCTAGTTCTCACAGGCGGAAACCAGGAGGATCGACAATGAAACTACTTCGGCATGTTTGTTTCACATTGAGCTAACAGAGTATAATAAGACTGAATTTTATTGCGAAAAGTTATAACCGTAAAAAATTATGATCATTCTTTATTGAACAGCCCTCGTATGTGCATATGGACGATAGCTATGTAAGCGAACTGTTCTCCAGTTCAAGGTTTTATGGTTCAGATTGTTTGATAACCTTTGTATATGTTCTCCCACACATTCTGAAATATACAGCGAACTTCTCTCTCAGCATTGTATCACTGTACAACTCAGCATCTGTATGATATTTGCTAGGTTGAGACAAAGACAGATATATCTTCCATCTCTGTGGCCCGTTAGACCTGAAACTGGCAACACCAAGACTGTATGATAACCGTACTGGCTGAACCCATGTTTATTCTTATTTTGTAGCTACTCTATCACTTTTCTTTGCCCATGAACCAAAGCAACACAGATGACGTCAATTGTTAGTTTTGTTACTTGTATAGTAGACCTGCTCGCTGTGTTTATCGTATGTATAAAATGTATAGCTTGTCGGAATCATCAGTGCTACCACATTAAAACAAAAAAGCAGTGAAATAACTAGATGCAAATTATATACCGCGCCTGGAGAAAACATACAGCAAAGGTAGTGTGATTAAAATAATGCTGAAGGCTAAACAAGTGAAAACTGTCAAGACAATATTCTAATTAGAAAAATCTAAGTCATGTGATGCGTCGTCAGGTACAGCATTACACAACAGGCACAGCAGAAAATAAAAATCTCGGCTGTTCTATAAATATTATAATTAGCAACTGTGTGTTAGAATATTCTACATGTGAATATGACAGTCGACATTTTCTCCATGCCCCGCTACGCAATGTGACGTAAAGCTAAGTTTATAAACATTTTAGATGACAACTAAAGTCTGACGTTTGAAATTTTTATAGAATATACCTAGAGTTGTGTATTGAAATACATTTGACAGACATGAGAACGTAACACCGGCCAATACAAAATTTAGCGCCTTTGAAGTTGTACCTATTATTTGATATATTGGAACGATGAATCCAAAAATAACGCGAGTTTTGTCCAATCATCTCTAGGTTTGGAGGCGGATTGAGTGAGATGGCTATGGCTACATTTGAGAGGTCGTGGTTCGATTCCTCCCCTCGTCTCATTCTTCCTCCCGGGGGTGACGGCCGCGCCGTGACTCAATGGTTAGACCGCTTGGCTTTCACCAAGGCGGCCCGGGTTCGATCCCAGGCGACCGCAAAGTGAGATTTGTGGTGGACAACACGGTGCTGGGGCGGGTTTTCTCCGGGATCTCCGGTTTCCCCCCGCCATCTCATTTCACCGATGCTCCATCTTCATCTCATGTATCATCAGTGTCATCGCCTGCGGTGCCGTATGTAGTAAAAGCGGGCGTTAAACACTACACATACATACACACACACACTCCCTGGGGTGCCCCACTTATGGCATAGGTGTACAATAGACCGACTCTCGTCTGCCGAATTCCCTCCGTAGCATAATCTAATTTGAAGCGGAGCTAAACCATTTGATAAAATATTTGCACTTATTTCATGGTGAGCTATATATTTTATATAAAGATAGACAATGTAGACCCCTGGTGAGATTGGTATATCTATAGAAACTAAGGCAAACAATGTTCTGTTGCTAATTGAAAGAATGTCATGGTTTGTTCCAAAATAAAATGTTTGGATCATCTAGATGTATTAGGCTCATTCTGTGGATAGGATACCCCATTTCTGACTTTTTGAAAAAATTATATCATGGTTATTTTCACAACAAGCTTGGAGACCAGGATAAGCCATTAGCTCTCCATTATGTTTGTAAAACTTGTGTGGAACATTTGCTGCAGTTGACAAAAAGAGAAATGAGTACTCCGAAATTACCAATGATTTGGCAGGAACCAAATGACCACCATAAGGACCAATATCAAGCGGAAAAATCGAAATAATCGAAGCAAGTGGCCCTGCCCTAACCTATATTTGGCCAATTAATTGAATCCAATCGACAAATTGAGAAAAAGCATCCTTCTGTCATTGCATATATAGCTAAACTTGAAGCAACTGTTCAGACATTGAGTATAGAAGGTTAGTCAGTGCTTCGACTACAAATGAAGTAAATTCCCAGGACTAAGCAATGAAGAACTCAAAAGCAGAGATGTTAAAATAGTAATATGATTAAATAAGTAATTAAGGATCCACATTTAACGAATGCTATGTACACAGCTGAGTCCTGTGCATGGGTTTCTCTTTTCTTGTCGTACAAAACATTCCTGAAAACTACGAATCAACAGAGAAAATGATCTCAAGTTTCCATATTCTTGGTTGTCGTAATGGCATAAAAGAACAAATGATTCTCACATAAAGATTTGGATATATTTCCTGAAAATCTATGACTTAAATAAATAGCAAAGATAACGCTTTCACCAGTATCTGTCCTCACGGGTTTCACTCAAGATGTTCTAAAAAGAGACTCCCTACGCCTCCACTAATTAGTTCCCCTTATGTTCAACTAAACTTCAGTTGTATAATAGACATTTTGTGGAACGGTGTGTAATATTATGCAAGTAATACTATAAGTAAATGTATATACTGTGATAATATCTAATTAATAAATGTACTGCATGAATGAATTAATGTGTATATTGGATTTTTCTTTCTTTCTTTCTATCTTTTTTTTTTTTTTTTGTAATATATGTCCTACAACGATAAGTCATATCGGACGATGAATGAAATTGGTGAAATGATACTCAAATGATCCCGGGGTCCATGGAGCTTAGAGTTACCTGACATTCGTCTTTAAGGATAAGGAGAAACCCCGAGTAAACCTTGTCCAGGCAAATCGCCCTGACCGAGATTCGAACTTGGGATCTCTTGAACGTTAGGCAGACACGCTGGTATATTGGAATATCTGCATCAATAGAGCTGATAGGACAAAAGCAATGCTATTTTGGCTACAAATATACTCAGAAATAGGTACAGCTTCCAAGGCACCAAAAAGACATTGAGAGCTGTGTAAGGCACATTATAAATTCACAGTTCCCACCCATTACATACTAAAGAGTATTTGTTCTCTGTATTTACTGCATAATTGTGCGCTTAAATAGTATTAATTATAATGATTGAATAAATTACTGCAAGATTTGTCAACCGGACTACTACAAAAAAATTCGTTGAACCAAGAACTTCCATCAACCTATCGTAATAAATATTTACATCAGCACTTTGACATTACTTCCGCCAGTTGTCATTGTCAAGCTGGCATTTCTATTAGCCTCAAGATCTTCAGCGTCCCATGTGTTTATTTAGTTATACTAATTCCGTATAACCCTAAACCTGAAAATCCTAAAAAACGACTACTCTTAATTCATAGTTCTCTAGGGTTTTCTAATTGTTTTCCCCATATTTCACGCAAAATGACTCTTTGCAAATTATACACGAAGACAACTGGCAAGTATGCGTGTAGTGTTTAACGCCCGCTTTTACTACATACGCGCCGCAGGCGATGACACTGATGATACATGAGATGAAGATGGAGTACCGGTGGAATGAGATGGCGGGGGAAACCGGAGATACCGGAGAAAATCCGTCCCAGTGCCGTGTTGTCCACCACAAATCTCACTTTGCGGTCGCTTGGGATCAAACCAGGGCTGCCTTGGTGAGAGCCAAGCGGTCTAACCACTGAGCCACGGCACGGCCATATAAAATCGCAAAGTTATTAATACTTGAAGCAATGGCGAGATCAGCATATTCCTTTCGGTGCATGTTCTAACTCAGTATTACGTAAATTTAAAACGAGGGGCGAAGAAGGACAAGTGACTTGAACGTTTCAAGACGGGAGGTGGACAATGTATTATCCACATAATTCAGTGAATTATAAAATTGCAAAGTTATTAATACTTGAAGTATAGGCGAGATCGGCACATTCTTTTCGATGCATGTTCTAACACCTCCGCAGTAACCTTCATAGCAACATGTTTCGGCAGTCTATACCTCCGTAGAAAATTTTCTTTTGATAGTTCCTCAAAATCATTTCTCCTCATAGGCCGTACTCTATTTAGACGGTCTTAAATATAGCACATCGACATCAAAAGCTGCATTCACGCCTGCCATCTTGACTATTTACAATTGTTAAGGACTTAACAACAGAAATTTGGCTGGATAGTTTAACAAGAGATTTAACACTAGTGTTAAGGTAATACTTGTTGTGTGAAATGCAATTTTTGTTTTAACTATTGCTAAACTCTTGTTAAGTCTTAACATCTGTTGGTGAAATCGGACATTAGAGGGCCTAAAGAACACAATATTTTACCTGCTTACTAAATGTAGTAAAGTAACAATAAATTTACTATGAATTCGCTGTTTGGTTACCCAAATACGATATTGGTTATGTGTCATATGGGAGGCCTAAGAGCATGTTGAATGTTACGGTTTAAAACATTGGAGGAAGCAGAATGTGAAGGAAATGTAAACCTAAGCCCATGTGAGGTAAAATTAGCTCCTGTAATAACACAACGGGTACACTATTAAATTTAATCAAACGTTAACAAAACCAGGCTGTGGTTTCTATGGAAACTCTACAAATTTGATTCTGATTTAAACCATACTGGTCGATAGCAATTATAATGCTAACGGACAAACAAAAAAGTAACTCAAACGCGTTCTGCCTCATAATTATCGGCATTTTATCAAATGGAATTTACAACAAATGAGTTTAATTATTTCATTTGTTCTGGGAACACCATAACGTCACGCGCATAAGCTGTGTTTTCAAATGATGCGTTTTGTTTATTTTGCAGAGTAATTTGATTAAAATTTAATACTAAGCAATCATTCGAAATATCCCTTTCATTAAATAACAAACAAATGCCTTCCTGGGGACTGAAAATGAAATTAATTATGAAAGTAATGGTGACAGGGATGTTCTAATTGATTTGCTTTTAATTGCTTCTTTGTAAGTTGACGCGTGTGTTTGTGTCGGGAGAACTTGTCCACCGTTGTGGTGAGACATTTCGATACCACGCACCATCACATTACATTAACTTCTAGAATAACAAAACCGTTCTAATGCATGTTAATGTGTTAGCTTTATGAGAGGGTATATTATGCTGCCTCTTCTAATTATGTTGCTTTTAGTTGGGTTCGCTAATACGGAACATTTTCTCTTGTATTATTTGTATATATGAGAACGACCTAACCTCGGAATTATAGAATGGAGTTTCTGCTGCTTTTATGACCGTTAATATGTGTAATGTTATCCAAGAAGGTTTATATATAACAGATGTACAAAGCATTGTTTTGCAACTGATTACTTGCATTGCTTTACCTTTCGTTTATTAAATGAAATGAAAGTTTTCACTTTCTCTAATGTGAAGAGGCTTACTTTCTCTACCGCAAGGTAGAGGGACATTTCACCCAAAAGTTTGATGTCAAAATTTCACCGAAAATAACCTTTTTGTACGCCTTAAACTCCAATAATGTGTGTGTTTGTGTGTGTATGTGTGTGAGCAGCATAGCTGACAAAACAGTTAATGTACATTAAATCAATATTTTAATTGATAAAGTCGACATGAAAAATTCAATGACATGGCCGGAATTTGAACCACGGATTTACTGTTTTCCCTCCAGTCGCTCTAACCCATTGAGCTACCATGGCCAATTTGCCGCCTTGACATTAAATTCTCCAATTGACTCATATATTTCCCCGGTAAACCACTAGGAGGTCTCACATACGAGATAAACCGTTTGTGGCGATTTACTATTGTAAGTACTTGAGTGATAGGCTTCATCATTTAACTCTTATTTAAGTTTATTCATGGAAATTATTCAGTTCTTCACACTAGCCGTATACAGGATACGGTTTTGGATTGATAGAGTCTACATAAAAAATTCAGTGCCATAGCTAGGATTTGAACGACGGATCTACTGGTTTCCGTCCAGTCGCTCTTACCCATTAAGCTACGTATATGAGTCGATTGTAGAATTTAATGTCATGACGGCAAATTAGCCATGGTAGCTCAATGGGTAAGAGCAACTGGAGGGGAACCAGTAGATCCGTGGTTTAAATCCCGGCCATGGCATTGAACTTTTCATGTCGATTCTATCAATCCAATACCTTAGCCTGTACACGGCTAGTGTGAAGAAATGAATAATTTCCATGAATCAGCTTAAACAATATTTTTAAGTTTAGCATTTCCAAAATATTCCATTTTTGTTTTAATTTTCAAATAGTTATACTTTTCTGAATTGGAAACTTATTCGCTTTTTACCTTCTGCAAAGGGAAACGAATGCAATGTCATCACATACCGACAAACACTTACAAGATTTGACTATCCGTTAAATCCTGTTAAGGTAGCAAAAGTACCTATTGTCGCCGATGGCATTGTTGTGTTGGAGCCGTCGCAAATCCAGAGCTGTGCTCGTGGGCAGGAAAGAAAGAGACAGAGAGTGGCGCGCAGAGCTGGACGCCTGCCAAGAGTGAAAGAGGCAGAGAGAAGTTCTGGAATTTTCCGCTTTTCTGATGCCGTCACGACTGTTATAGGATGGTCTGCTGCTTTCTAAACACGTTCGATATGTTGCAAAGGAGAACGGCCGCCGATATTACTACTGGAGTTAAAGGCGGGGTATAAATTGAACAACAAAAATGCACCCAGAAGTTTGATGTCAAAATTTCACCGAAAGTGTTTGGTGGGTGCCTTGAACTGCAAGAAAACGCGCACGCGAGCGCCTGTGTGTATAAGTGTGTGTGTGTGCGTGTGTGTGTGTGTGTGTGTGTGTGTGTGTGTGTGTGTGTGTGTGTGTGTGTGTGTGTGTGTGTGTGTGTGTGTGTGTGTGTGTGTGTGTGTGTGTGTGTGTGAAAATTCAATGCCATAGCTGGAATTTGAACCATGGATCTTCTGGTTTCCGTCCAGCCACTCTAACCATTTGAGCTACTATGGCCAACGTGCCAACATGACATTAACTTCTCCAACCAACCCGTGTTTCTCCCTGTAAACCTATAAGAGTTCTCATAAACACATGAGACAACTACCTTAATAGCGACTTACTATGCTGTAAGTACTTTAAGGCCGGGCTGGACGCTTGTCGAGATAGAGAAAAAGACACAGAGAAGTTCTGGAATTGTCCGTTTTTCTGATGCCGTCGCGATTGTTATCGAATGGTCTGCTGCTTTCCAGAAACAATCACTGGGAGGTATAAATGGCAGCAAACTGTGAGAAGTAGTCAGTTGTTATGTAGTGGAGTTGTGTGATGGATTTCTTTTGTTTGTTTACGTGCAGCAGAGCATCGAGTCAGCCTTGAAGACTGCTGTTTGACAATGTCACGTCCTTCTGCTGCTGCAAGGGTTGTACAAAGTTTCTGTTTATGCAATAAAGAGTGTTTTAAATTTCTGCAAACAAGACTTTTGATTCTACCAACCCACGAAGATACACTATCTTGATTAATTCGGACCGCCCTAGACTACGTTACGGAGGGGATCCGGCACGGAGGTTCAAACTTAGTCTCTTGTATCTACGCCCCAAGTGGAAGAAGGATGAGACGAAAGGACAAAGAGGGCAGCCGTCCTATGGAGCTGCGACATTGCAGAGCACAGGATCCCTACGCTTTAACAGTTGGAAACTCCCCGGCAGGCCAGAACAACCTCTATTCCACCCCACTCTCCATAGGAAGGGGATCCGTCCCCTTTAGCTGCCGTGGTGAGGGCGCTGTGGATCCTTAGCACTCGTGGTACCTCTGACGTTACTAGAGAAACCTCGGGCCGAACAGCCGAGACCCTCTCGTACGGGAGTTGTTCGGATTGGGTTGGACTGTCAATGTTAATGTCATTAGTCCTGGACCCGTAGGACCAAGGAGCCGGGCCTCCTTCGACCAGGGAGTTACCGAGCTGTCCCAAAGAGCGCCCGGCGCTTCCGTGGGGCTTTCCATAGGGCAAGACTTACAGACTAACAAGCCCCGCCGCATCTGGTCCTGTATACTCAAGACGGGATGGAACTGGATAAGCCACTTACGCGCGCCAACTACAAAATGGGCCCGCCTGGTGATCTAGCACACCTTCTACTAGCTATGCTGGCTAGTACCCGGGAATATATGGCTTCCCTCAACCCCGTCCGTAGACGTACCCAATCCCTCACGGGTATCCGGAACCACTACTCCCTCGAGTCCAACCCAATCCGAACAACTCCCAATCAGGGAGGGGCTCGAATGTTGGGCCCGCGGTTCCTCTAGTAACGTCAGAGGTACCGCGAGTGCTAGGGGTCTGCAGCGCCCGCACCACGGCAGCTGAAGGGGACGGATCCCCTCCCCTACGGGGGATTTGATTGTGCTAGACGGGGTAGTGTGTCCCCGACACCCGCGGGAAATCGGGTACTTCCGGCCAGGCCTCGGCCACCCGGAGGGGGTAGAGAGTTGCCTAAGAACTCCCGGGTACTGGGCTGCATAGCTAGTAGATGTGCTAGATCACCACGCGGCCCCACCGAGGTTATTCGCAGGGTTGACGCGCGTAAGTGGCGTAAACACTTCCACTAGTCTTGACGTTGTTGTCGATGGAGAGGGGGTCTTTATAAACCCTAGGTTTTGCCCTAATGGAAAGCACCCCGGAGTCCTCCCGAGAGTCAGAGACCGGCGTCTTCGGACTTTTGGAGTAGATCTCGGTTTAACATTTAATTCCAGCCCACTATGGTCTGGAAACGGCCCCATCAAACCCTGTTCGGAGACCAGAGACCTCCTACTGCAGGAGAAAGTTTTACCAAGGGTATATCATCCTACCATCGTCGAGACACCCACCGACATTTCTACTCTGAAAGACACCACCATATGAGAGATGATGTGAAATGATGTGAAATAGAGTTACAGGAAATTTCGGAGCATGTAATTAACCTACCCGGCATTCTCCTGGCGGGCGTCTACACTAATTAGTTGTAAATAGAATACAAAACATTGTTGCACTGTAAGAATATAGCACGTAGCAAGAACAGAAGATAAAGTGACGTGCGTTATTGAAAGTGACGAGGAATCTATGTTATGTGCGCCGTGTCATAGGAAAAGTGGGCAGACAATAAATGCTGAAATTGAACGCAACATGCCATGCGGAATAATGCAAAAAGGGGGTCGCTGTATCGGAATGTAGCCTTTCAGCTTCACCACAAGGATTTCACATCTGCAGACGTAAAACAGAACATGTGTATCGCAGCATCCTAAAATCTGTTTACACGAAATATATTTTATATGGTCTGAAACTTGGCTTTGAAGGGCTGTGATTCACCCAATAAATCGGTAACAATCATTTCGTTAACGATTTACCAGAACTTAAAAATGAACTATTTAGGTATTTATTTATTATCCAATTCTGTGATTCCTATTTTACTCAACGATACATATATCAGGAATATATTCTACAACTTATGAAAGGAATACAATAAAATTAAGAGATATGACTACATAGAATATCATCAAAATAACAAAGAGTAAACATCAAAATTAGTAATTTAGTTTAAGAAATATTTTGATCATGAATGCCATGAAATATGTGGTCTACATATGTTATTGGTTCCACCGTTTTCTTGATCTTCCTATACTCCTCTTTCCTGCTGGTCTAGAGTTCATAGAATACAGAGGTAATCTTTTCTTCTCCACTTTTTGTACATGAGTTACCCATTTACTTCTATATTGTTGTACTCTCTAGCTCTTCATGTACAGAGACTACCATAAATAATCGGACAAAGCAGAGTACTATGTCTTAAAAGTGAAAATTAACATTTGATATGTTATTTTATTAAAATTAATGATAATAGACAGTTACATGGTTCGTTATTGTAAGAAAATAAATGTTATTTCACATAAAAATTATATATTGCGTGCTTTTTTAAGAATTAAAACTAAATATGGCATTTTTTGGTCCTCAAAGGTAATCCGACATAACTTGAGTGTGATACAAAATATGATTTAGTACTTTGTGACTCTCCCTCTTCTTTTCACTCCTTCTCGCAACCTGTTTGGTATACTGTGAACTAGGTTTTTCAGGTAGGCTGTAGAAAGTTTGCTCCATCCTCTTGCAAGCTCTCCTACAAGTGCTGCTTGGAGTTACTGGGGTCTTCCGCACGGTCTTCTCCAATTTATCCCATACTGCTTCTATGGGATTAAGATCCAGGGACTGAGGGGGGATGCAGTACATGAGAATAGTTGTAAAGTAACCATAGCTGCACAATATGGGACGTATGCTTCGGATCATTATCCTGATAAAATGAGAAGCTGTCCAAAATACCCATCATTTCTGAACTTTGTTTTAAATTTTGATGTAATAGTCTAAGAAAGACTTCCTTGTTCATGGTTGTGTCTATGAACACTCCCGTAGAGGAAATACAGCCCCATACCACTACACTCCCCGCCGTGTTTGACTGTGCCTTGTAAATTGCTCTCTTCCAGCTCCGTGTTTGGTTTCCTTAACACAACCATCCTGCCATCGGAACCAGCAAGGTCGTATTTGCTTTCGTCACAAAAAATAACTTGGTCCCACCAATTGGTTGTCTTGTTAACAAAGTCTCTGGCAAATTGTAATCGCTTCCTTTTATTCTTTCTGGAAATGTATGGTTTTTTTTCTGGCTACGCGACCATTAAAATCTTGTTTTCGCACGCTCCTTCTGACCGCTTCAGGTCTGTCAGTCCTAGTTCTTCCTGAATCTCAGTACAAATCACCAGAGCACTTATACGCGGATTCCTGTTTACTTTCCGCATAATATAACACTCTTGTCTATCGGTAAGATGTTCTGGTCGCCCTAACTTTGCTCGAGATTCAATTCTGTCTTCATACTTATACCGCTGAACTATGTCACTAACGGTTCTTTCACTCGGTCTGCTACTTCACAGACACACTCCTCTTGGGATTGAATGCTCTCTGCTCCTCTACAAATCTCTTCTCCGGCCACTTATCACATATGCTTCCCAGGTATGGGGTACGGCTAGCAACACTCATCTCCGAAGGCTACAGGTCCTGCAAAATCGACTTCTGCACATCGCCACGGATGCCCCTTGGTACGTAAGAAATCAACAACTGCATAAAGAACTTGGTCTCCTTCCTCTTCACCAGTACATACGTCAGATCGCCTCTCGCTTCTTCTCAAACCTGCTAGATGTTCCAGGAGCTGTGATGTACGACATCGGCGTACGAACCCGCCAGCCCACGCGCCTGAAGAGACGACTCCCACAGGATCTCCTCCTTAGTGACTCTGATTGAAAAAACTATGAATATTGTTTCACAATGACTGTTGTTCTTATCTGTTTGATTAATTGTTTGTTTTAATTAACTTATTTTTCTCTTGTTTCACAGTGTTAAGAAGATAATAGGAGCCAACTTGGTTTTCCTTACATGTTATTATATAGTTCATAGAGATTCAATTAGCCAACAAGGATCTGTAAAACATGTACTGCTGATCGATCATTGAATAAAATAAAAAACTGTTATTTCGCTAAGATACATAATATCTGCTATTTCTCGGTATGTTTTACTTTGTTCATAGTGATAGATAACTGTCTCTGTTCAAAGGTACTCTGCTTACCTCTGGGCCCCATATTCTTCCATAGCCTTCTTCTTGGTGCACAGTTGACATCTTCTACGATGTTGTTTTGTCTACTGAGAGACATCACCTACTCGTTTGCATGGCATTTCATTTGTGCTGTCCGATTCAATTGTGTCGTAAACTCATGATGTAAACAAGGTTTAATGGGGAAGTACTTAGTTTAGCCACATTTTCAATCTCTAATGGATATTCATAGCAAATGATTTTTGCTTAACACAAGGAGTACCTTGAGATTGATACACATAATCTATCCTGCTTTATAGAGCACTCCATAGTGAAATGCAAAGTCTGTCCGATTATTTATGAGAGTCAGTATATACCTCTATTTCGTTTGTGGTCTATATTTCCACATCCTGTGATGCTTCTTAGAAATTTCAGTTCATTTGCCTGAAGTTTTCTTTCATCGTTTTCAGTTATGACCCATACTTCGCTGTCATAAAGTATATTTTAGGTACTGGCATTACTTTGTAAAATTTTAGAATGTACCTTTAATTGCTTTAACTTTTAAACTTCTTTTCATTGTTCCATTTATATAGTTGAACCTTTTGACTTTTTAATTATGTCTGTTTCTTTCTTATATGAAATATAATAACCCAAATATTTGAACTCGTCTACCTGTTCTATATTATAATTTTCTATTACAATTTTGGATTTGATTCTCTCCTTCCCTTTAAAAGTCATCACTAGGTCCCGGATTTTAATGAAAAGTCATCTTTTTTCTGAGAAGTCACAGACGATGCTTATTGGAAATTAAGTACATTCTGGAACAAATACGTTATATATGTATGGTTTTTATAGGTCATCATTATGCATTTTCCACATTTTTATAATGAAGTCATTTTTTAACATTTAGATGCATTTTCCGGTCATTTTCTTCCTTTTTCATGATTTTATTGGGCATTTTCATGTATAGCCCGCATTCGGGAGGCCGGGTTGGATTCCATCACTTTGAAATAGTGAGAGAACTGGTGAATAGCTTTGATAGGTTATATTCTAAGGCAATTGAGAGTGCACAGGATCTGTTTTCTAATACTCAAATCCAAGGTAAATTAGCCTTCATTAAATCAAATTTTGCAATTTTTACGGATATCATAACCAGCCTTGAAGAAAGTGGTATGACATTTGACAGCTCGATTGAGTTAGTGAGGTTTGCGGAAGAGAGAATACAAACTGTAAAAGGTGAGATTGGGGACAAAATTAGACAGAAATTAAATTTTGTGTTAGACAAAAATAAAGGATACCAAATAGTTTGTCAGATTTCCGATATCTGTCAGGAGAAAACATCAGAACTGATATTTTTGAACAGGGTTTAACAGGCAGTGATAGTGTTTTGTCTGTGGAAGTGGAGAGAAGTTTCTCAAACTATAAAAAAGTTTTAGCTGACAATCGCCGTTCCTTTACTTATGATAACTTGAAGATGACCATGGTGGTGTACTGGAACGCTAAGTAAGGCGTGTTTTGGCTAATGAATACAGTAACTTATTTTTTCATATTTTATAAAATTGAAAATGACCTGAAGCATTTTGAATTTGTGTATTACTTAGCAACAATAATTGCATTATTTACTGAGAAAGTTAATTTTAAAATGTGGTTATTCCAACCATATATTCATTATTTGTCTGTTACAGTTATTAGCTTATTATTATGAAAGAAAATTTTAATTTGTTACGTCATTTTCTTACATTTTATGTGCACTTTTTATATTTTAAGGAAATTTTATAGTCCATTTTTAGAGGGTTTTTAGGTCAACAACTTCCAAGCCCAAGTCATCACTATACTTTTATCTGGAGATATAGTCATATTAAACTCCTTTAAAATTTTGTTTGTTTTGCCTTCTGAAGATTGTTTTCTGAATTAGAGATAATAACCTGGTCATCTGCGAATATAAGGAATATTACAAAGTTCTTTGCGTTAAGATTTGTGGTATATATTCCTATCCTACTGAACCATTGTCTCATAATTTCGTCCATATAAATGTTAAAAAGTAGCGGAGACATACTGTATCCTCGTATTAAGCCTAGATTTATTTTCTCTATTTTGTGGTGTTATGCTCCATGTATTTGTATCTTTGTGTTCTTATAGATATTTTAATACTTTCTATTAGTTGGAGTGAAATACTTATTTTCCATAATTTTCCATAGTATTTCTCTTTTAATATTATCAAAACTCCTAATATAAGCTATAAATAAAAGATGCGTTTCTCTGTTGAATTCTCTATGTTTTTCTATCACTTGTTGTAGTATAAATATATCGTCTATGGAAGACCTTCCTATTCTGAAGCAACTTTGTTCTTCTAATAATATTACTTCTAATATCGGCTTTAGTCGTTACGTTATTATTTTTGTATATACGAGAGCTGTTCAATAAAGAATTATTATAATTTTTACGGTCATAATTTTCTTATTATAATTCAATCTTATTATATTCTATTAGCTTAATGTGAAACAAACACGACGTAGTAGTTCCATTTTGGTACTCCTGGTTCTCGCCTGTGAGAACCAGGTAACTTCAGACTTTCTCAATATCGCCTACCGCTGCAATGGAGGTAACGCACGAGGAACAATATTTGGCTTTGAAATTCTGCTTTCGTTTCAACAAATCATTTGAAACCTATACAAAGTTACAGGAGGCCTATGGAGAGTCTGTTCTTCCCTACAGCACAGCTCGAAGGTGGTTTAAAATGTTTAAAGAGGGGAGACAATGAATTTCAAAGGAAGGTGCACCCGGTGCTCCAGTTACTGCTCTTACAGAAGAAAACATCAACACTGCTGCTGCCATTGTGAGATAGGACTGACGAATTACCTTAAGATCACTTTCTGTAATACTGAACATTTCAATGTGTGCCACCCACACGTTGGTGACAGAAACATTACACATGAGACGTGTTTGTACGCGATGGGTTCCAAGATTGTTGATTTCCGAAAAAAAAAGCACATTCGCATGCAGGTCTGCTTGCAGTTAAACTTGATGTTAGAGGAAGATCCGGAGTTTCTTTCAAACGTAATCACTACTGATGAAACTTGCCTACATCATTTTGATCCTGAGAGCAAACAGCAAAGTTCAGTGTGGAAATCTCCTTCATCAAAAACCCCCAAAACGCAAAAGTGGCTGCTTCTGCTGGGAAAGTTATGCTCATCTCATTCTTTGATATTCATGGAATGGTTTATCAGCGTGTTGTACCTGCACACACATCAGTAACTGGACAATACTACAGGGATGTCCTGAAAACATTGCAAGTCAATGTCAGGCGCAAAAGGACACATTTCCGCGAAGCAGGCTGGATGCTACACAACGATAATGCGCGGCCGTATATTGCCAATGTTGTTGCTGAATATCTTGCAAAAATCAACGTGAAGTGCGTCCCTGACCCTCCCTATAGTCCGGATTTAGCCCCATGTGACTTTTTCTATTCCCTAACTTGAATAAATACCTTCCTGGGAGGCATTATCCATCATCAGAAGCAGTGGTGAAGGCTGCGGAGGCGATTTTGAAGGTTCTCTCAAAAATGGTTTCCAGCATGCTTTTGAAGACTGGCAGAAACGCTGGGACAAGTGCATCGCATTCAGGGGAGACTATTTTGAGAACGACCATCAAAATTATGAGGACGATTAAAGGTACGTTATCAAAAAAAAACAATGTGATCATTCTCTATTGAACAACCCAATAGAAAAACTTGATTCTAAAGGTACGATATTCTTTAAGTCCAGTCAAATATGTGCATATGCAGATGACGTAGTGGTCGTGACAAGAGACAAAAGAACGTTAGTTGAAGTTTATGAAGAATTAGAAAGAAGGTCTAAAGAAATAGGATTAGAAGTAAACGAGAAAAAAACTAAATAAATAAAAATGACAGCAGATAAAAGCAAAAGAATAATTTCAAATCTAGTAGTTAGAGACAAAACATTTGAAGGGGTATCCAAATTTAGATATTTAGGAGCACTTGTAAACAATGATAATAATTTAAACGAGTGCATAAAAGAAAGAATCCAAAGTGGAAACGCAGCATATTTTGCAAATTTATCACTATTAAAAAATAGGTTTATTAGTAGAGGGACAAAATACAAGATTTATAAAACCCTGATAAGACCAATAGTAACATACGCTGCTGAAACTTGGACCCTAAACAATGCAGATGAAGAAATACTTCGAAGATTTGAAAGGAAAATATTAAGGCAAATCTTTGGACCTGTAAAAGATAAAGATCAATGTAGAATAAGATACAATCATGAAATAGAAGAATTAATAAATAAGCAAGATATTGTGAAATTTATGAAAGCACAAAGGATAAGATGGCTAGGGCATATAGAGGGAAGGACGGAAGATAGAATGCCAAAAGAAATATTGAATGGAAGATTGTATAATAGAAGAAAAAAATGGAAGACCGAGAACAAGGTGGTTAGATGATATAATGGAAGACCTAAGAACGATCGGAATCAGAGGCTGGAAAAGTAAAGCGGAAGATAGAGATGTGTGGAGGAGGATCGTGCAGGAGGCCAAAGCCCACCAAGGGCAGTACAGCCAGTAGAGAAGAAGAAGAAATATTGATAAGTTTTGTAATTCATCCAAATATGTGTAATTGATTTGGAAAAATTGTAACCTAAGGTTTTAAGCAATAATTCAAGTTTATATCTTTCAAAACAGAAAATGGGGCAATCAAAAAAGATATGCGGGACATCTTGAAGGTGATTCCACAAAAACAATCAGAGGTGGATCTAATTTTAAATCGAACTAAGTAAACCTAAAATTTGACATGACCAGTTAGGATTTGAATGATAACATAGGATAAACGAATTTTTATTTATTATAGCTTATATCAGAAACTATTGGAAAATAAAAATGGTTAGTCAAAGAACCACAATCACTTTTTAAGCAGTATTCATTCCAGTCGGGGATGATAATCTTCTTCAGTGTTTGTCTCACATAAGAAATAGGACATTCAGTGTAAAATCTCGGAAGAACTGAAGTCGCAGTTCTCTTTGCAAGTTCGTTGGCTCGTTCATTTCCGGCAATACCCAAGTGTCTCACCCATAAAATATGAATATGCAAATAATTTAATATTTTATCACTTATTTCAACCGCAATAGGATTAGTAATTGCTGCTTGTGAGTCACTGTAAAGGCGAGAAGTATATTGAAAGCTGTTGCACCATTTCACTGCTTCACGAATTGCTAATAATTCAGCTTGAAAGACTGAATACCCTCGAGAAAGTTTGAACATCGTGGAATAGCATTCTATGGAGACTGAAACAAACTACGAACGAACATCCTAATTTAGCATTTTGATCTGTTCCTCCAGGCCTGCCTCGGTGGCTGGTGTCTGCCTCATGTTCAAGAGGTCCTGAGTTCGAATCTCGGTCAGGGTGACTTACCTGGATAACGTTTTTCCGGGGATTTTCCTAATCCTGAAAGGCGAATGTCGGGTAACTCTAAGCTCTATGAGCCCCTGGCTCATTTGAGCATCATTTCACCCATTCCATTCGTCGTCCGATATGACTTCACGTTGGAGAACCTAAATTACAAATAAAATGGTCCTTCAGATATTCGAGAACCATCTGTGAGAACGAGAACGCCCACTTTTACTACATACGGCACCGCAGGCGGTGACACTTATGATACATGAGATGAATATGGAGCACCGGTGGAATGAGATGGCGGGGGAAATCGGAGGTCCCGGAGAAAACCCGCCCCAGCGCCGTGTTGTCTACTACAAATCTCACTTTGCGGTCGCCTAGGATCGAACCCGGGCCGCCTTGTGAGAGCCAAGCGGTCTAACCACTGAGCCACGGCGCGGTCGAGAACCATCTGCGTAAATGGATTAGTGGTGGTATTCTGTTGTACGAGGGTGGGTCTGCTTTTTGTTTCTTAAATAAGTTAGTTATGTGAAAACTTTGAATTTGGCGCAATTCCTCAAACCTTCTTCTCCAATCCCCTGAAGTAGTAACTTCCTAAGTCAACAGGTGGCAGCACTGCATTCTCTTGCAAAATGCCTGACATCGACATTCGTATTAGACAGCGTTCTGTGATTGAATTTTTCACTGTCGGGGGTGAAACGCTAATTCGCATTCACGAAAGGCTAAAAAATGTGTATGGTGATGCAACGGTGGATGTCAGCACTGTTAGACGACAGGTTCGTCGCTGTAACGAAGCTGAAGGGCAAACACCATTGGCAGATGAACAGTGAAGCGGCAGGCCGGTGACTGCAGTGACTCCATGCAACATTCAGCGAGTCGATGACATCATTCGTGGTGATCGCCGGGTAACAACAGGTGAATTGTGTCGCATTACCTCCCTCAGTAAAGGCAGTGTGATGACGATTATTCAACAACTGGGTTACTCAAAAGTTTGTTCACGTTGGGTACCAAGAATGTTAACCGCCCAAAACAAAGAAACAAGGAAAACAATAGCCTCCGAACACTTGCAGCGCTTCAATTGGAGGGAGAGGAGTTTCTGGAAAAAAATGTTACTGTAGATGAAACATGGATTTATTTTTTGAATCTGAATCAAACAAGCAGTCAATGGAATGGCATCACACAACGTCACCGAAGAAAAAAAAATTCACAACTCAGCGGTCGGCAGGGAAAGTTATGGCGACAGTATTTTGGGATGCAGATGATTGATGTTTTGGAGCAGGGGTGCACAATAAATTCTGTCCAATACGTCAGAACTCTCATAAAGCTGAAAGCACGTCTACACCGAGTTCGTCCAACAAAAACTATGGCGGATGTTCTTCTTTTGCATGACAATGCAAGACCACACACCAGTCGTTACACCACTGCAGAAATTGAGAAATTGGGATGGCAAGTCTTACCTCACCCCCATACAACCCTGACCTGGCACCATTAGACTTCCATCTGTTCGGGTCACTAAAGGAAGCTCATCGTGGGATTCATTTTGAAGATGAGGAGGCTGTGAAAACGTCCGTGCGTCAATGGCTTAGGAAGCAAGACCATGTGTTCTACCACACTGGAATACATGCCCTAGTTAAAAGGCGGACCAAAACTGTGGAAAAGGGCGGAGATTATAGTGAATAGTGAAAAATTAATCGTCAATGTTGTAGTTTTCAAGCTATGTGAATTGGATTCAGTTTTCTTGGCAATTAAAAGAGAAAAAAATAGGAGGCATTACTTTTTGACCCACCCTCGTGCAATCTTCAAGGAGTCTAGAGACGAAGGAGGCTGCATAAGAAGTGTGCTTAACTGTTCAAATTGCTGGTGTGAAACATGTGGTGGTAAAGCTCGTCCGTTTCTAATATTTGCCTTAAATACACTGGTAAGAAACAAAGGTTGAATGTCTACAACAATAAGTGCTGCTGGAGTGGAGTTAGTGCAACATCCTCAGAGTTTTTAAAAAGTGACACAAGGAGATTTTCCAGAAAATATCGCCAACCTAAACTACCCTTTATAGAGAACTTGGAGACCATATCAAAAGTGTCATATATTGTATAAATTATTTAAATAATCCATCATTATATTTCATTACAAACATGAATTAACAGGGAATTTGTTTACGTGTTGTTCACATCTGACTCGATGGGGTAGATTTACGTCATGAAGGTACATGGGTTCTTATGAACCACGCTTTTATTGTGAAACAATCCAATGCACCGTTGCCAAATGTGTGCGTTCTCAAAGTCAACAAAGCTAAAATAAGAACATGCATTTCGCAATGAAATTAGTTGAAGAATACGACGCTATACACGAAAGATCTTTTATATATAGTTGTACATATTTAAAATGATATTTAAAATGTTTTTGAAAGCGTATTTTTACATTCTTTCTCCCTCTGAAAGCTAAAACATGGCTTTAATCGAAAATATAGCAAAACAAACGTGGATTATTCGCTTGCTTTCATAAACCACGTTGGTATTTAGGTTATATCGATATGTCAAAACCCATTAAAAAGTTTTAAAAAAAAAAGTGTTTGAATGTTTCATTTATGCAATGGAAAATTCCGTGCTGGCTAATTCTCATCGTAAAAAACTTCCAGTGACAAAGTTGTCATAGAAATAATGAAATAATGTGTTATCTACACATGGAACATCTCCAGAATCAGGAAATCTATGAGTCAACACTTTAATGCGGAGATTTGCAGCGCGCAAGCAAACCTGGTCCTCCTATCTAGGAGATAATAAAATGAAGATGTAGTATGACAGTTCAAGGGGCGGTAAGGGGTCGTAATTTGGTGGTTAAATTACTGCAGACACTATGTACCAACAGAAGCTGATATGTGAAAAGCAGATCAGCTGCAGGATAATAATGATTGTTAATGTTAATCACCGAGCGGGATGGCACAGGCGGTGTCGTCTGTGACCCGCTTTCGGGAGGCCCGGGTTCGATTCCCGTGGCCGACCTACCTGACCCATGAGTTTTTTGGGTGTTTTCCCGGGTCCTAGGCGAATGCTAGGAAGGTTAATTACATCCCCGAATTTTCTGTCCCTTCATTTCATCTCCATTATCATTTTATATCATATTTCATCTCTTTCAGGGTAGAAAGTGTCAGCGGATGTCTCGGCGGTGCATGGAAGGATGATATTCTCTGATGTAAACTACTTCCTCCTCCGGTAGGTCGGTTGCCGGTCTTCGCTCCTTTGCTGGGACCACTTCGGGATCCCCAGCCAGGGAGCTTTGGGGCTCGGATCGCCTGCCGTGGGATCATTAGGGCTCGGCTGCTGGGCTCGTTGCTGTCCCGCTGTGGGGGAGAGATTTCGTTGTACTGGCCTGTCGGGGGAGGTCTGTATTCAAGTAAACTGTATGGACTCTGCCCTCTCTACTGTCGTGTCTTCTTGGGTCGGCCACTGAGGCTGTCCGGCCCTTTGAGGACCACGTCGAGCTCTCCCTTGTGTTCGACGCCTCACAATTAAGGATCGGTGGCGTGAGGAGGTCAAGGAAAGGGAGATTGTAGTCAGTTCGAGGTGACGTGTTGCTCCCGCATGAGGAATCTTATCTGGACTTCAGGAGTGGGTGCGTACTGACAGGTTGTGGGTTAATGATGACACCTCGAATCTGGTCGATAGAAGTTTATTGTAGTCCTTGGGCTCCTGCAATCGCTACCGTAAAGTCGTCGTCGGTGCGGTTGCTGAGTCAAGCGTCACTGTCTATATTGCGATGCGAAGCACGGGGACAGTAGCACTGCGTAGTCGGATTGGATATACTTATCGTCCTAACAATACATTACTCGTTGGGCTAACTCTCACTGGAGAGATTGTTAAACATTACGCTTGGTCTCTGTACATAGCGCGGACGTATAGTTCTTAGGCGGCGCAGAATACGCGTCCGTCTCACGCAGCACTCAGGACCAAAGTGCCCTTACTAGCAAAACCCAGTTTCCGCCATCCCCTTGAATTACCCCCACTCTAGATATTTCTCGGAGTTTGCAAAATCACATGACCAAACATCAATTTTCTATTGGCTTTTAAGTATCCCCCACTTGATATCAGTGTTGAGAATTTCCAGTTTCGGACCTAGCATCAGAGATGCTTTCTCTAACGGTCCGCGTGCGAAAATTTATTCTAAGACACGCGTTCGCAAATCTTTCGAAATCTTATAGCCTGTTGTCAGAAGCACGCATGGGATTTTGACAATGGGTAGGTTTCCGACTGAGAGGAGCCAAATTTTCCTTGAGGGCAAAACGAACAATAGAGTAGGGCTGTTTGTTTACAGTGGTTACAACGGGAGCTTACTGACCTTCGTAGAGTGGCCTTGTCACTGCGGGTGTCCAGGGTATATGCCAGCATTATGGCATATGTCTGCTCAGTTATACGCCATTTCTTTATATTTGTAAATCTATAATTTATTTATATTTATTCGTTTGTGTCAATGTCTTTCTGGTATCAGGTTATATGTCGTGTCAGTGTTCTTAGGTGGCAGGGGCTGCTTCACTACCCTCAGTCTCCTTCGCCTCATCCTTCCCCCCGGGGGTGCCCCCACTTGGGGGCATGGGAACAATAGGACCAGTATGGTGGTCTTCCAATCCCCTTCGTAATGAAATCCTAATGTTAATCAGAGTTCCTCCAACAATTGCCCCAGTTACTGTGACGGCAATAAACAGGCCAACCAGGACTTCTCTTAGGATGTTGAACCCATGTCCGATTAAGATAACATTAATGCCCGATTTCACCAACAGATGTTAAAATCGACGTTAACAAATGTAACGTAACAATTGTCACAGCGCTAAAACTAATGTTAAATTTCTTGCATTTCACCAACCTGTTTTCTGAAAATGTTAACAAACCTGTGTTAACGCCAAGAAACTTAATATCACAGTTATAGAAGGCTCTGGATGATTTTCTGAACGTACTCCGATGCGCTTTTGTTTTCATTTTCGTCTGCACAAATGACGGATGAAGAAAATCATAAATAAAGCCGTGAGACAAATTTATCATTGATGGAGAAAGAATTGTTAATTGAAATGATGACGTAGTGTAAGAATATCGTGGAAAATAAGAAGACGGATGCGGTGAATGTAAAAGAGAAAGATGTCACGGGGAAAATATTGGAAACGAATTTAATTCAAATGCATGTGTCACTACTACAAGCACCAAACAACTTGTCAGTATTACGTAAATTTAAAACGAGGTGTGAAGAAGGACAAGTGCCTTGAACGTTTCAAGATGGGAGGTGGACAGTGTATTACCCACATAATTCAGTGAATTATAAAATCTCAAAGTTACTAATACTTGAAGCTAAGGCGAGATGGTCATATTCCTTTCGATGCATGTTCTAACTCAGTATTACGTAAATTTAAAACGAGGAGCGAAGAAGGGCAAGTGACTTGAACGTTTCAAGACGGCAGGTGTACGCAAGGTTATTGATACTTGAATTACAGGCGAGATCGCCAAATTCCTTTCGATGCATGTTCTAACCTCTCTTGTACTTCCGCAGTAACCTTCATAGCAACAAGTTTCGACAGTCTATACCTCCGTAAAATAGTTTTCTTCGGATAGTTCCTCAAAATCATTTCTCCTCATAGGCCGTACTCTATTACGAATGCCATTTAGACGGTCTTAAATATAGAAAATCGACATCAACAGCTTAGTTCATGCTAGCCATTTTGACTATTTGCAATTGTTAAGGGCTTAACATTAGAAATTCGGCTTGTTAGTTTAACATGAGATTTAACACGAGTGTTGCGCTAGCACTTGGTGAAATGCAATTTTTGTTTTAACTATTGCTAAACTCGTGTTAAGTCTTAACATGTGTTGGTGAAATCGGCCATAAGTGTATTGTATATAGGTTAATATAAAGTGCTGACAGTTATTAAAATAATGTTATGAATTGAGACATAAATGCATTCATTAGGAATTAAATGAAAACATATATACACACGGGCACATACAACTATAAGATGTTAGGGGTATGGGTGCGCTTATTTCGCTAGCTGGGAGATCCGAATATGACGAATAATACATTCCCATAGTATTTTTATCTATCTTGCAAAATAAATTAGATAATTAAACATTACTAAATACATTTTCTGCACAGTAATAGCACAATAAAGTATGCAATGACTAATAATAATAATAATAATAATAATAATAATAATAATAATAATAATAATAATAATAATAATAATAATAATAATAATAATAATAATAATAATAATAATAATAATAATAATAATAATAATAATAATAATAATAATAATAATAATAATAATAATAATAATAATAATAATAATAATAATAATAATAATAATAATAATAATAATAATAATAATAATAATAATAATAATAATAATAATAATAATAATAATAATAATAATAATAATAATAATAATAATAATAATAATAATAATAATAATAATAATAATAATAATAATAATAATAATAATAATAATAATAATAATAATAATAATAATAATAATAATAATAATAATAATAATAATAATAATAATAATAATAATAATAATAATAATAATAATAATAATAATAATAATAATAATAATAATAATAATAATAATAATAATAATAATAATAATAATAATAATAATAATAATAATAATAATAATAATAATAATAATAATAATAATAATAATAATAATAATAATAATAATAATAATAATAATAATAATAATAATAATAATAATAATAATAATAATAATAATAATAATAATAATAATAATAATAATAATAATAATAATAATAATAATAATAATAATAATAATAATAATAATAATAATAATAATAATAATTGTGAACGAAAGCGCGGTAATCGCATAAGCGGAACATAACAGCTATTGTGACTTCATGAACCCCTATAGAAACACTGCAGGCTGAGTAGTCCTGAAGCAAGCACCTCCAGCTCCTTCACGCCGTGTAGCGACAGAAAGATGAGCAAGTGCCGCAAGGGTCGGTGTTAGGTGCAGTATATTTCCACCTCGTCATTCGATATATGTCGAACGTATTTCACAGTTTGTAATTAACGAGCGCCGGAAGTGGATTACGTTATCAAATCCCATGCAGATGTTCCCGGGGGAACGTATGTATGTGCCCGCACAGGGAATATCATTACCGTGTCTATGCAAAACATTTAGTCGTGCTCACGAGAAAGGAATAATTTATTTGGGAGAGGCTCAAGCCCATCCAATTTTCACTTTTTACACGTTGCCCGTCGGAAGGGATTACTGCAGTGTCCTGGCAGCTACACTAATTGGGGCTCATCCCTAGTATTTTCTTTCTTGGAAACAAGGACCTTCTGCACCGTTAATATTCTATAAGGCTTTCAAACCTCCTACACACTAATTCAAATACAATGTCGCTGTAAATTATTTATACAAAAACCTGTTATGTCTTATCTATATGACACTCTATTCATACTTTTAAAAGTTCTTTCTTTATATATTTCGTATTACCTCAGATAAACTTTATTCACTACGATTTGGCTTGTTCTGTCTTAATATAATTATACTGGGTGACTAAATACTATGGAACAATGCCTGTAACCACGTTGTTGCAGCTCTGTAAAATGATATTTTTAGAAAAGCTGTAAGATATCAATATAACCTCACTTTACTATATGATTAAAAATAAAGGTTATGAGTCTTTTTAGTGGCAAAATTTCTTTTTTCTGCACTCCTCCAGGCCTCAAGTCTCAGGACGTACAAGCAAATATTCTTTCAAACCGCAACTTAAATGTATTAGGACCTTATTGCATGTATACTTAGCAAAGAAAAAGCATCAGTAGGTTTTGAATTAAAAAGTACAGTAGGCTGCTGCAATATGAGGCTTTGGATTGAACAAATATAAACAAAATCTAAGCTATTAAGGACAACAATGCTTACTTCATTGCAAAATGTTCGTGAAAGTAAATTATTCATGGCACAACTTACCCAAAGACAATGATTTGAAATAATAATAATTATCGGATATGGCGATATGAGGAGGACCCAAGAGGGTTTGTGTCTTGTTTCATGAAATGCATCCAGAACGCAGGATTACTCATTCCACGATAAGCATAATTTTTAAGAAACAAAAATTAGATGAAACTGAAAGTGTTAAAAATAAAGCAAAGTCTGGAAGGTAAAAACGAGTTACCGATGGTGATAAAGCTGTAGTATTATCAGTGGAACAAAACCGACATTTATCTACTCATCAGCACGTTATGGAAAGCAGGTGTACGTAAATCATAAACTTCCACGAAGATGGATTGGGAGAAGAGGAAGTATTAAATGACCGCCAAGATCTCCTGACCTGAACAACTAAGACTTGAAGAGTTTACAAAGACGAACCAAGAGTTAAAGCAAAGAATTGGGCAAGAAATGCAGCGGATCAGATGCCGCAAACATTAACTAATTTCAAAGAAAGACTTTGGCATTGTTTGGCAGTAAATGGAGGCCTTTTTGAGCAACTTTTGAAGTGAACTCATCATATATTACAATACAGCCCAATACTTTTGTTATGAATGTCTTCTCTTGGTTTAAATTACATGCGCTGTAATATTTCCTAATAAATTTAAATTACACTTCAGTTAAGTATCTGCCTGTACATTCCGTGACCTGATCACCAAAAATGTTAAAAATAAGCTGCCATTAAATAGAGTCACGCCCTATTCACGATCATATTAATATGAAACAAGCATTTTCCATTCCTTTTACCTACCCCAACTCAGTGAGTGCTCGTTATAGGTTTCCACAACGTTGCAACTATTTCCCCAATCATTAACACATCTGTACAGCTAAGAATTTCAAATTCTACTTCATTGCACACAATTAATTATTTAACTTAATGCAATTCTTATAAAATCTTATAAGTACTTACTTTTCACAGCCTCAAAGAATATCAAAGGTATAGGAGGCATATAGCATTTGTTCACCTGCAATCGACGTTCATCATGGAACACATATTACAGTTCTTTTGTTTTGACTTCATTCCGTTTTCTTGAAGTTTTAGTCAGAGTTTTAAAGAGCTTCTCCCTATGTGATGGATTGGTAGTCCTACACTCTTTCCATGACGAGGAGGAAAGAAATAATAACGATTTCCATTTTAAAAAATATATATATATATTGAAGAATTAAAACGAATAATAAGCAATATTTCGGAAATAAATCACTCCACAAAAGGTTCTTTGTCATAAATTGCATGCTTCAACAAGGTCTACATAATGAGAAGAATCAGACAAAAAAATTCAATGCCATAGTTGCGATTTGAACCACGGATCTTCCGCTCTCCGTGCGGGTGCTCTAACCAATTGAGCTGCTATGACCAACACGCCGACATGACATTAAATTCTCCAACTGACTCATATATTTCCCGGTAGACCACTAGGGATTCTCATATTCTATGAGACACGCACCTTTTGTGGCGACCTACTATGTAGTAAGTACTTAAGTCCCAGGCTTCATAGTTAAACCACTATGTTTTACAGGTAAATTGATGGAAATAATCATTTCTTCCACACTAGCCGTGTGTAGGCTGTTTGAATGAGAAGTGCCATAGTAGCTCAGTTGGTTACTCAGTTGGTTGGGTAGCTCAGCAACCGCACGAAGAGTGGCAGATCCATTGTTCAAATCCCGGCTATGGCATGGATTTTTTTCAGTCTGGTTCTTCTGATTCAAACCTTAGCCTACACACGGCTAGTGTGAAAGAAATGATTATTTCCAAGATCTACATAGTTTTATATTTTTATATTAAGATTTTGTCTATCATATATATATGATAGACAAAAAATATATATATACTGTCGCAAACCCGTATCTACGATCGCACGGCTTGTTTACACAAAAGGAACTGATAGGCGGGCAGTGTGAAAACCAAGTGCCGACAGGCAAGATAATATACAGATAAAGATCTGCCGAAACAAACAAACTGAGATAAATGGAAATTTCTAGTTACTTCTGGACTGATAGAAATAATTCGGTTTCTGGTTTATTTTAGAATTATCTAGAAACTATCAGGAGATATAAAGTGATTGTGACACGCCAGCCGGACAGTAGTAGACAGAGTGAGTAAGCAGAGAACAGCTGAGCGAGTTGTAGTTGTGAAATGAGAGACAGCCAGCTGTGTAACGAGATCTAATGATGTAATCAGCTGTCATGGTTTGTTATTGTGATTGACCTAGGTATACTGATGGTGTATGTAACGTAATGCTGCTGTAATCTATAAGAGTATTTCTACGAAAATAAAGGAGATTTTTAATTCTACGGACCCACAAAGTATACATATAAAAAGTCAGTATTCGTTATGGAGTATGCTGGTTAAACACGCCCGCAGACTTTTTTCTGAAGATGCCTATTTTGGATTGGGATAACTTCGAAACGTGTATTTCTGGTCATATTCTAGACATCAAATCTCTGGGTGGAAGGCATTAGCTTATCTGCCCTATGTAATAAAGTAAACAAATAAAGAAAGGAGGAAAGGAAACGGCAATAGTGTTTTTCCATTCGATATGAACTTAACTATTTAAAATTTAATCCACTGTCTTGGAAAAATTTAAGTTCACAAAAAAATTATTTGACAAAAATTTAGGAGATTTCTTAAGACATATGCCATATTTGTGGAAAGATTTTATCCATACAGTTACAGAAAGGTCATTCAGAATGAAGATTTTTCAGAAAATTCGAAATATATGGTTTAATCTCATGTAAATATTTGTCCTGTGCGCCTACTCATTTTAAATACTGTCTAAACTGTAATATAAATAACCTTTAGATCAGGCATTTGCTTTAGTTATTCGCCCCGACGTGTTTAGCTCGTCAGGTGCTTTGTGATCGTCCAAAAGTGTAGCCACAAAAGAGGTTAAATCTGCGAACGACGAATGCTGAGGACTCCGGCCCATTACTTTTTCACGCATATACCACTTGGTCGCTATAAATCGCGAAAACAATGACGTGCATATCTAATAATGGTACCCATTTGTCGACGCTGACGATGTCGAGAGAGAACAATCGATTCTCGAGACCGCAAGGGATCAATAATGTCCCCTTGCTCAAACACGGAAATGCATTTTACCCTCGGAATATTTAATCCCCTAGCTGCCCCCATCTTGTGGATATGCGGGACCTTATCGGTGGCTCCTTCACAGTAGAGTAGCTGGCGAGGGGAGAAAATATGCTGAACATTTGTCATGGGTCCGTCTGCTTTTAATTGGCAAATATCTGATCACTTAACCGAGAAATGTATCGCATAGTTCCCTAGTCATGCAGTAAACCGGATTATAAAACCATCGCGATGAACAGGCAAAATCTGACGTGTAGCTCTTCCATGTATAATAGCAACATTCTATCCAGATTTTACCAGAAATACCTGCTTTGGGATCTCTTGAATCCGGAAAAGCACTTTAGAACATTGATGTATGTGACAGTATGTCAAAAATAAAAGTAGATATTAACTAATAACAAAATAACTAATTTAAGTAGATAAAGTCAGACTGAAAAATTCCGGGAAATATGCGAGTCAACTGGAGAATTTAGTGTCATGACGGTACGTTGGCCATGGTAGCTCAATGGTTATGAACAACCGGATGGAGACCGGGTGATCCATGGTTCAAATCCCGGCCATTGAATTTTTCAGTCTGACTAGTTGTACACAAATCTTAGACTACACGCGGCTAGTGTGGAAGAATGATTCAATTTCCAAAAAAATAACTAATTGGCCAAAATTACCAAAAAAAGTTACAACCTTATTTTGTGCTATTGTAACCTTAATTTGTCTCATTGAATGATATTGTGACTTTGTGGGTTCGTGAAATTAAAAGTCCAATTGCACAAACTCAAATTATTCTTTATTTCCACCGAATTACAGTTGGAACACTTGCCGATTACATAGAATGACGTAGGGCACACAACTACAATTCACCAGTTCGTCTGTCACACGTCCACTCCAAACTCACAATTACGTACAACTCCTCTGATACACGGACACAGTCTTCCAGTCCGTTCGCTAGCGCGGCGCACCTCACGGCCGCTTGCCAAGAACTGCTCGCCTCGTCCAGCCCGGCGCGTCGCTTATATAAGACCAACTGAAGGTAGAAGCGGTTACATGAAATATCCCGACTGTTCCAGACGTCAGGGGGGAGGGGAAAGAGGCGGCCAGCGACCAGTGACACTGTCCTAACCATCCCCTCAGTTAGTGACACGAGATAAATGGGTAGGTGTGGGCTGAATACCTCCTGTCCCCCACTCAGCTGTCAGTTGGTCGCGCCTTCCGATGATTGGGTGACAATATACAGGGTGATTCAAAAAAATAGACACGCTTTCAAATTGCTATACTTCCTGCACTGTATGTTATACTTCAATTTCGTCAGGTATATTTGAAAGAGAATATTGTAATGTTTGTAATACTACCGCTAGAGTGTTCCAACGATGAATAAGGTCTCTGGGGAATGACGACTGGGCACTTCGATTCAGGCCACCGGGGTCCCCTGATCTCACACCCTGCGATTTTTTCCTGTTAGTTAAGTGCAGAGGTTCTATCCAATTAGTCCAAGACTAGTCCAAGACTACTCCAAGACTAGGACCCTGGCCTCCTTCAACCCGGAAGCAATGGATAACTCCGGGGGTCTTTCCATAGGGCAATACCTGATTTCTTAAAAAGCCCCCCTCCCCCGTTGACAACAACATCAAGACGGGATGGATAACGAATGTCGAATCTAAGCTCCATGGACCACGGGCTCAAAAGAGCACCATTTCATCCATTCCATTCATCTTTCGATATGACTTATCGTTGGAGGACGTAAATTACCAAAAGAAAATATCACATCTTCTACTACCTCTGCGGGATTTATGAGGCAACTCTCTACCCCCGCTCCCCGGGCGACCGTAGCCTGGCCGGAGGTACCCAATTCCCCGTGGGTGTCGGGAACACATTGCCCCCTCGAGTTCAACCCAATCCGAACAACTCCCCATCGGGAGGGGCTCGGCAGTTCGGCCTGAGGTTCCTCTAGTAACGTCAGAGGTACATATGTATTATTTTATCTTGACAGGAATCCTGCGCGGTAGGGATGAGTAGCAACTGTGGTGGGGATAGTGCACCTATCGCCACAATGCGTCACACGCGTAAGATTACGAGAGGGAGGGTGGTGTATAAGGTGTCTAAAGACAAATTTCATTCTCGAAGCCAGTTTTGCAGCTCTTATAAACTAAGTTGTAATTCTTACTATGGTAGTAATCTCCACGCTTTTGTTGGATCTTAAATAGTACATAGGCATTTGGAACAAACCTCTGTTCTCCTCCAGCAGGCATGATAAACAACTGCCGGCCTTTCAATATCGCTGCAGAGTCGCTGTAACGTATTTCACTCAAGGCATATGGTCCAGTATGTGCTGTATTTATATAAGTTTCATCCACATAAACTATATAAACTTTACTTCGATATCTCCGAATATTTCGTAAATACTTAAGCCCTTTGCACGTATGGTGCTATGTTCGATTAAAATTTGTCTGTCACGCTTAGTGCTTTTTTTTTTTTTTTTTTTTTCAAATAAGCCTAGATTCAAAAGAAGTCTTCTTAATGTTCAGACACTGCCTTGGAAGTCAGTAGAATTTTTAGCTTCATGATCACTTTCTTCACAGTTGGTCTTTGTTTTTCTGTGCTTTAAAAATTATTCATAGTTTGCCTAACTACTTCTGAGTTAAAACATCCAAATTAGATTTTGTGCATGTTCTTAATCTTTGTTTACTGGGCATAGAGAAGGACGTTGTTGCACTAGCACCAATGGCTTTTCTTTCCTTAATAACTCTCCTAAACTGCTTTCAGACACAACTGTTGCCTCAGATACACTTCCCCAGATTTTTATAGCTGACCCAGACCATTGTTAGTTTTTTATAAATCTATGGATATTGGTTATTACTTCTCGTGTTTTAAATGTAGCACTTTATTTCCTAATGCGCTGCTAGGAGACGTCATTAATAAATGCCCTCTTGGAACCAGGAGACAAGCACATTTTGAATCCAGCTGTAATGTTACCGAGTAGCTCTGCACGTGTTTAGTTACTCGCAACTGGTACGCAACTGACCTGCCCTCCCCTCCAGTTGTAACCGTTGTAAAGTGGACTCGTCCAGATACCACTTCGCATCGCTCTGCACTTTTCAAGATAAAAAAATACATCTGTACCACGAGTGTTAAGGGTCCGCAGCGCTCGCACCACAGCAGCTGAAGGGGACGGATTCCCTACAGGAGATTTTTTCCTGTGGGAGTTGGTGAAAGAGGCAGATTACGTACCGCCTCTTCACAAAGATTTGAATGACCTACGAAACAGTATCATAATGGCGTGAATTTAATGATGCAAGACATTTGCCATCGAGCTGGGACAAATTTAATTAGGCTAATGTCTAGGTGTTATCAATACATTCGGAGGAGGCCATATTGAACATCTGTAAACTTCCATGTATGTATAATCACATGAAATTTACAGAGGTAAAGTACAATGTATATTGCAGGAAATACAACAATTTGAAAGTGTGTCCATCTTTTTTAATCATCCTGTATATTTTGTTATTTTAGATGCAGTGGCTATACTTTTAAAAATTGTACATTCAGGATGTAGCTTATGATGTAGCTTATGCGTCTGCTACCGATTGCTACAGTTATCAACTATAGGATCTTATTCAAAGGGTATTTATGGGTGATGGTGAGGATAGGAAACATCCGTTAAACTGTCATATGGAATTATTTTATCTGATAACTTCTGAAGAATTAATAAATTTACGGATCAGAATAACCGTTTGCTTTATAATAGTAAAAATCTTAAGTTGCAGTAAGTCGCTGAAATGCTAGGCAGAACATCCTTTTGCGACTACCACCAAGTGTGTGCCAACACAAGCGCGGTCTATAGGCACTGCGGACTGCCGATAATCGATTATCTAAGAGCATCTGTAGTATAAAATATGGTAAAAAGGACAGTAATTTTAGAAATATACGCTCTTTTATCAACTTAATGCCTACTGCTTAACCACCTTATCCAAGTTGCTGCATTATATGTTGCAAAACCTTACAATTCTTATTTGCACACGTGAAACACGAATTTCGCACTATTACTTGCTGAACTCTGTCCATTTTTTTTCCTTTACCTTTCTAATTTTCAAAGCTGGTACACTTGCATTTCATGCAACTTGAGGATTTCTGAACGTCAACTATTTATTTTAAAAAATCTGACATCTACAAGAAAAGAAATTAAAATTTAGAACAAACAACGTAATAGATACATTCAAATGTATGATATTCTCATAAATTACTAAGCATTTTCATTAAAATGTCATACTTATTTTGCAAATAATATGTACACGTTGAATTTTTGGGGAATAATCTATGAAGTTCTTTTGGACGTACTTTTATATAATTCCGTATAACGATTAAATCATAAGTTATAGATAAAACCTATTATGCAAAAATTGAAGATTTCTTTTAATGCATACAATTTATTTAAAACATAATTTGCCGTGAATATATTCGCTGTTATGGCTTTGAAATTTTACAATGCTTAGACATTTTAAGTTCTGTCGTTACTCATTTATTTCTCATGAGCTCATGAAAACAGCATGCAATTTCAAAGCCGGTATATAGCAACATCTGACTGACGATTCTGTTCTCTATATCTCCTGTACATCTAGAAATAAAAGTTAACGAAACTATTTCGTACAAAGTTTTATTTCGATTATAAGAAGTAGATGAAAAAATAAGTTGTCTTAGAAATAATAGTATACTATATAGTCATATAAAGATAAACATAATGCGTAAAGAGTGTTATATGAATGTAATAATATATATTTTTGTTCAGAACTTTTTCTTTCACTGCTACGTACTCACCCAAATATTCGACACCAATATTTCATCGTAAATGCATATTTTGAAATATCCGAATCCGAGAAAAGGCATTTTTAGAAAGCGATATGCCTTGGTGTGTGTGTGTGTGTGTGTGTGTGTGTGTGTGTGTGTGTGTGTGTGTGTGTGTGTGTGTGTGTGTGTGTGTGTGTGTGTGTGTGTCTCTGTTTGTTCAAAGCAGAAGTTTTCAAAACGAATATTTATTTCGTATGACAGAGCTTTCTAGGCTGTATTCATAAAATTCAACAAGTAGATTTTATTGCACCAGTAAATTGGATTTTGATATTCTAATTTATTAATTAAATTTTTTAAAAAATGAAAAATTAAGAAAAATATTCAGGTAAAAGTACCTGGCGGGGCGAGAGCTTTCTTCAAAATCTTAGAAGCTACACACAAACGAAGAATTCGCTGTTCTTTTTGGTGAGAGAGAGAGAGAGAGAGACCTTAGTATGTAGCTATTTATGGTAAAATCTCGATTTTCATGTCTCAGGGCTGGTATTAAACACATAGATTGACTGGAACTTTAGTTAAACCAAATGAAAGTTTTAATTTAACCGTTTATAACCTTTTAGACAGGGTGTGTGTGCGGGGTTTGAGGGTCCATCGACAGCTAGGTCATTTGGACTCAATGTCAAATTTAAAAGCTCAAAAAGGCACACAATTTAGTGTTAAAGGTGTAAACCACTAAATTAAAGCATAAAATACAGGGCTAAAAGCGTAAAAAATAATATTATATAAATTATAAATCCAAAACTAAATTGCGAGTTACAGTTGTGTATGACAGCCAAAATTGGTAACAAATAGCAATGCCTTATCTACAGTTATTTGTTCCTCACCTAACATTGAGTCCAGTGCGTCACCCAGGTCAAGAAACCGAGCGTATTGTGGACATCAAGGAGTAGAAACGTACAGCGCAAGCGCACACAACCGCGTGTGTCGTCTATTTCTAATCGGGTTAGAATAACCTCGGACCACGGGGATTCCCTGCAGGATGTAAGCCAGGGCTGTATGGTCTCTCCTGGATTTTCCACCAGCACTTTCTAGGACTGCTGCCAAAGCCCAGAACAAATTGCAACGGACGTAGAGGCTGAACACCCTGATAGTGTACAGTGACTATGGAAAAACCGGCATGTGAACTTAGTTGATACATGCGTATCTTCATTGACCACATGGCCTGAGGTCCATGTAAAAACTAACTGGGCTGAGTAACTGAAAGATGCGTATCTGTATTTTTACAACGATGCGGATGAGCCGATAAACCGTTGCAGGGCCTGAATATTTCCGGGAGACAGAACAAATAATAAAATATCAGCGAAATAAAGTGGATATAAAAATTATGAAATAAGATATTCAAAATAAAAGGGTAGTGATGTCCGAAAGGTGATATTTCTGAGCCTCCCATTATAGACTATGGCGCAAATTGAGGTATTACACACCTGGGAACCGTTAGTAAATCCCGGAGGAAAATTCCGGTAAGGCCCAGTATTTCGGTGAAACTTTGATGAAACACCGACTCCGGGGTAGCAATCTTAAATGCGAGGTCGAAGAGAGCATGCTTGAAGTTGCCATAGGGGCTAACGACTCAGAGAGGGCCCTCTACAGAAGGCAGTTGGAGAGCATCTGCAGCAAGAATTTGCTGGAATCAGTCCTCTGGGGCGTGTTGTAGAACCGGGGTACATAGTATGGTGAGCTATATCTCGATATAATGCTGATCAAAAGGAAAGGCAACCTGGGTGGCTTGCTAACTTTTCAACACGTGAATAGAGGACAACCGACGACGAGCAAACAGGTGAGTTCCGCCTGAATCGGCGAAACACTCAACATGGCTGGTGCGGAAAGTCCCATTGGCAAGGCAGTTGGATACTAGAATAATGCACAGTGTCTAAAAATCGAAGTTTAGAGGCGGGCGAAAATAGCGTAGTCCACTAGTTTGGACTAAGACAGCCTCAACAGTTTACTGTGTGAAACTTTTGGTGACGTTAAATAGCAATGCAGTCATGTTTGCATGCCTAAAGAACTAAAAAAATAACGTCGTTGATCTACGTTTTCGTCTATCACTACTGCTACTACTACTACCACTACTACTACTACTACTACTACTATTACTACTACTACTACTACTACTACTACTACTACTAACACTACCACTTACACCGAAACTAAACGCTGTTCCTAGACCTGTCAACTCAGAAAATACATGACAAAGCTTGGAAGCGTATACGAAGGAATGTGTAAACAATGGACCTGTTTACGCAAGCCTATCGCACATACACGGCGAGTCACAGCAATGTGCCATACATCGGCATGCAGAGAAGTTATAGAAAAAAATAAGACGGAGTCAAAATCCCTTTTTGTCAAGCGACAAACAAGTGCCTGCAATGGTAATTTATGTTTGTGTATAAAATAATAATAATAATAATAATAATAATAATAATAATAATAATAATAATAATAATAATAATAATAATAATAATAATAATAATAATAATAATAATAATAATAAATAATAATAATAATAATAATAATAATAATAATAATAATAATAATAATAATAATAATAATAATAATAATAATAATAATAATAATAATAATAATAATAATAATAATAATAATAATAATAATAATAATAATAATAATAATAATAATAATAATAATAATAATAATAATAATAATAATAATAATAATAATAATAATAATAATAATAATAATAATAATAATAATAATAATAATAATAATAATAATAATAATAATAATAATAATAATAATAATAATAATAATAATAATAATAATAATAATAATAATAATAATAATAATAATAATAATAATAATAATAATAATAATAATAATAATAATAATAATAATAATAATAATAATAATAATAATAATAATAATAATAATAATAATAATAATAATAATAATAATAATAATAATAATAATAATAATAATAATAATAATAATAATAATAATAATAATAATAATAATAATAATAATAATAATAATAATAATAATAATAATAATAATAATAATAATAATAATAATAATAATAATAATAATAATAATAATAATAATAATAATAATAATAATAATAATAATAATAATAATAATAATAATAATAATAATAATAATAATAATAATAATAATAATAATAATAATAATAATAATAATAATAATAATAATAATAATAATAATAATAATAATAATAATAATAATAATAATAATAATAATAATAATAATAATAATAATAATAATAATAATAATAATAATAATAATAATAATAATAATAATAATAATAATAATAATAATAATAATAATAATAATAATAATAATAATAATAATAATAATAATAATAATAATTAATTGGTTAACCTTTCATATCAGACACACAGCTCCCAAATACACAATTGGGAGATTACATTACACTATTTACATCTCAGAGAAAATGTTGGAAGTGTTCTCCACCAGCATCTATACATGTTTGCACTCGTCTCACCATATTCTCTGAAGTTTTACAGAGAGTATCCTCGCCAATGTTACTTATTTTGGTTCGAATGGATTCCTTGAGAACATCAATTGTCCGTGGCCTATTCTTTTACACTCTATTTTTAGATAACTCCACAAGAAAAAATCCGGTGAGATTAGGTTAGGGGATCTGGGGGGCCCACAGACTTTTTGAGATTATTTGATTATTATGGAAGAAACTGGTTACAGGTTCCATAGTGTAATTAGATGTATGGCATGTTGCTCCATCTTGCTGGAAATAACCCTCTCTCAATTCGATATCGTCCAGCTGCTCTACAAATGTCTTGAAGATACCCATATAAACTTCAGTGTCTACAGTGGTATCAAAGAAAATGGGAGCAACGATACATAGATGCTGGTGGAGGACACTTCCAACATTTTCTCGGAAATGTAAATAGTGTAATGTAATCTCAAAATTGTGTATTATATTCTCCCAAAGTTGCATGTGTGTTCTACTATTGGTTCATAAGTTATGGGCTTTTGAAGTGGTTCAGCTTTATATGGATCTTACTGTACTTCGTCACTTCGCTCTTCTGGTAAACAAGGTAAGTTAATAGAACGCTGTGTCACTGAAGATCAAATCGTCTGTCATGTAGCAAAATATTTTCAAGTAATGGCCATCCATGATAAAACTTATTCTAAATGAAGATGACAGGTTAACATTAACAACGAAAAATAGAGTTTTGCTGTAACGAGCTTGCAGAAATTTATGTGCATTCAGAATATTGATTCGCATTTTATTCCAACTAACAAGATATTGATTTGACGCATGTGTATTTTACAAATTGTTCTTCAAAGTTCCTTTTTCCATCGATTTCAAATTAATTATGACAGAAATAGATTCTAAACGTACACACAGGCATGCAGGTATCTACACCCAACCAGGTAATGTTTAGAGAAGCGTGTACGGCATGTGTATGTGATACATGGATTAATTTCATTACATAGATACTAGCTTTTATGTGTACGCTTAATTTTCAAGCAATTATATTATTAATGTAATACAATAATTAAGGTAATAGCTTACCTTTGTCGATTTCTACATCCGTATTCCAATTTAGCGTAATAAAGTCAACAATGTCTGTTTCCTAAACATAAATATGTTCAAAATGCATCGTCATTCCACATCTTCGAAGAGACTTCCAAGGTTTTCAATTATCTGAATAAGTTCGTCATAATACAGAGCGTATATAAATGAATATCGGAGTTTTAACTCTTTATAATATTTATTAAATTCAACTTACAGTTAAAAATGATATGTCAAATGAAAAACCAACTCAAGCAATTTTACCAAGAACCTTATAAATGGTCAATGTGACTACCCTTTGCCACACATCAAGTCTATAGCCGAGTTCTTCACAAACGTTGATAAGTGTGTATTCAGTAATTGTAGCAACGGCTGCTTCAAATCGGTTTCCTAATTCAGGGAGGTCAGCTGGTAGCGGAGGCACGTACAGAAGATCCTTGATGAAGCCCTAAAAGTAAAAATCGTATGGCGTTAGGTCAGGAAAATGTGGAGGTCATGCATAGCAAGTCCTGTCATTGGGGCCCTTGCGGTCTATCCAGCGCTCGGGTACAGTGACGTTCAACCAATCGCGTACTCCATTATGTCAGTGAGATAGCGCACGATCTTGCTGGAAAATGAAGCTCTCTGGCTCATTTTCTTCCAACTGAGGGAAGGCTCAATGCTCTAGTGTATCAAGGTAAGTGCCCGCCTCGGTAGTGTAGCTGGTAGCATGTCTGCCTCACGTTCAAGAGGTCCCGAGTTCAAATCTCGGTCAGGGTACCTGGATAAGGTTTTTTCCGGGGTTTTCCCTTATCCTTACAGACGAATGTCGGGTAGCTCTAAGCTCCATGGACCCTGGACAAATTTGGGCATCATTTCATCCATTTCATTCACCGTTCGATATGACTTAATTTTGGAGGACGTAAAATTTCAAGGTAAGAAGTAAGAAGTGCCAGTTACATTAGGTTCACCAGAAACCAAAGGCCCATAAACTTTTCGCCGAGATACGTCACAAAGGGAAATCTCGTTGTATTTGTACCATCTCGTGAGGATTTTCTGAGCCTCGGATGCGCACATTATGAGTGTTAATATGTCCAGTAAGGTGAAAGGTGGAAGAGAACACGATCCATAAAATCGCCATCGTCATGTCGATGCGAAGTTGGCACGTAATCCGTGGTTTTGTCGGCCTTAGAGCCTGTAATAACTGTAAACGGTAAGGACGTAGCCATAAGAATTTTCTTACAACTTTCCAAACAGTCGACACAGGAATTTGTAATTCACGACTAGCCTTCCGGACTGATTTCTTTGGGCTCCGAGTGAACGACTATCTCACTCGCACAACAGTCTCTTCACTTACTCTTGGTCATCCCGTGCTCTTGCCTTAACAAAGGCAGTCGGTATCTTCAAACTGATGATACCATCTACGAATCTTATTAGCACAACCATACTTAATGCGGAACGCACGTTGCACACTAACTACGGATTCGGTCTTTGCAAACTGCAAAACACAAAACGCTTTCTGTTTACTAGTCGCCATCTTTGCTACTGTCCTGTCTAGCGGATTGCGGTAGAAACATTGCACGCACAAGCGCACTAGTGCCAACAAACAAAACTTTTTGAGTTGCTTTTTCATTTGACATATTTATAACTGTAAGTTTAATGTAATAAATATTAAAAAGAGCTAAAACCCCGATATTCATTTATATACACCGTGTAGTCGTTCTTGAAAATCCTCTGCGATATTCTCTTTTGTAGTTAGGAGCAACATCTTAACTATGATTAAACGGAAAACAAGTTCCAGTAAAGTTAAACTGAAGATTAATGTTTTGAAACTATTAGCAAAACTTAACCGGGAGTTTTAAACCTCCTTTATAATATCATGTCTTAGAGAAATAAAACTTCGTCTACCTGCTATAGATAGACGGCAATTCTTCGAGATATTGGTGCGTTTCTGTCACAATTTAAATTCCCACGTAAAACATTGGAGAAGACGGTAGTTTTAAATGACTTGTTCAAATTGGGTTGATCGTTTTTCCTTCACTGGAGCGAACAAAAGACTGCACTGGAGCGTAAAGAAACACTTTTATGTAACATTTGAAGCTAAGCCTTATATCAAATAAAGATAGTTAACCGAAAGAAGGAAGGGATTCCCAAAGCAGTCACCCAGTACTTGTTAACAGTCTCACATCTGTAATCCTTTGTTTCAACACTGCCGAGCGTTCCCAGCTGTGTTCCCATGTTCCCAAAGGATTCATCTTCGTGTTGCTGATCTCTTCATTTTCTCCCCTCTTTCCTTTTTCCTTCCTGATTTTCCGCCAGTAGGTTGCTACTTTTGCTTCTTCCTGCTTACTGTTCTTTTTCTCCTGTCTTCTTACTCTGTGTTCGTAATCTGTATGTCACATCGGAATATGAAATTCTTGTAAGCCTACTTTATGGCATCACTGGTAGAATCAAGCATCATTCAAGTTAATTATTTTCCCTGCGTTTGAAGGTATTTATGCTATCCAGAAATTAGAAGTTCGTTAACAATAGATCAGTTTTATACGCAATTAAGAATATGGTATTATTTGTATGTAATGGGTTTATTTGTGTGTGCAAAATAATTAAATAGAGGATTGACTGCCAAAATCCAAATTTAAATTCAGCGTATTTCAATTATGCAATAATTACTGGAAACCATTTTTTTCCAAATTTGACACTTAGGTTTTCACTGCCATTTAATAATTTAGTTCAACCTTTGTTTGGACTAACGCAGTCAGTTCGCGAATGTGTAGTAGTTGCATTTCTCCTATCATTTCATTTTCCTTGTGTTGCAATGAAATATGGAAGACTCAATATCGTCCTGCAGCCGGTTCACTTGAACCAAGACGTCTCTAATCCCTTGCAGTAGTCTGTCTAGTGAACGCGAATGCAGTTTACCCCTCAAAGGAACCTGACCCTCCCACCCACTAATGACCGTCATAAATCTATCTCCACACTTCAGAAATGGAACGCTGTCGTTGAGGACCAATAGCAACCCTGATTTTCTCCAAGTGACAGTCGCATGTCTACTCCACGTGGAGTCTCAGTTGCCAAAGTTCCAACTTCCAGTTGATCTGTTTCATTACGTGCAGAAAATCGTTGTGCATCACGATGTTGAGACCGTGGGAGGGAAATGCAGTGGTGAATGCAAATGAAGTAGTAGATTACTTTCAGTCAAGTGAAAGTAATCAAAGTGATGACAATAGTGTGAATAACTGGGCCGAGTTATTACTGGAAAGGCCTCAAAAAACAAAGTTATAACGGGAACTGTTTCTAAGCAAATTCAAGCGCTTGTTTTGAACACATATAAATATGTGCTGAAAAATAATCTTGGAAAGGGGTCATGCAATGAACCTGATGATAAATTATGGGTATTTACAGAAATACAGTAAGAAATATTGTGACGAAAGGAATGCCAAAGACGTCGATCAAGTGTGAAAGGAAATCTCTAAAGTAGATAATTTCACATGCGATTTAATTCGCCGAGAAATTTATAGATTCTATGCAAAAGGGAGAGCGCCCACCTTAGACGAATTGGTTGCACATTTGCAAGAAATTTGTGATTTTCCTTATGGGCACTGCACTTTGCGCAGTCTCCTAAAGGAGCTGGGTTTCAAATACCGCAATTTGAATAAGTTAAGGGTTATTATGGAATCCAGTAGAATTGTAGCTTGGCGATATATATATATATATATATATATATATATATATATATGTCAAAACTAAGGAAGTTTCGCAGTACGATATGTATAGTCAAAACTAAGTTTTGCATTAATGGACATAAGATAATTTATTTAGACGAAACTTCGCAGGATACCCATGACGTATCGAGAAAGGTGGCAACCTTGCAGAACGGACTGCGAGAAGGAGGACCGGGGTTGTAATATGATTATAAGGCTTCGTCAAAGGAAGCGGTTGACGTGCACATGAGTTAACTAACTAAACAGTAACAACACATCCCTTCACTTCAGCATAGTGGTCACAAACTTACTCAGAGAACATCGTATTACACCTTACCGAAATGTACTTGTTAACTGACTCACGTACTCACCGTTTAACCTTCCCACTGCCAATAACTTGCAAGAGTTCTCAATTATATAGCTTTTGGAAATTTGCTTAAGTACCAGAACGTTCGAGATGGCGAAATTTCTACAAGATTTTAGTTATGTGGTGCAAGCGTTTATCTTATTTACGCTAGGTGGGATTGGTGCCTATGTCACCAAGTGGGGTACCCCCGGGAAGAAGGATGAGGCGAAGGAGACAGAGGGCGGCCGACCCAAGGAGCCAATACAGTACAGAGGGCACGGTCCCTACAGTTCACTTGGATAGAGACCTCCTCTGACAGGCCAGGACAACGAACTCGCTCCCCTACAGCGGGACGGCTACGAGCCCAGCAGCCGAGCCCCAAAGGTCCCTGGCTGAAGGCCCCGAAATGCCCCCAGCAGAGGAGCGGAGACCGGCAACCGACCTACCGGAGAAGGAAGTAGCTTTCCTCAGAGCATATCATCCTGCCATGCACCGCCGAGACACCGCCGACACTTCTACCCTGAAAGAGACTACCAGATGAGAGATGATATGACATGATAATGGAGATGAAATGAAGGGACAGAAAATTCGGGAATGTAATTAACCTACCCAACATTCTCCTAGTGACCCATGAAAACCCCGAAAAAAACATGGTTCAGGTAGTACGGCCTTACGCTAGGTGAGCGCGTTACTTATCTGTTCAGAGTTCTCACTGCCCAGCACCCGCCTCCATATAACCTTGAGCTGATGTTGCTGTGTCAAAATAATATAGTTATGCACATAGAAGCTTAATGGAACTAAACGGGGACAGAGCCGTTTGGATAACGCATTTATTTGGATAATGTATCAAATGTAAGCAGCGAAAGAAAAGAATAATTGTTTTCTAACTGCGTGTAATAATTTTAACAACAATAATACTATAAACAGTATTAAAGCATGCATTAAATATCTGCAAATACTATTTCATAAAATCAGCAATACTTTTGCTAAACTTCTCCCAACATGGGCGAGCAAATTATCACCCTACCATTGGTGCTTTACCTTATTAATATTTCTCGTTAATATTTGAATTTGAATTAATAGTCTTTCGTAGCTCTAAGGCTTTGAATCCCTTGTTCACTTTACTTGAGTTTCCGTTCAATACATATTTGAACATACTTTCTTTTTGCCAACATATTAAACACTCCACACTGACCAATGTCAAAACTATTGACGCAGCCCCTGTCACTTAAGAACACTGAGACGACATATAACCTCATATCAGAAAGACATGACACAAACGAATAAATATAAATAAATGATAGATTTATAAATATTGTGACTTTGTGGGTTCGCGAAATTAAAAGTCCAATTGCACAAACTCAAAATGTTCTTTATTTCCACCGACTTACAGTTGAACACTTGCCAATTACACAGAATTACGTAATGCACACAATTGCGATTCACCAGTTCGTCCGTTACAGTTCCACTACACGCTCACAGTTACGTACACTCTTCCGATGCACGTACACAGTCTTCTCGTCCGTTCACTAGCACGGCGCTCCTACGTTGCTCGTCAAGCACTGACTGAACTCACTCACTGCAGCCCTTTTTATAGGAATATCGCTGTTTTCTCGAAGTCTCTCGTTTCAGTGAATCACCGCGAAGGTTCCAGACGGCAGGGGAAGGGGGAAGAGGTGGCCAGCGACAAACGACACTTCCCCTAATCATCCCCTTAGTTAGTGACTGAGATAAATGGGTGGCTGTGGTCCGGATGCCTCTGGTCCCTTACTCAGCTGTCGTTGGTCGTGCTTTCCGATAATTTGGTGACAGTATAAATTACGTATACCAGAATAGACATATGCCATAATGTTAGCATATACTCCGGAGACCGCCACAATCACAAGGCCACTCTACGAAGGTCAGTAAACTCCCTTTGCAATCCCTTTAAACAACAGCCGTACCCTATTGTCTGTTTTGCCCTCAAGGAAAATTTGGCACCTTCCAGTCCAGTCCCATGCGTGCTTCTGACAACAGGCTATGAGATTTTGACCGACTCGCAGAGCACATGCTTTAGCATAAATGTTTGCACATGGACCGTTAGAGAAAGCGTCTCTGAAGTTAGGTCCAAAACTGGAAATTATGAACACTGATCTCAAGTGGGGATAGTTAAGAGCCAATAGAAAATTGATATTTGTTCATGTGATTTTGCAAACTCCGAGAGTGGGGGTAATTCAAAGTGATGGCGGAAATTAGGTTTTGCTAGTAAGACACTTCGGTCCTGAGTTCTACGTGAGATAGACGCGTATTCGGCGCCGCCTAAGAAGTATACTTCCGCGCCATGCACAGAGACAAAGTACAATATTTAACAATCTCTCCGGTGAGAGTTAGCACAACGAGTAATGTATAGGGAGGACGATAAATATATCCAATTCGACTACGCAGTGCTATTTCCTCCGTGCTTCACATAATAATATTGACAGTAACGCTTTACTCAGCAGCCACACCGACGACGACTTTACGGTGGCGAACGTAGGAGCCTAAGGACAATAATAAACTTCTGTCTACCAGATTCGAGGCCGCCTCGGTGGCGTAGATGGTAGCATGTCTGCCTCACGTTCAAGAGGTCCCGAGTTCGAATCTCGGTCAGGGTGAGTTACCTGGATAAGAGTTTTTCCAGGGTTTCCCCTTATCCTAAAAGACGAATGTCGGGTAACTCTAAGCTCTATGGACCCTGGGCTCATTTGAGCATCATTTCACCCATTCCATTCATCGTAAAAATTAACCCACAACCAGTCAGGACGCACCCACTCCTGAAGTACAGATGAGAGTTCTCATGCGGGAGCTACATGTCAACTCGAACCAGTTACAATCTCCCTTTCCTTAACCTCCTCACGTCACCAATTCTTAATTGTGAGGCGTTCAGCACAAGGGAGAGCTCGACGTGGTTCGCTACGGGCTGGACCGCCTCACAATATACCACTAAATTTCCGCATTAAATGCATGAATAATGGTTAACATTTGTTAAAGGTAAGTGAGTGAACAGTATTTCCTGGAATACGTGTAGGAGATACATGCAAGATAAAGTACTTATCTATATTGAAATTTAGGTTTAGGACTCAAAACATTGCCAGTTATCACAGCAAGAATTTCAACATCTGGTAGTTTTGTTCGGTCTTTTTTTACTTTCTTTTGTTTTTTCTCCATCTCCCCTCCGCATTTATCATTTCGTTTAAGTCGGGATAGGGATCAGTGTAGTACGCTAAGCAGGTGTTTACCTTTTACTTTTTACGAGGGTCGTTCTTTATGTAATGCCCCACATAATGCTGAACACATTTTCTGGAGACAGAATTTGGTGACAATATACTACAATATGTTTTGTCTATGTCCTATTTTTGTAACTATTTTCCACGACGTTCTATGGCCTTACACCAACGTTGTGTGAGGGCATATCTTTCCTGCTGATAAAAGCTCTTGTCCTGTCAGTGTAGCCAGTTTTAAGTGCATCAATGACATTCTCGTCATCTTCAAAGTGTGTGCACCATAGAGAATTTTAAGCTACCCAAAAAGATAGAAGTACGAGGGCACCAGGTTGGGACTGTCTGGGCCAGATTCTCAGACCTGTGTGGGCGTGCATTATCGTGTTGGAGCAAGATTTCAGAGAAACAGTTCTTGAGTTTATTCATAGTCTTCACTATGCCTCTGAATTAATGGATAACCCCCTTGGCTTCACATACACGAGAATAACGCCATCACATTCCCAGAACACTCTCACAATGACTTTTCCGGCAAAGGGAGAAACAGAGGGCACACGGTAATTCCAGTCTGGAAACTGCCTCTCGTCGCTCGGAGCAGAATCAAGTTCGCTCACACCACTGTCGTACGTTTAACTGGAACTGCCCCGTTGTGTTTGGCAACTGCTTTAAGCCACGAAGAGGACAGTTGGGATGCGCGTAATAATAATTAATTAAATTGATCATTTACAATTTACAATTCAGATTACAAAGATAAAAATATTTAATGTATATCAGTTCAGTATCTAACTAAAAAAATACTCGAACTGGCGTCCGAAAACAGGAAAATTAAGGGGAAAAAATAAGTAATCTTAGATCTGTGTACACTTTTTTACACTTCGATCTCAGAAATACACCTTTAAACCTTTCTTGTGTATGTAAGTTCCACACATTCTTCGTAGCCGTAACGAAACCGTTAAGTACAATATGTCATTTTACAGATAAAACATTACAAGTTTACCAATCACTAGATTGTTTTTGTAATGTACAGATGTTTTTATTTTCCTGTAAGCCGACCGCTCACTGCTTTACCGGCCGAGTGGTGTAGCCTCGACTTGCTGTTGTGTCTATGTGGCTGGCGGTGCAGTCCGCATGAGCAGAGGTTTGCTCACGAGTGAATTTGTACTCTGGAACCAGTCGGTGTAAGTGGCTGACCTGGCCGGTGAGTTCTAAGTGGCGGACATCTAACATGTAATAATTTTCTTTTAGAACGTCATTTTAGCTTCTGGCCTGGTGCCTTGTGCTCGAAAGAAAAGAGAATTGTTGGTAATTTAATGTGTTGGTGGGACTGAAGTTCATTTTAAGGAAGGAATAAAAAAAGCAAACTAATTATATAGTCCTCAGGGAATATTAACCTGTATATAACGAAGGGGTGAAATAAAATAATATTTAAAACACATCCACCAATATTTTTCATTACGCTAATGCAGAAAGGCGCACACCTTCACCTTGTGATTAATGCTGCCTTATGCCTTTCTCCATTTAACCCATTGGTTCCTTGTTGCCTAACTGTTATCCCGTTTTATTTGTCAACAATTTTGCACACTTCCCTCTGACGAGGATCGGCGCACCCAGTTTATGTGGATACTAGATTCTTAATATGTTGGGATTGTGAGGGCAGAATAGGACACTTTTACATTTGGTAAAATTGTGTGGAGGTATTGCATTTCACCGTTACTTTTGTATTACGGTAGAGTACCTAGTCCGCTTTTTAGGAACCGGTTCTCAGCTCATTCCTCATTTCAGTCTTTCTGTCTATCGATTTCTGAATAGCAGGTTTCCTGGTAGATGGATAGGAAGAGGTGGACCAATTATGTGGCCTCCACGCTCCCCTCAATTAAACCCTTTTATTTGTGAGGCCGTTTGAAATCTCTTTTATGCACCTCCACTTCCAGGTTAGATACTCTTTGTGCTCGCATTGTGGAAGGCCACCAGAGAAAACAAAATTATCCAGGCCTAACTAAGCAAATCCATGCGATAGTGCGTTGACGGGAGCATTGAATCTATAGGAGGCCATTTTAAACGTGTTTTGCAATTGCCAGTTTTCCCATGGTTCTGTCATTGAGTTTTGTTGTATGAGGTTCAGCTGTAGAAAAAGAGGCGTAAAAAGTAAATAAACAATTTATTGACCTAGTTCATATAAAATGTTTATCCTCTCTTTGCAAAAACTGTTTCTCATATTAATCACATACCTTTCTGTTGCACCCTGTATATTATTTACATAATCATATCAGTTATCCCATAAACTGAAATGGACCTTAACGAAGTTCACTTTATATCTCTAACATGCAATAAGAGGAATAACTCATAACGAGTTATTTATTTATAGCTTTATCCCTTTGCCAAATATTTCCAGTTAATGCTTTGAATTTTCCGCAATTCAAATTAAATGCCTTTGAAAGGTTATGCTTGCTCTTTTGTGTCTGATGAACCAAAGAATCAACATGCAATAACAGAACTAATTCACAGCACATTTCTTTATTTGAATTAGGCTTTCATACATGCATGCTTACACAAACAGGCAAAGCATTTGTTTTTGTAAAAACGCATTTTGTTTTTCATTTGGGACCTCAAATCATGCAGGTCCAGTAAATTATGTGTGCTGTTTGTTTGTGTGAAATGTAGTACTTCCATTACCTTCTGTATATGAACAGCAGACCAACTAAAAATGAAATAAAACGAGGTTTCCTGGAGATGATACCCATCTAGATCGATTTTTCATCTACAGACCTCCTTTCTGGTGGATTTCTTCAAATCCAGCGACCAGATGTGTTGGATTACAGCGCAGTAATGTAAGTTGGCAATCCTGATCTGCTAGAGCGCTTGTGTGTCTGTGTGTTCGTGCTCTTTAAGTCCAAGAAAACTCGCTGTCGGGCAAAAACTCTTTACTTTGGAATTCTTAAGGATGTCTCTGGAAAAAAGTGTCACTTTGACAACGCAGACTTGACTTAAGCAATATATTGATACTGTAGATATAAAAAACATGAGCGACGACTTTTGTCAGGTGAGGAAACAAAGGAAGAACGAAATGCATTGTCTACTCGATCGCTGGAAGAGATGAAGACGAATGTCTGACGGGAGGCCATGGATTGTCAGTTGTGTCAGAGATTTACTGCGACTCCAGTATCGCTGAAACAAAAAGGAACTTGCTTCTAATCAACGAAATGGAACAGAAACATCGATTCACGCGTTTTAGGATATTAAATTGAAGGGATGTGCCGTGAATAATAACAAGTCTTCCGTGATATTCCCTCAACGGTGAGAACAACATAAATTACTTTCAGTCCAAGGCTTACATTTGTGATGTTAGTTTTATTTTAATTCCTTATTCATTTCACTCCAAATCGTAGAATTATGGTTCAAAGGACATTAAGAAGTATCATGTGTGATAAATATAGACAAGCAAAACGCTTAAAGTTCATACTTTAAACCCAGTTTAGTATAGTAAGTCACTTGTATGTGTTTAGCACAAATATTATTGATTTTATGTACTAACTTACTGATGGATAGTGCATATGTGAATTAAAGAAGAATCATGGAGTTCACTAATTATTGCTAGGATGATATCAGAGTCGCCGGTGCGCCGGGGTTTCATTTACATGGGCTTGTCGCTTTAAAGCTCACTTAAAAATCAGCGGCCCGGCCGGGTTTGAGCCCGCGTTATTAGGATAAGAAGGCCAGTTACTAAACAACTGAAGATGGGCTTTTGTAAGAATTGCTTCTTCAAGACTAGAGTCGCATGGATATACACATCTGATTTTATTTTCATTTGTTTCGGTAAGATTATGTGAACAAATAACTGATTTTTTTTTCATTTAAATTGGCCTAACATACAGTATACACAGGCGGTCTGAAAATTTCCCACCTAATAAAGATACAAGACATTTATTCAGAACTTTTTTTCCCACCTAGTCTCCTTGTAACTCTACACACTTCTCCCAGCGATGCTCCCATCTCTGTAACGCGTCCAAATAGCACTCGGCGTTTTTCTCTGCAAAATAATTGTTCACGAAGGTGATTGCCTCTTCATTTGACGAAAATATCTGTCCTACGAGCCCAATTTTCAGATGAGGGAACAAAAAGAATTCGCTTGGGGCTAGATCTGGTGAGTGAGCTGGTTGAGCAAGCAGTTCAAACCGTAATTCGCGGATTTTCGCCATTGCAACCATTGAGGTGTGAGACCATATGTTGTCTTGGTAAAACAGGATTTTCTTTTTCTGCAAATTTGACCGTTTTTCCGCAAGATCTGCCTTCAGCTTGTCAAGTAATGATGCGTAGTATGCTTCTGTAATAGTTTGTCCTTTTTGAAGATAATCGATCAAAATAACCCCATGACTACCTCAAAATACAGTCACCATCATTTTCCCAGCCGAAAAAAAAAACAGTTTTTATTTCTTTTATAGAGCCGGTTGACCCCTTGCAGTCCACTGTTTGGACTGAATTTTTGTTCCGGGCGTATAATGGTGTACCCAAGTTTCATCTACAGTAATTAATAGTCGCCAAAACTCGCATTTATTGCACCTAAGCTGCGCAAACAGAGAGTTGGAGATGTTCATTCGAACACGTTTTGGGTCTAACGTGAGCCAACGCGGCACCCAACGCGTGGACAGCTTTCTCATGTCTAAACACTTTTGTCATGTGACAAACAGGTTCTTTTGACAAGTTCAGAGCCTCTGCTAACTCTGTCACTTTAATTCGGCGGTAATCTAGCACCATTTGGTGAACTTTGGCGATGTTTCCATCGGCAGTTGCAGTTTTTGGACGTCCCGAACGTTCATCGTCTCCCAATGTTTAAATTCAGCTGCCTAAAATGTTACTGTGTTAAATTAGGGTGCAGAGTCCCGATACACAGAGTCCAACTCATCTTTGATTTACGTAGGCGTAATACCTTTCAAAAACAAATATTTAATGACAGCTCGATACTCAATTTTGTTCATTTTCATAAAAACACTCACATCAACTCACTCAAACTACTGCTACATAACAACTGAGCGTCCAAATTGGCTGAAACTTTGGTGAGTACCAAGAGGTGAACAACGAAATTCACTAGCTTTTATTTACGAGTGCTGCCATCTTCATGTTGAGGTTGGAAACTTCTCAGACCACCCTCGTACTATGTAACACTAGTCACTAATAGAAGCAAAAATGTAAGCAGATGTCATATTATTATAAAATTACCTATGGAGCAAATTTTAGGCAGATATGTGGTGTGATTTCTAAAACACAATATCAACTCATAAATCAGAATCCAACACCCCTCAGCAATGAAAACAATTAGTTTATCTCTCGCATTCATTGTTACTGCTTAGAGAGGGCGGCAGGAAGACCATCCCTCGAATTATGTGGAAACTTTACGGAAGTTAAAACTCTATTGCCATATCGGAAATGGATCACTTTTTCTGCTCCCCCTGTTTTTTCATTGTTTCATTATTTATCAAGAAAAGGAGGACCAAATGATCTTCGCCAATTTTCTGGATAGATATTGTTGTTTATAATGACAGAGAGAAAGTTTGCTGTTGCCTGAAGCCATGTGACACTGGATCTGGAGTAGAAGTCCGGTCCGGAAGTTAAAAGGAACAGAGACGATGTTTATGTGGTCCCCGTCTGTATCATTAAAAGTTCTAAAAACTGCTGATCACTTCCACCGCCATTAATTATCTCGACTCGTTTCCGAATGTTTTCCTCCACAACTTCAATAAATCAGCGAGAAAATTGGATTCCGCAGCAGTCCAACAAAGTGAGCAAAATTAATTTACTCCAGAAAACCTCAAAACTGCATCTTTCATTATAGTTCTCTAGTGGAATTGGTTTTCGCAAGTTGGCGATATTGCCGTGGGCAGACGTTAAACTTTAAACAGAAAATGTGCATGTATGCTGAGCTTCGCCAGCCAGCCAGAACCGCCCTAAGGCTTCATATTACACACTCACGATTTTTCAGTTGCGAGCATAAATTAAAATTAACATTGCTTCAAGGTAATTCTTATTGGCATCAAACAGATCGTTGAGAGTAAACAAATTAGCTGTGTAGCATTCATATCACTTTCTGCATTCATTCTTCTACAATGTATTCTAACAAAAACTGATATAAATTATGGATGAGTTAAATAAATTAAAAAAGTATAATAAAGTTAAATATTAATATTTTCTGCATTTGTGTTAAATGTTAAAGAGGCTGTAGGTTAGCAATACATTATAAGTACCGTATGGCAGTCATTAAGTAGAAGTTGGGAAGGTTAGGCGACGAGAGGGCAAATTTGCTACCCAAAGTTGCCAGATTATGTATGACAGGCCAGCGTGGAATCCGTGGAAAATGTGAGAGTATTTCTGAGAAATTTATAGATATTCTTAAGGATGGAAAGAAGCAAATTTCAGTAATGTAGAAATAAAGTGGCTACGTCGTACTAGAAGCCAGTAGTGGGGGTCTTAGGGTCATGGAGAATTTTTGGTAGCTGAGTACAGGGGCGGTTCCTCCATAAGGTTGCAGGTTTGCGCTACACCCACTGATTCTGAATATACAACAGGTGCATTTTGCACGTTAAAGCTGTACTTGTTTGCATTGTTTTATATACAAACATGTTTCAATTACGCTTATCGTCTGTAGCTGCCCATGACCGCAGAAGTCGAAATAAATAGTGATTAGCTGTAGGAGCCGCAGGTTTGCAGCGAACAGTTAACCTAATATTTCGCCCAAATGTAGGCTCTCTGAGGGGTTTGCGGGAAGGTGAAGAGATGGGAGTGGCTTCTTATACATTGCTTAAATGGAGGTTTATAAACCTAGCTCCTCCTACTCTTAGCAACGGCTGTAGCGTGACCTCCAGGCTTAGCTTCTGTGTGGTCTGTTTTTCGAACACAGGGAGAATTTAATTAAATGCATGGAGGTTATTCAGAAGAGAGCTCTGTTAAACAACAACGCCACACTTGTTCAGGCTTCTGGGTTTATGGCCACTTTGAAAGATTATAATTTTGTATTCTGGCTGTCTTTCTTGTACAAGATCGTGCCCCATGTGGACATTTTGTACGTACAATCAGCTGCAGAAACGAGACTGCAATGCAGCATTTGCCATCGCCCAGCTAAACGCATTTGAAAGGGAAGTGCAAAAGGTAAGAAATAGCATGGATATCGGGAAACACGAATAAACTGCAATTAAGAGGAGAAGAATAGAAGATCATGATGTGAAAACAATAGAAGCTCTTGAAGTATGTGACATTCTTAGAGAAGCAAAGAACAGATTTAGCTTCACGGGGCATCTGGTAGCCTCAACTTTGTTTCATCAAGAAAATTTCTAAGACATTTCCAGAGGATTCCCTTAGAGAAACAATAAGGTTCTATCCTTTTATCATTCGAACAAAAATTCGTAGAGAACTGACTGTAATTTACAGTCGAGAGGAATTTCCTGGAATGTCCGGCGCTTTGTGCTTGATGAACTTCAATAAGGAAAACAATTTATGTGCTACATTCAGCGAATATGTCAAACTCCTCCGAGTACTGTTAACTATGCCAATGTCTATGTCACAGGACCGATTGTCAGCATTAGCAATGCTTTCAATTGAGAGAGATTTTGTTATGAAGATCAGCGACTTCAACGCAAAAGTTATCGATATATTTGCGAGGTCTAAGGAGAGTACAGCAGATAATCTGTATAATTAGGTGAGTCATTACTACTCTGTATTTTATTTTTCATTTGTGCACCACCAATAATTTAACCCACCAGCCGCCACTGGCTGAGTAGGACATTCTGAACTGGTCGGCCAAAGGGCAAGATGTAGCTGAATGAGGCGTGATTTCTTGCTTCAGTGATAGAATCATAGCCGCGCCATGGCTGAGTGGTTAGGCCGTTTGGCTCTCACCTAGGCGGTCCGGGTTAGATCCCAGGTGACCGCAAAGTGGGATTTGCGGTGGACAATATGGCGCTGGGGTGGGTTTCCTACGCGTCCTCCGGTTTTCCTCACCGTCATTCCACTATTTGCTCTATCATTCATTCATCTCAGGCGTTGGGCTGACTCTCCAACCCTGATTTCATCTATCACGTCAGATGATTCAGCCCCCCTGAGGGAACCCACGCGCCTCCTAACGTCAGCATTGACGATACAGGGAGAAAAAAACTGATAGAATCATGTGTTATCGGACAGTAAAGTTTCAAATACGTTAACTATTAATATTTATATATTAGGTTTCTCGATTTAGCTGAATACTTAAAAAGTTATTAAACTTTGATTGCACACCCATACCTAAGATATGACTGTGCTCGAGATTGAAGCAAGATCACTGCTACAACTTGGTGCAGCATCATCGTTAGGAGGGATAGAAAGAGCTTCAAGTTGGAGCAACATCGTGGAGCAGATTAAACTGTTTCAAAGCTTAATATAATAGCTACCTATTTATTATCAATACAGATAAACTTTAAGTTTAAATTTACATATTTCTAAATATGATGCAGTATTAAAACGATAGTCAGACTTTAAAAACATGACACCATGTGATGTCTTTTTAATTCAATGACATTCACATGACCACGAAAAAAAATTGATAACGACTTCGCATTTGAGAAAAGTATATTTGAAAATTCAAAGTAATAACAAGGAATATGTAGGAAGTGGTTATCTCCGCACAACAAAGTTATTTGACGTAAATTGTGTGCTTTAATGTAACCACATATACATGGTTTGTGTACAGAGCTGGCGTAACGAAAGCTTGCCAAAATGCCAGATGGACACAATACTATTTTCGTGTGGTACGCACCGTTAAGCCTGTTGTAGGGCAACATGTCTACTGGCCTCAGCATCCAAAAACACCTCGAGGTGTGCACATCGCAATGAATATGTTATTGAGCGGATGAATTGTTTGACAGGTGATGTTTTATTAATTGGTTTAGGATATACAGAGTGATCCATATTGTGAGTTTGTGGGTTCTTAGAATTAAAAGTGTTGTTTGCAGAAATTTAAAATACTTTTTACTGCAGTAAACAATAATTTTGTACACCCCTTGCAGCAGTAAGAAAGGCGTGACATACACAACAGTCTTCAACGTCGTCTATTTACTCAGGCCACACGTAAACAAACGAAAGTGTTCACTGCGGTACACTTAGATGTCCGCACACTCACAATTACTGCACAGCTGCAACTCAATTAACAACTAACTAGCAACTGACTCCACTCTAACACTTGCAGGCTTTTATACTTCCGTTCATTGTTCTACAGAGCCGCCGACGTTTCAAAGCCTTTCGCGGCGGCAAGAGAAAGAAAAAAAACTATCCAGATATCACCTGTCTCTGTCTCTCTTTGTTTCTGTGTCTCTCTCGGCAAGCGTTCAGCGCACGCCCACGCACCGGCTGCGGCTTTCAGCAGCAACAAAACAATGCGATCGGTGACAATATAAACCTGAACCACCTTAGTAGGCCATTAGTCGTGAACACGTGAAACTTTGGAAGAATATAATACATAATTGGGAGATCATATTACATTTTATTTGCCCTTTCTCAAAGCAAGTGTTGGAGGGTCCTCCACCAGCATCCATTACACATCTGCATTCGTTTCATCATATTCTGTGAAGTTCTATGTAGAATTTCCATCCCAATGTTGCTTATTTGTTACGAAAGGATTCACGGAGTCCAGTGGTTATCTTAAGTCTATTCTTGCATAATCTACTTTTAAAGTAACCTCACACGAAAACATGCAGTGAGGTTAGCTCAGATAATCTAGTGGGTCACAGACTTCTGGAGATAATCCAGTTATCAAAGAAACCGTTACAAGTTCCATGGAGGTGTTAGATTAATGGCGTGTTGCTCCATTTTTAGAAAATAATGTTATCTCAAATCGATATCATCCAGCTGCTTACAAATCTATAAACTACAATACCTACAGTCGTATCAAAGGAAATGGGACTAACGATCCTGGAAGCTGACACTGTGCAAAACACTCCATACAGTGGTGTTTCGTTGATTACGTATATAGGGCTTATAGCAAACTAATATCTCGTGTTTTGTGCGTTTATGTAGATGAAACCATGCCTCATCTGTAAACCACGTTATAAAGAGAACATCAGGACGTAGAATAACAAAATCCTGAAACAATCGACAACGGACTGGTTTTACATGGTTTGCTTCTTTCAATTGTTTCAGCATGTGAACTCTGTTGTCTGTGGTCGCAGTCCCGTTTTCTTCGCAGTTCTGTAACATGTGGCATATGAATAGCCTGATTCCTGACTCAATCGACGCAACGATATCTTTGGAGAGTTCACTTAACTTCTTAGAACATTACTAAACAGTCTCTGGACTCAGTGATGGTTTATGTTTTCCATTCTCACGAAAGAGTATACCAAGTGCCTTCAATTTCCTTGCTAAAGATAAAATTGTTGCCTTCTTTGGAACATCGAGTACATTAAATTCTCTTCAAATTCTCGTTGTGTTGTTATCAATGAATTTATCTTCCAATACGTTTACATAATAAAAACAAGCCTTCGAAGTGAGAACTGCATGTTTGCCATGACTACAAACTAAACACTGTCTACAATGTCAATAATACCACGAAAATGTACGTAATTTCCAACGAAATCAGCAATATATTTAACATTGTTGCTGATTCTCTCTGAGCCATTTAGGTCATTAAAACAAATTTCACATCTCTACGAGCTTTCAGAGAGAAATTAGGGCCTATTAAGATGGTTCGTTTATATGGCTCATTCCGTATTACTTAGATGTGTGTCCGTTAAAATCAAGCTTGGGAAGTGCTAATTTATGTGACTTTCAATTGAGAGTGAGGCTACCCGAGTTTATCCGACTAGTACCGAAGTTGCTCAGTTGCTCTCGTTGCTCAGTCTCTAAAATGTTATCTTCCACATAATTTTACCAGTTATATAAAAGTAATCCAGAATGAATAGGACTTCATATTGTGACTTCGTTTGTTGGTAGAATCAAAAGTCTTGTTTGCATAAATTTAAAACACTCTTTATTGCAGTAAACATAAGTTTTGTACAACCCTTGCAGCAGCAAAAAGGCGTGACATTGACAAACAGCAGTCTTCAAGGTCGACTCGGTGTTCCACTGGACGTAAACAAATGAAAAAATCACTGCGGTACACTTCAAATGTCCACTTTCGCAATAAGCATCACATAACTCAACTCCACTACATAACAACTGACTGCTTCTCACACTTTGTCACCATATATACTTCCCAGTCGTTTCTAGAAAGCAGCAGAAAATTCGATAACAATCGCAATGACATCAGAAAAGCGGAAAATTCCAGAACTTCTCTCTGTCTCTTTCTCTCTCGGCAAGCTTTCAGCTCTGCACACCACTCTCTGTCTCTTTTTTCCTGCCCACGCGCACGACTCTGAATTTGCTCTTGCACAGCTCTTGCACAGCTCTTCAGAGAAGCAAGTACCTAGCTAGAATCCTCTGAAGATGCTCGTCGGAGATATGAGCGAAACGTCAGGAGAATTTTCATCCTCTGCACTACGGTCCACAAGCCCGGGAAATACATTCTATTGGGTCTAAATAAATTTGAAGTATACCAACTTCTAGGTGGCTTTGACACATTATCGTGATATTTAATGATGTCTACATTTTTGTATACAGTTTTTTTTATATCTAATGTTTTGTCTATCTCTTACAGTTCCTCAGTTGTGCTAATGTTTATTCAGAATGAAGACGATTTCAGAACCCATTCCTAAAAAATCCAAGCTATTAGTTTCGTTTCTCAACAAAATATTTTAAAATAAAGGCATTTTAATATAGTCTTTGAGAAATTCAACATTTTCTAATACTGTAAAGAGTACTTTGGGATGGTGATTTATCTAGCTTTCCATTCTCAGGATGCTGAACTTAAATACGAGTCTCAAAATATGTATTTTGTGAAATTTCGTGTCGAATTTTAGTGTGGAAAGCAATATCTTTTTTTTACGCCATGTATGTATGTATTAGGAAAATAAAAAGGTGATTAAGAAATGCCTACTGTAAAATATTCCGAGAGGAATTTTCCTGAAGCAACAAGATCTTTTGCTGAGATATAACTCAAATATAACGTCGGGAATTAAATTTACTGAGCCTTTCGTTTCTCATTAATACTCAAATCGTCTCATATGAGGAAATTACTTTTTTTCTCAAAGACAGATCGCAAATACTGGCAGCTAAATGAGTTGCCTGCTGTAAACATAAGGCAAAGGCAAAAAACTCAATTACAGCATTTTAGCAAATTTAGAAGCTTGTTTATTTCTAGATGCACGTGTAGAAATCACGTGTCTCAGTGTCCAGTCATTATTATAAATTGTTTCACGGAATCGCTTGCTCGCTCGCTCTCCGTTCTTATTCACATCAAAGCGAACCTGCAGTCTATTAAAAATAATGATAAAAAATACTATTCGTGTAACTAACCGGTATCTCTTTGTGAGCAGCAGTTTTAATTTCGAGCAGAGGAAGATGCAGTAACAAACGAGTAGCGGAAAGCGGAATAATATAACAGGGCCGCGCCGCCACGTGCAATAGCAGACGACACCATTATACAGCAAATGAAATGAAAACCTTTTCTGTACAAACAGCTAAGAAAATTGAATTCCGTTGTATGTAGGGAAGAACCGTCGTTTATTCCCACGAAACGTTGCTTTGTCTTCTGGTGGTGAGGTAAAATTTAAACAGTCATTCTCGTGAAAACCAGGAAGCATTCTGACGACGATCCCAGTACCACAGACATTGACATAATGTCGGGTGAACCTTGTAGTAGTGTAGACAGGGTGACTAGAAATTTGTTGAAGGAAATTTGATGTATGATAAAATCACACGACAGCTCTACTTGGCAAAACATGGAACACCGGAATTGTTTACGCAAGCCTATCGCACCTTCCACTTGGTTGGGATTTAAGTACGTAAGACCAAACAACAGTAAATATCCAATGCCCGCCTCGGTAACCTAGATAGTAGCGTGTCTGCCTCACGTTCAAAAGGTCCCGAGTTCGAACCTCGGTCAAGGTGAGTTACCTGGATAAGGTTACGGATCAGAATGAATGAACAATACAAAACAGAACAAGGTTTTGAAGAAGGAAGATAACAAAATAGGCAAAAGAAACAATGGGAGCAACATAAAAGTACACGAAAAGGATAAATGACTCAACGATGCAGGGAAAAGGTGAAAAAGAAGAAGAACATTTCAGATATATAACGAGTATCTGATGTATGTAACGCAATGTTTGTTTACGTAACTTAAGGCAGGTCAGCTTCACCTACGTCCTGTGGTTAACATTTCAAATGAATTCCTTTATCCGTTCTTTATACTTGCCACATTTTGATGAAACGATTTATTTATTATATAAGTGCAGGTAAGTAAAGAATAATTTCAAACCTATGTATCCCAAAATAATTGACATAAATTTGTGTAGTAACATTTTATTCTATCTCTTGCATCTCACCTGTTATGCAAAACTCATTCAGGTTGAGGAGGACTTCCAAGGCTATTTTCAGAAAATTAAAGATGGCATTTCATTTGTCACGAAACTTAAAGTACTTTAATTAATGTTGTTAGAGCCATTTTACATCATAATTATGGAAAAGTTTCCTTTGCAAAGGGTAGTTTGGCTGAGGGAATTTCCTCGGAAATATTTCTGTCTCATCTTCGAAGTATATTTAACTTAAATGCCAAGTTTGGAATATAAATGCTTATTCGTTTTGTTATACTGGCCAGGGGCGGTTCCTCCATAAGGTTGCAGGTTTGCGCTACACCCACTGATTCTGAATATACAACAGGTGCATTTTGCACGTTAAAGCTGTACTTGTTTGCATTGTTTTATATACAAACATGTTTCAATTACGCTTATCGTCTGTAGCTGCCCATGAAGTCGAAATAAAGAGAGGTTAGCTGTAGGAGCCGCCAGATTTGCAGCAAAGCGTTAACCTAAGATTTCGCCCAAATGTGGGTTCTCTGAGGGGGTTGCGGGAAGGTGAAGAGATGGGAGGGGCATCTTATACATTGCTTAAATGGAGGTTTATAAACCTAGCTCCTCCTACTCTTAGCAACGGCTATAGCGTGACCTCCAGGCTTAGCTTCTGTGTGCTCTGCTTTTCGAACACAAGGAGAATTTAATTAAATGCATGGAGGTTATTCAGAAGAGAGCTCTGTTAAACAACAACGCCACACTTGTTCAGGCTTCTGGGTTTATGGCCACTTTGAAATATTATAATTTTGTATTCTGGCTGTCTTTCTTCTACAAGATCATGCCACATGTGGACATTTTGTACAATCAGCTGCATAATAGAGACTGCAATGCAACGTTTGCCATCACCCAGCTAAACGCATTTGAAAGGGAAGTGCAAAAGGTAAGAAATAGCGTGGATATCGAGGAACACGAAGAAACTGCAATCAAGAGGAGAAGAATAGAAGATCATGATGTGAAAAGAAGAGAAGCTCTTGAAGTATGTGACATTCTTAGAGAAGCAAAGGACCGATTTAGCTTCACGGAATATCTGGTAGCCTCGACTTTGTTTCATCAAGAAAATGTCTAAGACATTTCCAGAGGATTACCTTAGAGTAACAATAAGGTTCTATCCTTTTATCATTGGAACAAAACTTCGTAGAGAACTGACTGTAATTTACAGTCCCGAGGAATTTCGTGGAATGTCCGGCGCTTTGTGCTTGATGGACTTCAATAAGAAAAACAATTTATGTGCTACATTCAGCGAATATGTCAAACTCTTCCGAGTACTGTTAATTATGCCAATGTCTACCGCTGAAGCAGAATGCTGTTCCTCAACTTTTAAAAGAGTAAAAACTTTCCTTGGGAACACAATGTCACAGGACCGATTGACAGCATTAGCAATGCTTTCAATTGAGAGCGAGTTTGTTATGAAGATCAGCGACTTCAACGCAAAAGTTATCGATAGATTCGCCAGGTCTAAGGAGAGTACAGCAGACATCTGTATAAATAGGTGAGTCATTACTACTCTGTATTTTACTTTTCATTTGTGCACCACCAATAATTTAACCCACCAGCCGCCACTGATACTGGCTATAGGAAAATACACACACTGGGATTGAGAGACAGGGAGAACTTGTTCTAAAAACCAAGTTTTGTCAGGGAATCTCATAAAATGTATTTCCAGTGAAAGTCGATATCGAATTTTTGGCTGGGATGTAATATATTATTTACCTGCCACGTAAGTAGATAAAAGAAAAAGTCCGATAAATACCAAACTCGAGTTAGGCTCAGTTTCTTCCGAAATAGCGATGCGAAGATATTGATTGAAATGTAACATTCTTAAGATATTTTATATGTTGATTATTTGGTAATATCCTGTGAAGTCTTCTTAGTTTGGGAGGAATGTCCCATAACTATACATAAAGATTAAAACATGAGAGACATTTTTCTTATACTACACAAAAAACAGATTGTGACTTTGTGGGTTCCTATAATTAAAAGTCTAGAATTAAAATGTTCCTTATATAAGTAAAAAGACGCTTTGTACGAGGAGTGTTCAATAAAGAATGTGTGTAGTGTTTAACGCCCGCTTTTACTACGCACGGCACCGCAGGCGATGACACTGATGATAGATGAGATGAAGATGGAGCACCAGTGGAATGAGATGGCGGGGGAAACCAGAGGTCACGGAGAAAACCCGCTCCACCACAAATCTTACTTTGCAGTCACCTGGGATCGAACCCGGGCCGCCTTGGTGAGAGCCAAGCGGTTTAACCACTGAGCCACGGCGCAGTCCTCAATAAAGAATGGTCATAATTTTTACGGTGATAATTTTTCGCACTGAAATTCAATCTTATTATATTCTGTTAGCTTAATGTGAAACAAACACGCCGTAGTAGTTTCATTGTTGGTACTCCTGGTTCCTGCCTGTGAGAACCAGGCAAGTTCAGACATGTTCAGTATCGCCTACCACTGCAATGGAGGTAATATGCAGTTAAAGTTGATGTTAGAGGAAGATCCGGAGTTTCTTTCAAACGTAATCACTGCTGATGAAACTTAGCTACATCATTTTGATCCTGAGAGCAAACAGCAAAGCTCAGTGTGGAAATCTCCTTCATCACCAACCCCCCAAAAAAGCAAAAGTGGTTGTTTTTGCTGGCAAAGTTATGGTCATCTTATTCTTTAATATTCATGGAATGATATATCAGAATGTTGTACCTGCACATACATCAGTAACTGGACAATGTCCTGAAAACATTGCAAGTCCATATCAGGCACAGAAGACCACATTTCCATGAAGCAGGCTGGATGCTGTATCACGATAATGCGTGGCCGCTTTTTGCCAATGTTGTTGCTGAATATCTTGCAAAAATCTACGTGAAGTACATCCCTCACCCTCGCTATAGTCCGGATTCAGCCCCATGTGACCTTTTTCTATTCCCTAACTTGAAGAAACGCCTTCGTGTGAGGCATTATCCATCATCAGAAGCAGTGGTGAAGGCTGCGGAGACGATTTTGAAGGATCATTGAAAAAATGGTTTGCAGCATGTCTTTGAACACTGGCAGAAATGCTGGGACAAGTACAGCGCATTCAGGGGAGACAATTTTGAGAAGGACCATTAAAATTAAGAGAATGAGTAAAGGTACGTTGTCAAAACAAAATTGTCATCTTTCTTTATTGAACAGCCCTCGTACAACCCTGGCAGCAGCAAAATTACGAAACGTGCACAAACGCAATCTTCAAGGTCGTCTCTTTATTCTCGCCACACGTAAACAAACGAAAGTATTCACTTGCGGTACACTTCAAGTTATTACACAGTTGCACACACACACAATTAACAACTCACTAGCAACTGACTAGCAACTAAAACTTTCCCGGCTTTTATACATCCAGTCATTGTTCTAGAAAGCCACGGATCGTTGGATAACAATCACGATGGCAACGGGAAATTCGAGACTATCTCTTTCTCTCTCTCCAACTCGCGCACCACTTTCTTTCCTATTCATGCATGCCCGGCGCTGGCTTTGTGACGGCTCCAACCAACAATGCGATTGGCAACAATATTTAAATATAGAATTTGATTCAAGTAAGGTTAGTCTGGGCACCAATTACTTCCTAGAAAAGATTGTCCTTCGAAATAAAAGTTTTGTTCACGGTGTGCCATCTGAAAGCTGATAGCTTAGATGTGCTAAATTTAATTGTGCTTTCAATATGTTTTTGGTGTAAAAATTGTTTTATTACAAAATAAATTTATTTAAAATAAATACAGAATGCACATTTGCGATCTGAGAGGTCACATCAAATAGCTTGGATGTGCTAAATTGAATGGGGCTTTCCAGTTTTTCAATCGCGTAAGGTTCCCTCACAAATCACAAAATAATTTTGAAAATATTGCTATTATACGAGGGTTGGCTGATAAGTCCAGTACCTCACATGGAGATGGCGCCACTTGGCCAGTTTGACGGATAGCATCATATAGTTTAACAATAGACTAGCTTGTGTCCATAGTTACAGGTGAATAGCTTGTTTCGCTTTTGAACGACAGCATTTTAAACAAGACAAGTGTAGAGCTTTCACGATAATGGAGGATTTGGAAAAACGAGCAGTGAAAGGCTTCACGCCTATAGATATCAAGGAGGAAATGGACAGTACATTGTAAGACTCTGCCCCTTCATACACTTGACTCACCGTATATGTGCGATAAACTGGGCTAAACCTCTCTGTGTTGCGAATTTTTTCCGATACGCTTTCTCGCTTTGCCATGTGGTATATTGTCGCGAAGTCGTATGTACAATCGCGCGGCTTGTTTACACAAAAGGAACTGATAGGCGGGTAGTGTGAAAACCAAGAGCCCGCGGACAAAGATAACATGCAGATAAGGGTCTGCCGAGGCAAACAAACTGAGATAACTGGAAATTTCTGGACTGATAGAGATTGTTCGGGTTCTGGTTTATTTTCGAATCGTCTAGAAACTCTCAGCGAGGTATTTAAGAGATTTTGACACGCCAGCGCGAGTGGCAAGTTGTGAAACAATCGCGGGAGAGGTAAGCAGAGAGCAGCTGAGAAATGAAATGAAATGTGTAGTGTTTAACGCACACTTTTACTACATACGGCACCGCAGGCGATGACACTGATGATACATGAGCTGAAGATGTAGCACCGGTGGAATGAGATGGCGGGGGAAACAGGAGATCCCGGAGAAAACCCGCCCCAGCGCCGTGTTGTCCACCACAAATCTCACTTTGCGGTGAACAGCTGAGAGTGTTGCTGTAGCGAGAGCTGATGTTGTAAACTGAACGCTGTTTGTTGTCATCGACCTTGGAAGATTGTGTTGTATATGTGATGTAATGTTGTTACGTGGGAATTGAACAGTGTATTTCTACGGAAATAAAGAACATTAAGAATTTCGGCAAATTGGACTTTTAATTCTACGTACCCACAAAGTCACAATATACTCTGTTCAGATGTAATTATGTCTTCTGGACAGCAATGTGTCATACATCGGCATGCGTGAGAAAACATATCATATAGACACACTCAGCTTCCAATCGCTCTAATTGTGTTTTGTAACTTACTGTACGTCAACTTACTGATATTTCACTCCTCTAATCGACCAGATAAAACCCGATAAAAGACGATCGCAGCGCTGGTTACTTGAAGGTCGTTACGTCCCAAAGCTCTGTCGAGTAATATAGTTGATAAGAAAAATAGGTAAATATTAATAGGTGACGTAAGAGATACGGGAGATGAGATAAAATAGTTTTATCTTGTAAAATTTAAATTCATGGGATAAATCCTTGTAAGTTGTGGCTTTAAATTAGCAGCACGAAAATTTTATGGGCACATTTATATCAAATTATCTTATAATTACATTTAAAATGTTTAAGGGGGGACGTATGAAAAAGTGTTCAAAAAATCTAATTTTTTTATTGTTTTGTAAAATAGTATATAGTGTTAGCTATCAAACACCAAAATATTATGACTGTACGTGGTCTGTATGTAACATAAAAAATTAAATGCCCTAGTGTTGCATAGTAGCATAGTAGCAACACATAGTCTTCCATCAGCTGTCTTGGAATCTATAAAGCCCACCTACCAATTCTTAGCACACTCAGACTTGCTAAAAAATGTCTGCATGGAGAGACACAAAACCCAAATGAAAGCCTCAACAGTTTGATATGGAAAAGGTGTCCCAAAACATCATTTGTGTCTTCCATAGTGGTGAAAATTGCTACATTTGATGCTGTAATAGTGTTTAATGATGGGAATGTTGGCAGAAAGAAAGTTATGCATCAGTTAGGGTATCAACCTGGTGTGTTTACGGAAACAATTTTGCAGAGTATCGACAACATTCGCATCGCTGGTGCAGGAAGAGCTATGAAATTAATGCAGAAAGAAGCAGGACAGAAGAGGAATTTAAACCTAAAGGCTGAAGAAAACCAGAATGAAGATACAGACTGTGCATATGGGAAGTTCTGACTTTAAATTATAAGGCTAACTGAATAATACTTATTGTATTTTAATTGCCTTTCCCCGTAACTTGCATTTTCTACAACTTCAACACATTTTTCTCTCAAACTACTTCATCTACAGTGATGCAATTTAGCACACAGCTTCCGTATGCCACAATGAACATTTTGTTGGTTCTAGAATTTAAGATTAAGCTCCAGATGGAATGTGATGATACAAAATATATGAAATTATTTTAATTTTTAAAGGATGCATATGATTAACATTTTTTTTTAATTCGATGCAGCTTCAATAAGAAATCTAAATCCAACAAATTCATTTTTAGTGTGTTTTAAAATAAAATTACAAATTTAAGAAAGATACCATATATGAATTTTAAAAAAAATGGGCTTAAGTTTGTAAATATCTCTGCATATAGAAAAAATATGTAGCATTAGTTATAAACAATGGAAAATTATTTTTAAAATTGTGCATATTAACTGTATTATCTTAAATGAGTATACTAAGTTTCACTTCTCTAACTTAAAAACTTTGGAATTTATGGCTCTTTATGTAAGACCCTGAATATTTGCATACGTTCCCCCTTAAAATTAGTTGTAGATTTAATATTAGTAGGCAATGTTTTGAATAATATCAAACCTATATTTAAAAGGACTTCTATTATATATCCCCCAGTTTGCCCATAGGAATGTTACAACTGTTTATCATGAAAAACATTTATAATGAATTTGTTTTTGTTAATGAATGTCAACTCTAATAGCTAAAAGCTAATTTACAGCCAGTCACATATTAAGTGATATGTTTTAGGGCAGAGCCTCAGAAACAATCGAGGATGTACATTTACAATAAAAGTGCTACCTTACATCGAAACATTACATAGAGTTTGCGCTAGACAGTTACACAAACGAAGTTGAGGCGTGTAACAGAGTCTCTGGTGTTTGTCCTGATTTTCTGAATCGAAGTAAAACGTGAGAGCAGAACAATAAAAGCCACGTCTCCAAGGAGGCCAATCAGAAGAATCCCTAAGGAGACGTAAACCAGAAACGTGAGCTCTTCCACTGCAAGTTCATCATAACAATTGTACCTCTGCATGCCTTCCTCCTATAGGAATAGATCCTATATCACTGCACTCGATTTTATTGCATTCTTTAAGTCTTTCCAAGGTGAAATAAGTGAAATAAAAGAAACAAGTGACAGACATTGTAATGCATTAGCGACAAAGTGTTGGAATCAGTTTGTTAAAATCAATAGAAAGAGGAAGTAAATAAAGAAAAATTTATTTAATCGCCCGCATATTAGAGATGTAGAAAATCTCCTCCGTACTGTCAAAACCACAAATGCACACTTTAATTTTAAACACTATATTAAAATTTGTTTTGTCAGTGAATTGATGTAATTTATAATCTCCAATTTCAGTCCCTCTATTTTCTTTCGGACTGTCTTTATACCGGTTCTCTTTACAACATCCCAAAAGAAACAATCGCTATCTACCACTTGTTCCAGCATCATGAGCAGAACCGTAAAATTTACTCTTTAACCTTAAAATAGTAATCTAGAATTGTGAACTGCTCTGTAAATTATTTTTTGAGTTTTACTGTATATTTACCACATTCTCTAAAATATTTTTCCATAAAAACATACGCTGTTCAATTTAACTTAAGTAAAAGGTACCCTTGATGCACTGGCAGGGACATACTGTGCGACCTATGAACAGTGGAAGGACTAAACATTCACCCTGTATTTATTCGTTACTGTTCCTGTAAAATACGACTTCTGATCAATAAGAATGCTCGTCGAAGTGTACACTCTAAAAGTGTCTTATTTGCAAATAGTACGATATTGAATATTATATGATCTACCAGAAACATAACCTCTGCGATTTAATTTATTTCTGCTACATACTTATAGCAAATATTGTTACGAAATAAGTAAATTGTATATTTAAAGGGATTTCCCCAAAAGGTTTTACAATCTATTCTGTAACTTAGGAGCGTAGCTGGAAGCATATGAGAGCAGATGGTAGAGCTAGATTAGAGATTAGTAGAGATAAATAGAGACAACAGAGAGTTCTATAATTTGCCAATTTACTATATCTAATTATTATGTCTAAGTGCAGTGCACTGCCTAAGTGTTGATGAGACTTAGGGGTGAAATAGTGTTAACATTTACATTACAATATTCAAGTCCCATACTGCCTTACCTTGAGGATGTGTAGCCTTGTATGGTTAGAGGGTGCGTAGCCATCACTGAAGGGTGGCATGTCACCCTACGAAACGAGGGTTGGAAAATCCAGGCCCTTGGCCTAAAACTTGAATCGAAGAACAAGAAGAAGATAAAGAAGAAGAATAAGAAGAAATCTCAGGAAACATATATGATTGGAAAACATATTTGTCTTTAAGTTTCTTTTATCACCTTCAACTTGTATCTTAAATAGTGCTCTAGATCGATCAAAAGTTGTAATCGATTAACCATGTTACTATCTATCGATTAATCCAGATATTATGTGTTCGAAAATTAGGTGCAAAGTGTAGATTGGACTGCGGTACCTGAGGAACAGTTGGATATGATTCTTTAGCACTTTGAAATAGATGGGAGTGTTTCAAATTATAATCCAAACTACTAGCACTACCATTATAACTGAATGATTTCCCACCAATTTTAAAAAATACTTGCCTTCTGTCAACTGTCTTTCTATTAGATTAAAACCAAAATGTACCCCAGTTTACCTCGCAAATTTTCGTACGCCATAATTTTAACTATACTCAACACAAAACGTTTTTCCTTATTTTAAATTTTTTAACATAAAACTTTCACTCCTGTCACGAACTCAGAAACTTTACTGGCTTACTGCAATTTACAGCAAAGTTACACCACCACCAGCTCTGAGCAAAGGGGCCAGCTATTGTTTCCATAACTGCCTAAGCGAAGTGTTCGTTTCAAGGTTGTACAGTTCAGTTTATGCTCGCAAGCGATAAATAATCAGTTGTATACGTATGTTATATGTTTTGTTCCATTTATAACCCGCCTTTAGCTGCAATTGTCATATCGGCGGCCGTTCTCCTTTTGGAACATATCGAAGGTGTTAACTCGTATTCATTGGGTTTTAACCATTAGATCATGCACACAATCGCACTCTCATTAATGCTTCCAGACTCTGGGAAAGATGAGGAATTACGAGGGCTGTTCAATAAGCAATGATCACATTTCATTTTTTTTTTTTTTTTTTTTTTTTTTTTTTGACATTTGACTCATCCTCATAATTTTTATGATCCTTCTCAAAATAGTCTCACCTGAATGCAATACACTTGTCCCAGCGTTTCTGCCAGTGTTCAAAGACAAGCTGGAAACCGTTTTAGAGATCCTTCAAAATCGCCTCCGCGGTCTTCACCACTGCTTCTGATTATAAATAATGCCTCCCTCAAAGGCATTTCTTCAAGTTAGGGAGTAGAAAAAAGTCACGTGTGGCCGAATCCGGACTATAGGGAGGGTGAGGGATGTACTTCAGGTTGATTTTTGCAAGATATTCACCAACAACATTGGCAGTATGCGGCCGCGCATTATCGTGGTGAAGCATCCAGCCTGCTTCACGTAAGTGTGTTCTTTTGCGCCTGATATGGACTTGCAATGTTTTCAGGACATCCCTGTAGTATTGTCCAGTTACTGATGTATGTGTAGGTACAACATGCTGATAAACCATTCCATGAATATCAAAGAATGAGATGACCATAACTTTCCCAGCAGAAGCAATCACTTTTGCTATTTTGGGGGTTGGTGATGAAGGAGATTTCCACACTGAGCTTTGCTGTTTGCTCTCAGGATCAAAATGATGTAGTCAAGTTTCATTAGCGGTGATTACGTTTGGAAGAAACTCTGGATCTTCCTCTAACATCAACTTTAATTGCATGGAGACCTGCATGCGAATGTCCTTTTGTTCGGGAATCAACAGTCTGGAACCCATCGCGCACAAACACGTCTCATGTGTAATGTTTCTGTCACCAACGTGTGGGTGGCACCCAATGAAATGTTCAGTATTTCAGAAAGTGACCTTAAGGTAACTCGTGGATCCTCTCTCACAATGGCAGCAGCAGTGTTGATGTTTTCTTCCGTAAGAGCAGTAACTAGAGCACCGGGTCCACCTTCCTTTGAATTGATTGTCTCCCCTCTTTAAACATTTTAAACCACCTTCGAGCTGTGCTTTAGGGAAAAACAGACTCTCCATAATTCTCCTGTAACATTTTATAGGCCTCAACTGAAGATTTGTTGGGACGAAAGCAGAATTTCAAAGCCGCATATTGTTCCTCGCGTGTTACCTCCAATGTAGCGATACTGAACATGTCTGAACCTGCCTGGTTCTTACACGGGGAACCAGGAGTACCAACAATGAAACTACTACGACGTGTTTGTTTCACATTAAGCTAGCAGAATATAATACGATTGAATTTTATTGCGAAAATTATGGCGGTAAAAAGTTATGTTCATTCTTTATTGAACAGCCCTCGCACCTACTAGACGTTCGGTCATCGTAGTTCTAATCTAATCTGTGATTATTGCCACAATCTTGTCATGGTCACCAAATGTTTTATTTGGAATAAAATTATTTTACTTTTCACCACAGATTTTCACAATTTTATTTAAAACAGTTAAACATCACTTTCATAACAATAACCAAGGAAACTATATAAAAATACACTATCCCTTTTCTCTGAAAATCGATTTTCGCACAAGATGTAACTCTCGTTCTCCACACTCATTTGTCAGACATTTCTTGCAAGGTCTTCCATATGCTGAGAGTGTGAAGTAATCAGTGTATAGCATAGTCTCCAGTACAGTGTTTAGACCAAAAACGGATACAATCCTTTAGAGGGAGTCCTATGTAATTGGCTGGGAATTATCAAGTAATTAACAAAGTTGTGCTGTGCATATTATGCATGGCGGACAACTATATGTGGTTTGGTGAGAGAGGGAAAGTGCAAACTGGTTCATTGCTGTGGTCGTTCCAAATATCAACTGAGTGAGCATAACGCCATTAACTCCATGTTGCACATCATCAAGGATGCATTTAACGGTACAAATATTTTCAGACCTTACCGCCTGAGCCATTCTCCTGGTTTCAATACCGCAAAGTTAGTTATGATCAAAACATCTGTTCAGATACTACCGATGTATGTGGCATCGAAACTTTATGTACGAAATATATCCTCATTGGGTTGTAGATAGGATAATTTATAATAAATACATGAAAAAGTACAAATGTGTCAAGAGTAATTTAGAAAACTTCCCAAATGACAACTATCACGTGTGAAGTAAATTTAATTATCCTCGTTCACTACACACATAGTATATTATACGTAAAAAAATGTAAAACTTGTGGATTATTATTTCCAATGTGTTCACTTTAAAAGATTCTTTGTCTTTTACTTTCCTTAGTATTACCACTTATCGCGGTGTAAGGGGAGTCTTGTTCCTCTATCCTTTAAGATCGGGTCTGAGGAACCGAAGCTTTGGATCTGATAGAGAACCAGGATGGGTGATCAGCCCAATGCTGAAAGGAGGAAGGAAGTGGATGATATATGAGGGTGAGATGAATGACAGGAAAGATGATGATGGAGAAATCGGTGGAATGACAACGGTAGAAACCGGAAGTCCTGAAGAAACCGCGCCCCAGCGCCTTGTTCTCCATCGCAAATTTCAGGTTTTTTATTAAAGTAATGTGAAATAAAACTTTAAATAAAAGTTCCACTTTAACTTTTATTTACATTTTTTCAATTATTCTACAAAATACGAGGAGGTGTCTTAAAGTTGTAATTATCACTCTTTAAATAAAGGTAACATTGTGTTGATATTTGCTTGTTAATTAAATTATTTTCCCTAGCGTTTCTTAACTTTCTGAATACCTTGATTCTAGAAGTCGGCATTTTTGGACTTGAACCACTCTTCCGCTTCATTGCTGATGTCATTTGTCTTATCAGATCTGGGACCACGTCTTCATTTCTGGGAACAAAAGAAGTATTTTGGTGTGAGATCGGGTGAATAAAGCGAATGCTGCAAGATCTCAAAGCCATATTCTCTTTTTTCTGTCATTTCCAACTTGAAATGAACTGGACCATAGTCAGCCAGAAGACGAATGCCTTTGGAGAGCATACCGCGTCGCTTTAATCAGAGCTGCTGTAACTTTTTCAGAAGATTGTTGTACTATCTGCCAGTGATGGTTTGATCCTTGTAAAGATAATGTATAAGAATGACTCCACGACAGTACCAGAAAACTTTTGCTCCTTTGCAGTTTGGAAGTGGGGGAATCAGTACACTTCCATTCCACGCTCATGGTTTCTGTCTCTGGATCACGCTGATAGATCCACGATTCATATATGGTTACCAGACGATCAAAAATGTCACCTTCATCCTGTTCCAACAGCATCAACATCTGTCTTGAAAGGTCACGCCGTGTTTGCTTTTGGAAAGGGGTTAGCAAATGTGGAACCTACCATGCAGACACCTTAGACATGTGCAGTTCGTCATGAATAATTTTCCACACACTACCATAACTAAGATGTGTCTCATTCATGATCATTTGGTGGTTGCTCATCTGTCTTCCAGTATTAAACACTCCACTTTCTTCACTGTGACAGCTGACGGTCTGCCAGATCTTGGCTCATCTGTCAGAGACATGTGAAGAGTTTGACAAACCCTTTTCCACCTCACAATAGTGTCACACGATGGGCAATCATTTCCATAAACAGCCGTCATCACATCATGGATTTCTCGGGCAGTTTTACCCTTCAAATGCATGATCTTGATGACACTACGAGCCTCAATTTTCTGCATCTTACACCTTAGTCACTTACTGTTACAAAAGAAAAGGACACAATTGACTGAAACTTTCAATAATATCCCCTGAAGGATCAATGATAATACTGAAAATATTTCCTCACTCTGCCATAGAAACTACCACATGATAATTAGAACTTTCTGATATCCCCTCCTATATTCATAGCTTTATACCCTTGTATGTTCACTAGAACAAATAATAAAAATTATCTGTTAGTCTACTAAAAGTTTAGTTTCTTTTACTATATTATGGGTGTCCTGCATTTTGTTTATTTTATCCTCAAACATGCTGAAATGTGTTAACCATACGTCAGGCAGCTGCACTTTAACGGGCCTCATTACCGTGCACTTCTTCATTAAAGTGCAGGTTTCCATCAAGTACAAGATCCACATGTAACAAACAATTCTCCCGGATCTGTATAAATGCCATTACTCTGACAAGTGCTCCATTGAGTAAGGTAAAGTCAATGTACTTACTCTCTCACGCAAGTGTAGAATATTACAAATAATTTATATATTAACTTAGACATATGATTAAGCATTACTACTGGAATGAAACGTGAATATAATGGCATTTTAATCACTAGCGAAATGACCACGTCACAAAATATGTATTTCCAGCTCAGTTTTTTAATTCACGTCCTCCAACGTTAAGTCATATCGGACGGTGAATGAACTGGGTAACATGATGCTCAAATGAGTCCAGAGACCATGGAGCTTAGAGGTACCTGACATTCGTCTTTCAGGATAACGGAAGAGTCCGGAATAAACCTTATCCAGGTAGCTCACCCTGAACGAGATTCGAACTTGGGACCTCTTGAACATGGGGCAGACACGCTACCATCTACGCTACCGAGGCGGGCTCCAACTGCTTGTAATCTTGTTGTTACTTCCTAGGTGTGACTTCCTTGATATGGTTATTATTATAATTTGAGTGAACATAAGTTGACATTTTGTTAAATTAACCTAATACATATCAAATCAATATAGAAGCACTGCATATTTAACTTTTAGTAAAAATATTACAATTCATTTTGAAGCTATGTAATGCTAATTAACTTTTGAGCCTTTATATGCACTAATTTCTCAGTATGAGGTGTAATTTCGTATGCGCAGAGAACAAATGTATCAGCAAGAGGTACAATGAAATGTGTAGTGTTTAACACCCGCTTTTACTACATACGGCGCCGCAGGCGGTGACACTAATGATATATGAGATGAAGATGGAGCACCGGTGGAATGAGATGGCGGGGGAAACCGGAGATCCCGGAGAAAACCCGCCCTAGCGCCGTGTTGTCCACCACAAATCTCACTTTGCGGTCGCCTGGGATCGAACCCGGGCCGCCTAGGTGAGAGCCAAGCGGTCTAACCACTGAGCCACGGCACGTCAAGAGGTACATCTGTAATTGCTGAATGTAATTTATTTTTAATAAAAGTCTTGGCAGAAAAAGTTTGTTCACAAAATATGTTTATGGAGATACAGCTGCACAGAGCCTAAGAGGAATATCGTGAATTTTAGGGAACTGGTCTATAGGAATGAGGAATGCCTGATCATTCAAAGCTCTTTAAATTTAGCACGAAGTCCTGCAGAATTTTGGATTTCCATTATTTCCATTTTAAAGAATAATGTGTATTTCTGAGTCTTAGACAGTGAAGTACAAAATAAATTTATAAATTTGTAATGAGGAAAAAGGTCACATAAGACCTTCCGCTGTCGGCTGGCCATTTGAAACACCTTCTCTTTCATTTTTTTTTAATTTACGTCGTCCTACGTTAAGTCACATTGGACGATGAAGGAAATGGATGAAGAACGTCCAAATGAGCCCAGAGTCCATAGAGCTTAGAGATATACGACATTAGTCTTTCAGAATAAGACAAACCTCCAGTAAAAACCTTATCGACATAACTCACCCTGACCAAGATTCGAACTCGGGACCTCTTTAACATGATGATGATGATGATGATGATGATGATGATGATGATGATGATGATGATGATGATGATGATGATGATGATGATGATGATGATGATGATGATGATGATGATGATGATGATGATGATGATGATGATGATGATGATGATGATGATGATGATGATGATGATGATGATGATGATGATGATGATGATGATGATGATGATGATGATGATGATGATGATGATGATGATGATGATGATGATGATGATGATGATGATGATGATGATGATGATGATGATGATGATGATGATGATGATGATGATGATGATGATGATGATGATGATGATGATGATGATGATGATGATGATGATGATGATGATGATGATGATGATGATGATGATGATGATGATGATGATGATGATGATGATGATGATGATGATGATGATGATGATGATGATGATGATGATGATGATGATGATGATGATGATGATGATGATGATGATGATGATGATGATGATGATGATGATGATGATGATGATGATGATGATGATTAAAATGTAGGGGCGCTCAACTCGATGGTCATTAGCGCCCTTTCAAAAACTGTATTTCACTTTACAATTCTTCCTTTCACTTAAGTTATCCTTAACTTTCCTTTGACTCTGCTGTGTCTTTGCCTTCACTTTGCTCTAGCTCCACTTTGGCTTTTCTTTGGCTTTACATTAGCTTTGCTCTGGTTTTCCTCCAACTCCGCTTTGGTTTTGCTGTGGCTTCATTCTGACTTTACCATTTCTCTGCTCTAGCTCTGCTCTGGCTCCACTCTGGTTCCGTTCTGGCTTCTCTCCCCTCTTAACCATAACCTCACTCAGACTTCATTCTAAAATCCCTCTAACTTTGCCCTGGCTTGGCTCTGGCTTTGCTCTGACTAGGTTCCGGCCTGCCTGCGGTACCGCTCTGGCTTCACTCAGGCTTTGCTCTGGCTAGGCTCTGGCTTTGCTCTGACTAGGTTCCGGCCGGCCTCCGGTCCCGCTCTGGCTTCACTCAGGCTTTGCTCTGGCCACACACTTCATTCTGTACCTTTAACACTGGCTTCGCTCTGCCTTCGCTCTGGCTAGGCCCCGGGAACCACTCCGGTCCCGCTGTGGCTTGGCTCTGGCTTCACTCAATTTCCGCTCTGGCTACGCTCTGGCTTCACTCTGGCTTTGCTCTGGCCACACACTTCATTCTGTACCTTTAACACTGGCTTCGCTCTGCCTTCGCTCTGGCTAGGCCCCGGGAACCACTCCGGTCCCGCTGTGGCTTGGCTCTGGCTTCACTCAATTTCCGCTCTGGCTACGCTCTGGCTGCACTCTGGCTTCGCTCTGGCTACGCTCTGGCTCTACTCTGGCTTTGCTCTGGCTAGGCTCCGGTCCCCGCTACGGTCCTGCACTGGCTTGGATCTGGTTCCGCTCAAGTTCCGCTCTGGCTACGCTCTGGCTCTACTCTGGCTTTGCTCTGGCTAGGCTCCGGTCCCCGCTACGGTCCTGCACTGGCTTGGATCTGGTTCCGCTCAAGTTCCGCTCTGGCTACGCTCTGGCTCTACTCTGGCTTTGCTCTGGCTAGGCTCCGGTCCCCGCTACGGTCCTGCACTGGCTTGGATCTGGTTCCGCTCTGGCTACGCTCTGGCTCTACTCTGGCTTTGCTCTGGCTAGGCTCCGGTCCCCGCTACGGTCCTGCACTGGCTTGGCTATGGTTCCGCTCTGGCTACGCTCTGGCTCTACTCTGGCTTAGCTCTGGCTAGGCTCCGGTCCCCGCTACGGTCCTGCACTGGCTTGGATCTGGTTCCGCTCTGGCTACGCTCTGGCTACGCTCTGGCTCTACTCTGGCTTTGCTCTGGCTAGGCTCCGGTCCCCGCTACGGTCCTGCACTGGCTTGGATCTGGTTCCGCTCTGGCTACGCTCTGGCTACGCTCTGGCTCTACTCTGGCTTAGCTCTGGCTAGGCTCCGGTCCCCGCTACGGTCCTGCACTGGCTTGGCTATGGTTCCGCTCTGGCTACGCTCTGGCTACGCTCTGGCTCTACTCTGGCTTAGCTCTGGCTAGGCTCCGGTCCCCGCTACGGTCCTGCACTGGCTTGGCTATGGTTCCGCTCTGGCTACGCTCTGGCTACGCTCTGGCTCTACTCTGGCTTAGCTCTGGCTAGGCTCCGGTCCCCGCTACGGTCCTGCACTGGCTTGGCTATGGTTCCGCTCTGGCTACGCTCTGGCTCTACTCTGGCTTAGCTCTGGCTAGGCTCCGGTCCCCACTACGGTCCTGCACTGGCTTGGATCTGGTTCCGCTCTGGCTACGCTCTGGCTCTACTCTGGCTTAGCTCTGGCTAGGCTCCGGTCCCCACTACGGTCCTGCACTGGCTTGGCTATGGTTCCGCTCTGGCTACGCTCTGGCTCTACTCTGGCTTAGCTCTGGCTAGGCTCCGGTCCCCGCTACGGTCCTGCACTGGCGTGGATCTGGTTCCGCTCAAGTTCCGCTCTGGCTCTACTCTGGCTTTGCTCTGGCTAGGCTCCGGTCCCCGCTACGGTCCTGCACTGGCTTAGCTCTGGCTCCGCTCAAGTTCCGCTCTGGCTTTGCTCTGGCTAGGCTCCGGTCCCCACTACGGTCCCGCACTGGCTTGGCTATGGTTTCGCTCTGGCTTCGCTCTGGCTTCACTCTAACATTCCTTAACTATACACTTGCTTGGATCTGTCTTCGTTCTGGCTTGGCTCTTGCTAGGTTCTGGCCCCGCTCCTGTCCTGCTCCAGCCTCACACTCACTTCGTTCTACACCTTAACTTTGGCTTGGTTCTGGCTTGGCTCCGGCTGCGCTCTGGCTTCGCTCTCGCTTTGCTCTGGCTCCATTCAGGCTTCTCTCTGACTTTGCTTTGGCTTTACTCTGAATTTGGTTTAATGTACTATTTTTAACTTAGATTAGAGTCAAACACAGATGTGAACCTTGTTTGGGCGTTTGGCATTAGCTCTCTCACCACTCAGAGGCACCCAATCGAGAGATTTGGCTCGGGACCTCGGGAGCACCAATTCCCGTACCTACCTCAGTAGGCCCCTGGGGGACTCTTTAACCTGAGGCAGACACGTTTGAAACACCTAAATTTTCCATTACTTTACCGGTTGGTTTGGCCACCCCTAACTTATATATCATAAATTACAATTTGATTAGATACATATATCCAAAAGTATTCTTAAACCTTATGTTTTTAACATAAATTATGTAGACCGTATAACGTTTCCGGAATTTGGGAAAATGGGGAGCTGGGATATTGAAAATCATAAAAGTAATATCCGCCAGCTAGGTTCCCATTTCCTATATTTTATTGTTACAAAAGGGTTCTTGTTTCACTAATATTAAAATCAGCGGGAATATCACAACCCTAAACGTTAAACATGAGAATTCAATATTGCAATATTCTAGGTATATTATTTTGCATAGACAGCTGTCTAAAACTACAAAGGTTAAAGGATATCTAAAGAAAATTTATAAATGTCTTTAAAATGTATAAAAGTAATATAACTGCAATCATCAGACTTTTTAATTTACGTTTTTCATACACACATACACATATGCACACATTCACACACGTGAATGCACACGTGCACATAGGTAGCGTAAGCGGTAGCGTGTCTCACTCGTGCAAGAGATCCTGAGTTCAAATCTCAATCAGGGTGAGTTATATTGATAAGGTTTTTTCCATGGTTTTCCCCTATCCTGAAAAATGTCTGATAGCTCTAAGGACACTGAGCTAATTTGAGCATCATTTCACCCATTTCATTCATCGTCCGATATGACAACGTTGGAGGACGTTAATACGAGGTGCGTTCAAGCTACAACACCTCCTTTTTTCAGGACTGGGACACGATAACAATTTCTGCTTTTATTAAGATACACGAAGACTCTTTGTGAATGCGTGACAGAGATGGCACCACTGCACAGTGCATAGAACTCTAGTGGCAGCGGCGAGAACTAGGTCTGCTTTTGATACTTAAAATGGCGACATTTTCATTGCAAGAACAGCGCGTAATTGATGTTCCATTCATGCCGTCACCACTTGTCAACATCGCCTGAAAATCTGTCATGCTCACAGCCTTGTGATCATCCGTCAGCATTCGTAGCACCCACCTGGAAGACACAGACAATTCTCGCATTTTCAGATCTTCATGCAGGATTGTGTGCACAGATCCCACGTAAATGACGATGTCTGCAACGCTCAATCAGCGATTTTCCAAAACAACGTTCTCCACTCGCTGGATCATGTCATCAGACCGGCTGGTGCGAGGTTTGATGTCACACGATTTTCTGCCTTCATTGAACTGTCGCACCCAAGAACGCACATTAGACACATCCATGGTACCATCACTACATTCCTCACTCAACTGGCGATGAATTTCAATAGGTGTCACACCACGAAAATGGAGAAAACGAATGATTACACGCTGTTCTTGCAATGAAAACGTCGCCATTTTAAGTATCAAAAACAGTCCTAACTCTCGTCGCTGCCACTAGCGTATACTGCTGCCATCTCTGTCACTCATTCTCAAAGAGTCCACGTGTATCTTAAGAAAATCAGAAGTTTTTATCTGGTCCCAGTCCTAAAAAATAGGAGGTGTTATAACTTGAACGCACCTCCTAAAAACAAATGCACACAGTTACTAACACATGTGTACTTTGTTTTCATAAAAATCCTTTCATTCTCTTCAGGTAAAATCTGGTTCGGTTCCACTTCCGGTGTACTCTGTCAGTATAAAATGTGTGTGGAATGCAATACATTCTGTCAAGAAAGTGCCGGGAATTGATCATATAAAAATCTCGTATAAAGGGGAATTCGACATTGTTGTTGTCGCTAAGTTGGTACATCTTTCCTCTATACTCACGGAAAGTTTGACTGTCATCTGTCATCTAGATTGCTTACAGGGTGCCATTTTGTTAGTGCATCTCAACGATGTGTTGTGATTTTACAATTAATAAAAATATTGAACAAAGAATCTGTCTCAAATTTTGCATTGCAAATGGTATTTCCTGTGACGAATCGCTGACCATGTTGCAGAGGGCTTACGGTGAATCGACTTTATCAAAAGCACGTGCGTAGGACTGGTATAGTGAATTCAAAAGTGGCCGAGATGTGGTGGAAGATTTTTCTCCCTCCGGTCGGTCATCAACAGTTTCAACTGAACTGAACATCGCTCAAATGAACGAAATTGTGTGTGAAAATCTTCATTAAGTCTGAGAGAGATTGCCGGTAAATAGAGACTATTATCTTAGCGTTATTCGGCGTTTGAAAGAACAAATACGGTGAAAAAGACCAGATTTGTGGAAAGACAACTCATGGTTCTGCACCACGATAACCCTCAGCTCACAAGGCTACCATTTTAAACGAATTTCTGGCCAAAAACGCAACAAATCTCATCGAACAACCAGCGTATTCACCTGATCTGGCTCCGGCCGACTTCTTTCTCTTTCCAAAACTCAAGTTACCACTTCGAGGCACCCGTTTTCATTCGATTATGATTTATATTTAAGGGCGCTCAACTCCATGGTCATGAGCGCCCTTTCAGAAACTGTATTTCGCTTTACTGTCCTTCCAATTACTTTACCTTATCTTTAACTTTGCTTTGGCTTTCCTGTAGCTATGTCTTTGCTAGCTTCACTTTGGCTCCGCTTTGGCTTTGCTTTGCTTTGGCTTTGTATTAGCTTTGCTCTGGCTTTGCTCTAGCTCCGCTTTGGCTTTGTTTTGGCTTTGGCTTTGTATTAGCTTTGCTCTGGCTTTGCTCTAGCTCCGCTTTGGCTTTGTTTTGGCTTTGGCTTTGTATTAGCTTTGCTCTGGCTTTGCTCTAGCTCCGCTTTGGCTTTGTTTTGGCTTTGGCTTTGTATTAGCTTTGCTCTGGCTTTGCTCTAGCTCCGCTTTGGCTTTGTTTTGGCTTTGGCTTTGTATTAGCTTTGCTCTGGCTTTGCTCTAGCTCCGCTTTGGTTTTGCTTTATCTTTACTCGGACTTTGCTTCTTCTCTGTTCACTATCTCTGCTCTGGCTACACTTTGGCTTAGCTTTGGCTTTGTTTTGGCTTTGCTCAGGCTCCGCTCTGGTTCCACTCTGGCTTCTCTCCGGGTTCACTCTAGCCTCACCCTAACTGCACTCTAAAATCACTCAAACTTGGTCCTTTGCTCTGCCTAGGCTCCGATCTACCTTCGTTCCCGCCCTAGTTTCGCTCTAGCTTCGCTCAGGTCTCACTCTAAGTTCATTCTTTAACTTAACTTGACTTAGCTCTGATTTCGCTCTGGCCTCACACCAACTTCATTCTGTAACTTAACTCTGGCTTCGCTCTGGTTTCACCCTGCCTTCGCTCTGGCTAGGCTCCGGTCACCACTCCGGTCCCGCTCTTGCTTGGTTCTGGCTCCACTCTACCTTCGCTCTGGCTAGGCTCCGGTCACCACTCCGGTCCCGCTCTGGCTTGGCTCTGGCTCCACTCTACCTTCGCTCTGGCTAGTCTCCGGTCACCACTCCGGTCCCACTCTGGCTTGGCTCTGGCTCCACTCTACCTTCGCTCTGGCTAGGCTCCGGTCACCACTTCGGTCCCGCTCTTGCTTGGCTCTGGCTCCACTCTACCTTCGCTCTGGCTAGGCTCCGGTCACCACTCCGGTCCCGCTCTTGCTTGGCTCTGGCTCCACTCTACCTTCGCTCTGGCTAGGCTCCGGTTACCACTCCGGTCCCACTCTGGCTTGGCTCTGGCTCCACTCTACCTTCGCTCTGGCTAGACTCCGGTCACCACTTCGGTCCCGCTCTTGCTTGGCTCTGGCTCCACTCTACCTTCGCTCTGGCTAGGCTCCGGTCACCACTCCGGTCCCACTCTGGCTTGGCTCTGGCTCCACTCTACCTTCGCTCTGGCTAGGCTCCGGTTACCACTGCGGTCCCACTCTGGCTTGGCTCTGGCTCCACTCTACCTTCGCTCTGGCTAGGCTCCGGTCACCACTTCGGTCCCGCTCTTGCTTGGCTCTGGCTCCACTCTACCTTCGTTCTGGCTAGGCTCCGGTCACCACTTCGGTCCCGCTCTTGCTTGGCGCTGGCTCCACTTTACCTTCGCTCTGGCTAGGCTCCGGTCACCACTTCGGTCCCGCTCTTGCTTGGCTCTGGCTCCACTCTACCTTCGCTCTGGCTAGGCTCCGGTCACCACTCCGGTCCCACTCTGGCTTGGCTCTGGCTCCACTCTACCTTCGCTCTGGCTAGGCTCCGGTTACCACTCCGGTCCCACTCTGGCTTGGCTCTGGCTCCACTCTACCTTCGCTCTGGCTAGGCTCCGGTCACCACTCCGGTCCCACTCTGGCTTGGCTCTGGCTCCACTCTACCTTCGCTCTGGCTAGGCTCCGGTCACCACTCCGGTCCCGCTCTGGCTTGGCTCTGGCTCCACTCTACCTTCGCTCTGGCTAGGATCCGGTCACCACTCCGGTCCCGCTCTGGCTTGGCTCTGGCTCCACTCTACCTTCGCTCTGGCTAGGCTCCGGTCACCACTCCGGTCCCACTCTGGCTTGGCTCTGGCTCCACTCTACCTTCGCTCTGGCTAGGCTCCGGTCACCACTCCGGTCCCACTCTGGCTTGGCTCTAGCTCCACTTTACCTTCGCTCTGGCTAGGCTCCGGTCACCACTCCGGTCCCACTCTAGCTTTGCTCTGGTTTCACTCTGCCTTCGCTTTGGCTAGGCTCCGGTCACCACTCCGGTCGCACTCTGGCTTGGCTCTAGCTCCACTTTACCTTCGCTCTGGCTAGGCTCCGGTCACCACTTCGGTCCCACTCTAGCTTTGCTCTGGTTTCACTCTGCCTTCGCTTTGGCTAGGCTCCGGTCACCACTCCGGTCCCGCTCTGGCTTGGCTCTGGCTGCGCTCTAGCTTCGCTCTGGCTAGGCTCCGGTCACCACTCCGGTCCCGCTCTTGCTTGGCTCTGGCTCCACTCTAGCTTCGCTCTGGCTACACTCTGGCTTTGCTCTGACTCCACTCTACCTTCGCTCTGGCTAGGCTCCGGTCACCACTCCGGTCCCACTCTAGCTTCGCTCTGGTTTCACTCTGCCTTCGCTCTGGCTAGGCTCCGGTCACCACTCCGGTCCCGCTCTGGCTTGGCTCTGGCTCCGCTCTAGCTTCGCTCTGGCTACACTCTGGCTTTGCTCTGACTCCACTCTACCTTCGCTCTGGCTAGGCTCCGGTCACCACTCCGGTCCCACTCTAGCTTCGCTCTGGTTTCACCCTGCCTTCGCTCTGGCTAGGCTCCGGTCACCACTCCGGTCCCGCTCTGGCTTGGCTCTGGCTCCGCTCTAGCTTCGCTCTGGCTACACTCTGGCTTTGCTCTGACTCCACTCTAGCTTCGCTCTGGCTACACTCTAGCTTCGCTCTGGCTACACTCTGGCTAGGCTCCGGTCACCACTCCGGTCCCACTCTAGCTTCGCTCTGGTTTCACCCTGCCTTCGCTCTGGCTAGGCTCCGGTCACCACTCCGGTCCCGCTCTTGCTTGGCTCTGGCTCCGCTCTAGCTTCGCTCTGGCTACACTCTGGCTTTGCTCTGACTCCACTCTAGCTTCGCTCTGGCTACACTCTGGCTTGGCTCTGGTTTCACCCTGCCTTCGCTCTGGCTAGGCTCCGGTCACCACTCCGGTCCCGCTCTGGCTTGGCTCTGGCTCCGCTCTAGCTTCGCTCTGGCTACACTCTAGCTTCGCTCTGGTTTCACCCTGCCTTCGCTCTGGCTAGGCTCCGGTCACCACTCCGGTCCCGCTCTGGCTTGGCTCTGGCTCCGCTCTAGCTTCGCTCTGGCTACACTCTGGCTTTGCTCTGACTCCACTCTGCCTTCGCTCTGGTTAGGCTCCGGTTACCACTCCGGTCTCGCTCTGGCTTGGCTCTGGTTCCGCTCTAGTTCTGCTCTGGCTAAACTGTGGCTTGACTCTGCCTTGCTGTGACTTTTCTCTAGCTCGCTCTGGCTTTGCTCTCGCTTTGCTCAGGTTTTGCTCTCGCTTTGCTCTGGCTTCGCTCTGGTTTTGCTCTGGCTTTGCTCTGACTCCGCTGTGGCTCCACTCAGGCGCCAGTCTGGCTTTTCTTTGGCTTTGCTTTGGCTTTGCTTTGACTTTAGTTTAATTTACTTTATTTAACTTAGATTAGGGTCAAACACGGATGTGGACCTTGTTTGGGCGTTTGGCATTAGCTCTCTCACCACTCAAAGGCACTCAATCGAGAGATTTGGCTCGGGACCCCGGGATCGCCAATTGCCTTACTCTGTGGGGAGCATCATTCGATAGAAGACATAAAGGAGAATTTGCGGTAACAATTGACAAAGATTCCAAAAACTGCCTACGAAAAATGTTTCGGTAATTGTATTATTCGTTGGTATAAAGTATAATTTCGGAAGGGGCCTGCTTTGAAGGCTACAAAATAAAATTGGATGAATAATGCATATTTTGTATTTCAATGACTGGTTCCCGGAAGTTTCTTGAACACAGTAGTATAACAGTTTATATTAATGGGCTCATTTGTCTTCCAACAATGAAGTCTTAAAACATCTGACTATCAATAGCTTCCAAATGCAATATACAGTAAAGAGTTGACCCTACAGGGTAAAGCACGGGGAGGTCTGTTTGTAGCCTAAAGTTACAACAGCTGTTTCATTATTTTTGCCTCGGGAACAAAACTCGGTTAGAAACATACAACGGACCGTGTAGTCATATATGAATAAAAATGAGCATCGTCTTTAGCTCCCAGCAAATATTAAAATACCTACATGTTTTTAACGGAGTGAACACTTCAAACAAGAGAAAATTACTTGATGCAAAGTCAGGGCTTTCCTCGAGGATGCTTCAGAGCAATGGAAAAGAACTAGACGAGTGGTGAACAAATTTTGTAGAATGGAGAAGTCAACAGAAGTGCAATAAAGAAGAGGGGAAAAGAATGAGTGGATAAGAATTAGAAAGCCATACAGTAAGAGATGGCAAGAGATGCCTAAGGCTGAAAGAAACATAATAACCCAAAAGAACTAAACTGAATGGCATTGCAATATTAAACTGTAGTATAATAGTTCCTTTTAATGCTGTGAAGTTATAATTAAACAGCGTATTCGACGCAGTTGTTCTGTTTATCACAGAAGTAACAACATGATAGTGATTCACTTACATTAACATAATTACATTACTTAATTACAACTGGGACGAATACAGGAAGCAAAAATAAAATTAAAACTAGTCTTAAAGGATTTGCCCTGCTGCCCAGCTGTTGTAAATAAACGTCCTGTCCATAACATGCGCTCCAGGATAATAATACGACAAAGAAAACAGCAGCCCCTTGAATACACATAAGGTAAAATACAGCCTGAAAGGATTAAAAAGCAAAGGGTAGGAAATAGAGGACACCTCATGAACTGCGATCTCTTTACACACATCTATTAAAATAAAATAAAAAATTGCATATCTAATAGCCTGGTTTCTTGAATCTATACCATTAAGCAAACCTTATTCTTATTTTCAAAGAAAATTACACAAAATAGTTTACAAATTTTGCAGATATCATCTACTTGCTATCTTAACTGACTAAGCCTTAAAAATCTACTCATCTTATCTATTTAAAATCAGTCTTTCTTCTACGTATTTTATTTCTACTTCAACAACATAATTCAATTTATATTGAGGAATTAATATTTACAGAATTAATCCTTTTAAATACAACTCCTGTATATGGATTTTTTAATTAATTGGAGTAAATTGAAAAATTCAGTGCCACGGCCCGCATTTGAGCATGGTAGCTCAAGGGGTTAGAGCGACTGAACGGAAACCAGGAGATTCCTGGTTTGAATCCCGGGTGTGGCACTGAATTTTTCAGTTGAATCTAATTAATTAATATAATTCAAGTCTATTTTAATTGTTATAAAAACTCCGAAAGATTGTTTCTTACAATTTTAAATTTCTTCTTCTGCAACTGGTATCCAAAGCTTCCTCCTACTGGTTTCTTTTCTTTTTTGTAATTTATATCCTCCAACGTTAAGTTATATCGGACGGTGAATGAATTGGGTGAAATGATGTTCAAACGATTCCAGGGTCCATGGAACTTAGAGTTACCCGACATTCGTCTTGAAGGATAAGGGAAAACCCCGGGAAAACCCTTATCCAGGTAACTCATCCTGAGCGAGATTCGAACTCGGGACCTCTTGAACGTGACGCAGACACGCTACCATCTACGCTACCGAGACGGGCCTCCTCCTACTTGTATCCATCTCCTAAAGATGCTGGCATCAGTAGATGGAGCTGGTTCGTCAGTTCCAAATGTCCAGGTTATCATCTTTACTCTTCTACATAATCATTTGTGTCTTTCCCCACTAATTCTATCCATATATATGGATAGAATTAGTATATATACTAGTATATATATATATATATATACAGTATGCGCAATTTATCTTCAGCGTTCGTCTCCCAAGTCCTCACTCGGTAAGTTTCGGCTAACTCCGTAAACACAGTTGACAACTTGGAAACATGAAATGCGCTATACTTGTACACTACACTAGTACACTCTGACATCTAGTGACTAATATGCTAAGCTTTTACGCGCGCTGTTTCTTTTCTGTGTGCATTCGTTTTGTGCAAGATTGAGGTTAATTACTACAGCTTAACCAGTTTGTAATTATGGCTGAGGGCACACCAAACTCATCATCATATGTACCTTCCGAGCAACGAACTCCGACTCGGAAACATGCACGTACAGTCGTGCATAGTGATGGCCGCAAAATGATAGCGAAAGTTGCAGAAAGTTGAGATATAGAAAAGGATAACAACCAGTTAATGTTCCCATTCAGCAAATCAATAGAACGAGCTACTGCTTACACAGGAAAAAGCGTCAGCACTGTCAGGCGTATTAAATCGTTTTGTACATCTCATCCCAATGAATCTCCAAAAACACCAGGAAAAACCAGGTGAGGCTGTGATCTGTGTATGGTAATAACTAATAGTGATGTTTTCTTTCTTTCTTCTTTTCCCTTCACTCCTTTCCTTTTTGGCTTCCTCCTTTTCCTTATATCTTGCTCTTTTAAGTTTCTTTTTCTCTTGCTCTGAGACCTTTGTATATTTCTACATAGCTTTCTATTTCCCTCCATTACCAAAGCTACATCGGTAGAGGTCAACAAACCTAGGAACAAGAATTACGTATGTTGTGGATGTTATGGTTCTCGAAAGGGGACACACTATTATTCGTTTACCTCCGTATAACTGTGATCTGAATGCAGATGAACTGGCGTGGGCAAAAATAAAGAATGTTTTCAGAGGACACAACGTTACTGGTGATATGTCAGCCAAAAATCTGCAGAAACTTGCTATAGAAGCATTCTCTTCTGTAACTGCGACGGATTGTGGTGTGGGTTCTTTTTCGGTTTGTTGTCCTATTGTGTGCTTGGTTAGGGATGGAGTGTGAAAGGTTTGACGGTGAGGTGGAAAGGTGGGTGTTTTGTCTAATCGTCGGTGAGCTGGGATCTCTTTCTCAGGGTTCGGTTATGAAAAGTCGTGTTGACCGTCTTTCAATTCCTTTATTTTTCTTTAGCCGGGCTCTCGTAGCTCTCTTGTTAACACTTGCGTTGTCTTCCTAATTTTCCTTTCCCCTTTACGATGTTTTTACGTTGCTTCGCGAACTCCCTTGTTATTCCCTATATTTGCACTATCTTCAAGACCATAACTCTAAGCCGGACTGCGACATCTGATCCTACTTTTATCACAATACTCAGTACCGGAGTAACCTTCCAATAACACGTCTTCTCCCCGTCGTCCTCACTAGCAGAGTGACGCTCTTTTGCCTCTCGTATTTTCAGCTTCTATCCTAGCTTTTCTTTCCTATCACCGCCCATTTTCTATTCCTTTCCTATTTTACGCCTATCACGTGGTTTACTCTACATTTTATTGGCAGGGTTTATTTCTTTAATTTTCTCTTATTGGTCACCTCCGTATGTCGTTCCTCTGCATCAGTACTATTCTCCGCCCCTCTGGGTTGTATGACCTCTCAGCGTCATAACGGTATTCTATCATGCTTGGCTGAGTTTTCCTTATACCTCGCATATTTTACTGGCGTCTTGATGTCGGTTCTATTGTTCTGTGTTTCCTGCCTTGTATGTGCCCGAAGGCAACTCCTGTCCAATTTTTCCTTCATTTGTACTGTATTGCTATTTCGAATATTCTTTTTAACTATGTTTCTTATATCATTTATTCCCTTTTTATTCCCATTATGCTTATTTATGATCTCTACTGTTGTATTAGTTTCTATTGATCTTTTCCCTCTTGGAACCTGAGGTTTCTGCTTCAATTGGGAAGGATATTGCAAGAACTGGAAATGAAATATTGGAGAAATAATGGTGTAATTGAAAATGCGATTGATGAAATTATCAACAGATCAGAGGATACTAGCGATGAAACTGATGCAGTGGGCTCAGAAATCAAAGAATCACAAAGCGAATGAGTGAGTATTTATGGCTGTCATATTTGTTTACTGTTTTTATGTGTTTGACAAATAGTAAGTATATAAATATACAGCTTATAGGACCGAGTTCAATTTAATGTTTGTCCACAGATCTCACACTTGCGGCACATATCTTCACATATCTTACACTCTCTTTTGCTGAACTGTGTTTTTCAAGGTTGACCACACTGCAGAAACAAAAGAGCGTTAGCTCTAGCATCCTCCCCTCTGCCGTCACCATCCCGTAAATCCAGCGCTCTTCTTATCTTTCGCGTACTGTATATATCATCTGGCTCTCCTAGGTTTCTCCTTCTTTCTGTGGATTATGCTCTTCTTTCCGATATTCATAACTGGCGTCTTCTATTCATTAGCCATGCGTCTTGAATTAGGTATTCTCAAGACTTGTAATTTGTCTGCTCAGTTTCTCCAGATACTAATATTTCCCTCCAAAATCTCTTAAATAGTATTCCTTTCTCGTAGTTTGCAATATTCCTTGAAGTTTCCTTCGAATATTTACACATATCTATTGCGGCTAAAGGCCACGCCGTGGCTCAGCGGTTAGACCGCTTGGCTCTCACCAAGGCGGCCCCGGTTCGTTCCCAGGCGACTGCAAAGTGAGATTTGTGGTGGACAACACGGCGCTGGGGCGGGTTTTCTCCGGGACCTCCGATTTCCCCCGCCATATCATTCCACCGTTGCTCCATCTTCATCTCATGTATCATAAGTGTCACCACCTGCGGTGCCGTATGTAGTAAAAGCAGGCGTTAAATACTACACATATATACTGCGGCTAACGCCCCCTGCGAAAACCGAATGAAGTGAAGGAACCCTAGGAGACTAAATGAATGCAGGAGATAGGCCACAGAGATGCGCGGAGGTCCCTGAAATGCTGAGATTACTTCATCTCGGAGCTACGATTAACTGCGTAGTTACAAACACTCCGCGCTCGAAGTAGAGATGCGGAAAGAAAATTCTTACTTGAAATCAGGCACCCTAGCCTAAATTACTTGGGAAACCACAAAAAAACAAGTGAAATTGTGCGGTCGACTAAGATCCAATTCCGACCTCTTGAATGCAAATCCCACACAGCACCACCGCGCTCCGCTTGATAGGAAACTCTAGTACAGTGCGGAGTAATAATAAGAATAAACTGTTAAAAACACCAATGATTTATAAAGGCACTGAAAATACAGCATTTAGCAAGTAACAACGGATAGAAAACTGAGATAAGGTCTCGTATTTAATGCGCGAAATAGTTTTCAAATGTCACTGGTATATGAGAAATATGGAAAGGTAGAGTCAGACTGTAAAATTCAATGCCATAGCCGGGATTTGGACCACGGATCTTCTGGTCTCCGTCCAGAAGCTCTAATCCTTGAGCTACTATGGCCAACGTGCCAACATGACATTAAATTCTCCAACTGACTCGTGTTTTTCCCGGTAAACCACTTAGGAGTTCTCATAAACACATGAGACAACTACGTTAATGGTGACTTCCTATGCTGTAAGTACCTTAACTCCCTGTCTTTATAGTTAACCACTATTAGGTCAATTAATGGAAATTAATTGTTCTTTCACACTGGCACACATAATTCCATTAATTGACCTAATAGTGGTTAACTATAAAGTCCGGGCGTTGAAGTACTTACACGCTGTAAGTCGCCATTAAGGTAGTTGTCTCGTGTGTTTATGAGAACTCCTAAGTGGTTTACCGGGAAAAACACGAGTCAGTTGAAGAATTTAATGTCATGTCGGCACATTGGCCATAGTAGCTCAATGGTTAGAGCGACTGGACGGAGACCAGAAGATCCGTGGTTCAAATCCTGGCCATGGCATTGAATTTTACAATCTGACTCTACCTTTTTATACTTTAGCCTACACACGACCAGTGTTAAGGAACAATTAATTTTCCATATGAGAAATAGACTGACTGCCGAAAGCATTTTATGAAACTGATGCCAGTCTGCTTTCTAATAAATTCAATAATGGCACCAGGAAAGATCATGATGAGTGTACAAACCCAGCAAATTTACAAAGAGTCATGGGAGAACTTGTCGCATCATCGACGTGTGTACTTCAAGAGCAACATCCAACCCATTCTTCACGTAGAGCTCGTACAAACCTCAAACAGCTCTCATGGCGTCTCACACGGCGAAGACAGAGGGGGTTTTCCGGGTCGCCAGGTGAATGCTGCGTAGGTTAATTAAATACCTCGAATTTCCTGTCCCTCAATTTCATCTCCATTATTACTTCACATCGACTCTCATCTGTGGTCTCTTTCAGGGTAGAAGTGTCAGCAAGAGTCTCGGCGGGGCATGGCAGGATGATATGCTGTTGGTAAACACCTCCTCCTTCCAGTGTGACGGTCTCCGGTTTCTGGGCCGGTCTAGAGGTCCGTTTCAGGACCACGGTGGGTAGGGGAGGGCATCCGTCCCCTTCAGCTGCTGTGGTGCGGGCGCTGCGGACCCCTAGCACTCGTGGTACCTCTGACGTTACTAGAGGAACCTCGGGCCGAACTGCCGAGCCCCTCCCTAAATGGGAGTTGTTCAGATTGCGTTGGACTCGAGGGAGCAGTGTGTTCCCGACACCCGCGAGAAATCGGGTACCTCCGGCCTCTCGGAGGGGTTAGAGGGTTGCCTCATAAGTCGCGTGTACCAGACTGCAGAGTTAGTAGAAGGTGTGCTAGATCACCAGGAGGCCCCACCGAGGTTTTCGGAAGTCTTCCCTGCGGGGTTGACGCGCGTAAGTGAAGTATCCACTTCCATTCCGTCTTGACGTTGTTGTCGATGGGGGCTTTTTAGGAAACCAGGTGTTGCCCTATGGAAAGAACTCCCGAGTTATCGAATCGCTCCCGGGTAGAAAGAGGCTGGGTAGATCCTCTGCGCTTAAAAACCACGGTGGGTGGAATGGCTGCTATACTGCCCTACCGGGGAGTTTCCACTGGTCAGTTATAGAGACCCTGCCTTCTGCACGTAGTGAATCCATGGATCGGTCGCCCTCTGTCTCCTCTCACCCCACCCTTCCTCCTGGAGATGCCCAACTTGAGGTATAGGTACAACAGACCAAGACTGTTCGCAATGTCATCTTCTTCTTCTTCTACCTCACGGCTTTGGATTGTTTAACCCGTTCCGGTTCCAAATTGGTCTGCCCATCTTTTCTTCGGTCTTCTCTGGTTTCTTCTTCCTATAGGTTTATAGTTCAAGGCTATTTTTGGTATTCTGTTATTATTCACCCTCTCAACATGTTCTTTCCATTGATTTCTATTTCTTTCAATAGCATGGTTTATTTCTTCTACTTTTAATTCTGTCCTAATATCCTGACTACGTTTTTTATCAATTTTGGTATATCCACTATCCACTCGCACTATTTCTTTTTGTTAGTGTCCATGTTTCTGATCCATAGATCAGAGTTGGTATTGTCATTGTTTTTTATAGTTTTATTATAGAGTCCGTTCTTGCTTTATTTTTTAATGTTCTTTTTATTGTGCCTGTTATACAGTTAAATTTATTTATTTTCTCTATTATATCAACTTCCCCTTGGTACGAGACATTACATCCTGAATACTTAAAGTGTGATTTCTGCTCAATTATTATGTTATCTAACACTATTTTTATATTACTGGATTAATTCATTTAAATGCCATGGTTTTGGATTTATTTGCTGATATTTTCATTCCATATTCTGTAGCAATTTTATCTAGACTATACAGCATTTTCTGCAGATCATCTTCATTTGTGGCCATTATTATTTGATCATCTGCATACAACATAGTTTTAAATTTAGCTCCTGATACATTAATGCCCCCATTGACTTTTTCGACCAAATCCTTACTATTTCGTTAACATAAAAATTAAAAAGTGCAGTTGATAAAGGACAACCTTGTCTTACGCCACCATTAACTAATGCCATCTTCTTCTCCTTCAATTCACCATCTTCTTTAAGGACTTCAAGCAGTTAACTTTGAATCACGGTATACCTATGATGGGCGATCACCCGGTGCATGATATAGCGGTAAAGAAGTACAGTAGAACCTCGTTTGAGCAACTGGGACCAGAGTCGACCCGAGTTAACGAGTTTCCGGATTATCCAGAGACACCCATCGAAATATTTTTAATGGAGTTTATAAATTACTATTGGCATACTTTCAACTATAAACACACTTTTTTTTTTTTTTTTTTTTTTTTTTTTTTTGCTTGTTCCATTTATACCCCGCCTTTAACTACTATGGTCATATCGGCGGCCGTTCTCCTTTGGAAATACTGAAAGTGTTAACTCGTTATCTTTGGTTTTTAATCATTAGATCACGCACACATTCACACTCTCATTCATACTTCCAGACTCTTGGTCGGAGAAAAATCCCCACCCCCACCGCCGGGAATCGAACCCGGGACCCCTAGCACGGTAGGCAGGTGCTCTACCGACTGAGCTACGGGGAAACACATCCTAAGGGTACTGTAAATGCTTATATATTTGCACAGTACTACAAACTAGTCGCAGTAGAAAGGCAGTGAGCTTCTGCTGTCTCAGTTTAGTGTATCGCTTACGAGCAGCGTGATATCGCATCCGCTTTAACATTAGAAGTTCATTTGGCAATGTTTCGATTTAGCTGTCGAAATAAAGCATCAATTTCTTTATATTTACTACTGCTTGTGCGTGGGTTATAGTCACAGCTATTCATCAACACTGAATACTCTTCATTTTCATTTTCAGTAACACTGCATGATGCAATAATACCTTCCTGTGTAATCTGTTTATAACCTCCGTCATTGCCAATGTATTCTTCATCAACATCGGAACAGACATCTATATTTTTAAACATGTCTGCAAAATCTTCTTTCACACCTACCTTTTTCTTTTTCTGGCAAGTCACACACACAGCAGACCACATCTTTTTCCATGACTTTATCAAAGTTTCTCTTCCAGTCAGGTTCCAAGCAGGTGGGGTGAGTGCAATGAATTCGCCCGCTGGCAAGTGAATTCGAGTAATGTACCTTCTAAGAACAGCAATTTATCATCTGTAAAAAAAAACTCATTTACTCCGCTAAACAATTTTTTTCAAAACTGGTCCGGGTTAAAGAGGTTTTACTGTAGAAGAATATGAAATCTAGTGATGCCAATCAAATATTAGCTACCAGGGAATTATTAATTTGTTCTTTCACTCAAGACTCAAGGTTGGTAAGTCGGAATCAGACTGAAACTTTTCAATACAATAGTCGGGATTTGTACCGTTCGTATCGCTCTAACCAACTGAGATACCGCAGCAAAATGCCGCAACCTCATTAAATTCCCCAACTGACTCGCATATTTTACGAAAGACTAACAAATTCATGGTTAAACTCCCGGCTACAGTACTGAACATTTTAAGCCTGATTCTATTTTTACTAACACCATAAGTTCTAGGAGGGCTTTTCAATAAAGAATGATCACAAGTTTTTTTGACCACGTACCTTTACTCATCCTCATAATTTTAATGGTCCTTCTCAAAATAGTCTCCCCTGAATGCGATGCACTTGTCCCAGCGTTTTGCCAGTCTTCAAAGACACGCTGGAAACCATTTTTGAGAGATCCTTCAAAATCGTTCCGCAGCCTTCACCACTGCTTCTGATGATGGATAATGCCTCCCACAAAGGCGTTTCTTCAAGTTAGGGAATAGAAAAGAGTAACATGGGGTTAAATCTGAACTATATGGAGGGTGAGGGATGCACTTCACGTTGCTATTCAGGAACAACATTGACAATATGCAGCCGCGCATTATAGTGGTGCAGCATCCAGCCAGTTTCACGGAAATGTGGTCTTCTACGACTGATGTGGACTTGCAATATTTTCAGGACATCCCTGTAGTATTGATCAGCTACTGATGTGTGTGCAGGTACAACATGCTGATAAACCATTCCATGGATATCAAATAATGAGATGACCATAACTTTCCCAACAGAAGCACCCACTTTTGCTTTTTGGGGGGTTGGTGATGAAGGAGATTTCCACATTGAGCTTTGCTGTTTGCTCTCAGATCAAAAATGATGTAGCCAAGTTTCATCAGCAGTGATTACGTTTGAAATAAACTCCGGATCTTCCTCTAACATCAACTATAACTGCATGTTACCTTCATTGTAGCGGTAGGCGATGCTGAACATCTCTGAACTTGCCTGGTTCTCACAGGCGGGAACCAGGAGTACCAACAATGAAGCTACTACGGCGTGTTTGTTTCACATTAAGCTAACAGAATATAATAAGATTAAATTATAGTGCGAAAAGTTATGACCGTAAAAATTATGATCATTCTTTATTGAACAGCCTTCGTATCTACTTTGTTCATCGACTTGAGTACTTACAGAAATACTTCAATTACACGTTGACGTGAAGTACATATAAGAATAAAGAAAGCTGTTGAAAAATTCGTAGTAAAGTAATGTTGGCACAACATATCACATAATTCTTATATTAAGTAATACGTGTATTTTGAGTAATAATGCAATAAAACAGTGCCAATAGCATAAGAACGTTTACTTTTACGTGTATGGTAGCTGTCTCATTTTGTTTAGCAAGAAGATATATATAAAGTACTCACCTAGACCTACATTCATAAAAGTTCAAATCTGTTCGCACAAAAGGCTTAAATACGCAACCATACCATTGTTGTTTTTTCAGTGAAGGATAAAGGGAGAACCTGATGCGATGTATCGATTCATCATGAATGTTCCACTGTGTATTTTTACTCTTGTTAAAATAAGTGATACATGTACAGAATAAGCGAGGCGATATTAAAACTGTCCGGAAGCACCTGTTACGTCAGTCAGGTGATAACAAGAACAACACACATCCGCTGCCATGACAACCACGGCGCGTTTAGAGATGAGCCTTTTTCGGTGTAAATGTGCCTACTGCACAGGTGAAATGAAATAACACCACCATGCGTGTAAAATGGTAAGGCTCGTGTAGTTGGAAACATATGGAGAATGACTACATAAAATATAATATTTCAACGAACTATATTACTGGCCTAATGTATCCTGAAGTCACATCTTACGTTTCAGCAAACATCGATAGGATTAAAGACTGGTACAAAATAACCGAGAAGCAAAACGAGAGAGTTAAAATACATTTGTGTACGTTCACAATTAAAGGAAAATTTTACAGATACCGGAACAGGGAAAGTGGTTTCGGTTAGTGGCGGCTGAAGCATGAATGACCTAGTGCTGCGAGCATTACTTTACATACAGAATGTAACATAAAAGGGTATGCCAAAACTATGGGAAAATATTTCCTGCATATAAAGAAGTGTTATATGAATACAGGTCCGGAAATTGTTTATTTCTATGGCAGAGCTCCTTTTCTACAACCTCGCTTACACGGTGAGATGTGTAATACGTAGCTGCCCTCTGGCTATAACCCCACAACAGAACACTGATGTAATTGTACCGTAGTAAACATTCGCTTTTACATCTGGTTAAATACAGGTTGTCTCTAAAGTCACTATCCATTTCAATGAAGGAAGACAGTGATTGAAAAATCAATATTATTTTGAAGTGTTACACATATTCTAGTGCCCTTCTAAGTGACCTCCATCTAGCTCAAAACACATACGCCATCTTTCAGTAGTGGAACGAATTGTAGACTGCAACATATCAACCGTAATTCAACCTGCTGCTTCCCCGATACGATTTCGTAACTCAGGTAGACCATTCACCTTGCTAGTGTACTCTTTATATTTGATGTACCCCCATGCAAGAAGTCTAAAGGACTAAGGTCCGGTGAACTGGAAGCCCACAGCCAAGGTAAACCTCTGCCTATCCATCTCCCTGGAAAAGCTCTGTTCACATAATCACGGAATATGTTTGCAAAATGTAGATGCGCACCATCTTGCTGAAACACAACAGTATGCAGTATGCCATCCTCTTGAAGTTGCGGTTCAAAGAACAGTTCTAACATGTTGAGGTAGATGTTACCTTTCGGCAAAGAAAAATGGGTCATACAGTTTTGCGTTTGTCATACCCAACCAAACATTGACTTTCGGTGTATCACGTTCCCACTCCGATACCTCATGTGGTTCTTCATATGCCCATATTCGGCTGTTGTGTCTGTGCACATTCCCACAAACATGGAAAGTGGCTTCATCGGAGAATAAAATGTTGTCCATTAAACTCTCATTCTCTACACATTCCAGGAGGTCATAACACATTGCCCGACGACAGACGAAATCCTCGTCCTCAAGATGGTGCAAAACTTGAATGTGATACGGACGTTTTCGTAGAGTGAAACGTAGAATTTTCCACACTATGTTGCGAGGGACGTTCAATTCCCTACTGCGGTGTCGAATTGATGCCTTCAACTCCTATCACTGGCAATTTGAGCTTGCTGCACTGTTTCTGCAAAGACGCGTGGTCGTCCAGGACGTGTCTCATCACACACACTGCCGATACGTATAAATTTGTTCACAAGCAGACGAATGTGTGCCCTTGATGGGACTGGTTTGTGGAATTTATGGGTAAATTCCGCTCTGGCGTCTTCATATGACAATCCGCGTGCCCGTGCACAAACAATGGCAACCCGTTCTTCTGTGCTAAACATCTTGCACTAAGATACCAGTATCTGAAAAGAAAAGAAACAAAACATTGCGTTTTCATTGATGTGGATAATGACTTTAGAGACACCCTGTAGGTGGAGGTGTTGCATTTCACCACTGTTGTCATTGTACTTGTTAGACACCGATACTCAATTCATGCACTATGAAGCGCCCCTCATTTCGGGTTTTCTGTCCATCGATTTCTGGATGCCAGATGAATAGGAAGAAGTGGACCAACTCCGTGGCCTCCACGCTCACCTGACTTAAACTCACTAGATTCTAATTCGTGGGAAGTTTTAAATCTCTTGTTTATGTAACTCCCGTTGCAGATGCAGAAAATCTTCTTGCTCGTATTATGGAAGGTTTCCAGACAATATGAAATTCTCCAGACCAAATTCTCACATTAGGTACATAATATAAAATACGTACACATATGACTAGTGCACCAACTATTTGTGTATGCTATTGAGCTGGTTTCAGTAGCATACTGGCTCAAATTTATTGCACAACATTATGTGTCCTGGGATCCAAGGTGTTCTATCTCAATTGTTCCCCCAACACCCCTTTATAACCCTTTAAAGTTTTTCTATCGAATTCTAAAACTTTCTGTTTATAATGCAATATATACATCACGATAATAGTTATTTTTCCCCCACTGCACATCGAATGACACACTACGTCCAGCTCAGAAATTTAGCGACTTTTTCTCAAGAAAATATCGATCTACCGTAAAATTTACAAATAAATTACCAAGCACATATCAACTTAAGATACTCTAGTATATATCTTAATGTTTTCACACGCATGGAAATAATCCACACATTTTTCTGATTAATGCTTATCGGACATAAACAAAATGTATGGAGAGCAGAAAGAACCATTTTTCACTTCACAACTCTAACTATCTATTTATTAAATATCCATTTAATTCTTATTTACGTCACTTTTTGTTATATATTTATGTACACATCTGGAACAGGTCTTCCCGTGTATTTTAGTTTTGCATTGCCTACTAACGATAGTGTAGAAAATGGGTTGTCTTAGAAAACAGTTTAATCAGTTCGTGTTTGTTAAATAAATAAAGCATTAAATCACAGTACTCATAGACTTGGGAGATTTTAGCGTGTGCTGTTCAATGCAGGGAACATTAGATCGCAAAAATGCATTTAATTTTAACTATAAATTGGAAGAAATATTGAATATGATATAAAAACACAGTTTCCTGCTAATCTTTTAGGCTCAGTGTTACAATTATTGTTCAATGTAGTACTTTAATGTTTGTGAGAGCACCATTGGTACTACTGACTGGCATGTGCTGCCAACGACAGGCGTGCCAGCAAATAACAGCACTAATTTCTCCTATCCCTTCGCCGCACCAGTCGCCGCTGAAGTCCTGAGTCACTATGGAGGAGGACATAATATCGTGCCATATTTCACGTGACATGAATCCATAGAATAATAACATAATGGTGTTCATATTAATAACTTATAGTGACTTTCTTCAGCTTCTGTTGTTTTCTGTTGACAGGCAAGATATTTCACTGTGTCTTAGACATAGTCAGCATGATCGCCTTAGGAGAATGCAAACAATTTCAAATTGTATTCCGACACTTTTTGTGACAGTGCCATGGCACGGAAGCATTACCCCAGAAGCCGTTCCTGGTCTCGGTCAGGTTTTAACGTTCTCGTTATCATTCCTGGGCACGGTATATTATATACGTTGTAGATATAAGACCCCATTGCCCCATCAGCGATCAGACCTAAAGTGTCTTAGATTCTGCCCACGACATTCATCTAAGGTTTAAATTCTCCTAACCTCCCTTTTGGTAATGACTCCCACTCCAAGCTTGTAATCCGATGATGCTACCTTATTTCTACTTTACTGAAATTTGCTGCTTTACAGCTCACAGTCCGTCTATAAATTTCTGAGAAATCTTACCTCATATTCCAAGAATCCCAAGCTAGCCTGCCATACCTAAGCTGACAATCTTGGATACTTTTACTCGCGCAGCCGAGTACAATCCTACTAATTTGCCTGAAAATAGCCGTTGCTAATTACACTGGGGGACAATGAAAATATTTCGGGCTTCAAAATAGTGAATTTACATATATTTCCATCTGCTGAATTCAAAAATTACCATAAAAATGATAGATTAGCTCTTGTTTTGAAGATAAAGGGACATTTCATATTTTAGAGTGAAGATTTTAAATTTGGGGGAATTTTGTGGGAGTTGGCACACCTGTTAAATAACAAAACACAAACAGAGAGAAATTAAGTGATGCAAAAGTTAAGGAAGGCATTTTTGTCGAACCACAAGAACTTGTAAAGGATCCTGCATTTGACCAAATTTTGGAGGGGAAAGAAAAGGAAGCTTGGGAAGCCTTCAAGGGTGTTGTTCATGGATTTTTAGGCACAATAGAGATGAAAACTACAAGCATTTGGTGACAGTGCTCCTGCAAAAATACCGTAACCTTGGATGCAACATGTCCCTTAAGATTCATTTTCTCCACTCCCACCTAGACTTTTTCCCTCCTAGTTGTGGAGATGTTAGTGATGATCATGGGGAGAGATTCCATCAGGACATACCTGTTATGAAACAAAGATATCAGGGCCGTTGGAATGAAGTAATGCTTGCGGATTACTGTTGGTCTTTGTATAGGGATTCTGCGGAACTCCATCACAAGAGGCAAGCTAAAAGACGACGAAGTCAATAGGCCACTACATGATTCTCTTCAGACACGACTATCTGCGAAGTATTTTTCCAGCAATTTAGAACTCTTAGCATGTAATTTCCAGTTTAAAAAATCAAATGCACTTTCATTGTTGTTAGCGTGTATGTAATTAAAATGTATCCTTTTTTCTCAACCCGTTAATATGTAATACTTCCCCCTTGTGTATATCATTGAAACTAGAGCTAATAAAAATGTTTCATTGTTATATTTGTTTTTCTCAACCCAAAATTAGCAGGAATTGCCTCATGAAGTGCTCGCAATATTCAAAAATTATTCTTTTTGCCCAGTGTTATTATACTTAATTTCGTCTTACACCGAACCAAGCAGTCCTCATAATCTATTACCAAACCTACACCCCTTAAATTTTAAAACAACTTCACAAAATACCTTTATTTAATTTTCTTCTTCTTATTTTCCTACCACCCTCCTTGGGGTATGTTGAGTCATTTCCCTATGTGTTGTTCTTCATTTTATCCTATCTTTCTTTCCTTTCTTCTGCCGAAATAATGGGTTTGGATTTTAATGTAGATTTATCTTTGAACCTTATATTTTTGTTTTAGTTATTACTTTCCCTGTCCCATCAAGTAATGAATATTCTGTGATTTTTAATTCTACTAAGTCTTTTTCATTTTCTTTAAACCAGTTAGATTTTGTTTTACGTTACCGAAGAAATCAAAGATTTGTTTAAATAATCTGCCAGAGTTAATTCTGAGGAGATGACCATAAAAATTTATCCTCTTTCTTGCATAGTATATGAGAGTTTTTCTATTTTCTTGTATATTATCTTATTATCTTGAAATTTTAGTCCTATGATCTTTCTTAATATTTTCCTTTTTTTAATATGAGCTTCTCTATCTGACCCTTGTAATTCATTGTAAGGGTTACTTATGTGTACAGTGCTTCTGGTTTAATCACTGTTTTACAATGTTTAATTTTGGATCCCCATGATAGTGATTTCTTGTTATAAGTATCTTTTGTTAGTTGGAAAGCTAATTCAAGTTTACTTTTTCTGGATTTCATTGCTTTATTTTCCTTATTATTCCAGCTGATATATTCTCCAAGATATTTGAACTCTTTTACTATTTCAATTGTTTGTTCGCAGACTTTCATGTATTTACGTGGGTCTTTGCTGTATGTCATGATTTTGTTTTTTACCAAAGAGATGTAAAGACCTATTTTACCTGCTTGTTTCTCTAGTTCAAGGATTTGCTCCTTTGCTTCCTCCATTGTTTCAACAAACAAATCCATATCATCTGCAAAAGCAATACAATTGGTTTTAAAATTTCTCTTTTTGCATCCCAGTTTTATTCCACTTTTTATTTGATTTAATTTTATTATAGGTTATAATTTACTTAGCTGACCCATAATTTGTGCATCAACGTACAATCCACCTACAGCTATCACTAAATATATGATAAATCGAGATCATTCTTTAGAAGTTAAAGACTGTCCATAATCGACCATACACATCGTGAAATGCAGAAAACTGTAAAACAATTGTTTTAGAAATGCACGCCATTTTATCAACATTTACTTCATTACTGTCCCACCTAACTTCCTACTTTATACTTTGTCTAATTTTAAGCTTCCTATTTGCATCTAGAACAATTTTACGCCTGGACTCGCTTAATTCTTACAGCTTTTGCCTTTATAATTTTCGTTATACATGCGTGTTCATATCGCTCTTTCATTTCTGAACGCGCTGAGTAGTTACTGAAACTGGAGCTTGTTGAATGAGTTTGCCCGTAAGTCTAATTGCATTAGCTTCCCTGACTTATAACTAGGATTGGCATTAGTATTACTATGGAGGGGATTCGGCACCGAAATCTTTGGTTTATTGTACCTAAGCCCAAGTGAGGCATCCCCGGGAGGAAGGATGAAGCAAGAGGAGACAGTTAGTGCCAGAGGTTCTGCTCCCATTCGTCCTAGACTTGTAGGACCGAGGACCCGGGGCTCCTTCAACCAGGGAGTTACCGAGCTGTCCCTAAAGGGAGCCCGGCGCCTCCGTGAGGCTTTCCATAGGGCAAGACCTAGAGGCTAACAAGCCCCCCATCTGATCCTATGGACTCAAGACGGGATGGAAGTGGATACGCCATTTACGCGCACCAACTCCAAAATGGGAAGGCTACTGATATGACCTCCGTGGGGCCGCCTGGTGATCTAGCACACCTTCTACTAGCTATGCTGGCTAGTACGCGGGAATATTAATGGCTTCCCTCAACCCCGCCCGGAGACGTACCCGATCTCCCACGGGTATCGGGAACCACCACCCCTCGAGTCCAACCCAATCCGAGCAACTCCCAATCAGGAAGGGGCACGAATGTTCGGCCCGAGGTTCCTCTAGTAACGTCAGAGGTACCACGAGTGCTAGGGGTCCGCAGCGCCCGCACCACGGCAGCTGAAGAAGACGGGTCCCCTCCCCTACGGGAAGCAAGAAGAGACAGGGCGGCTGACTCAAACTGCTTTGCCTTAACACTTAACTTGCCTTGCAAATGGCGTCTTATCCAAAATCCACAATCGTAACTCGCGCTTCTTACTTTATAGATTTATTTTAATACATGTTAATTGTTGCAATTATTTATCCTTTGTCCATCACTGCCTTATAAATGTATTAATCCTACAAACAATAAAAGAGGTATCAAGTTGAAGCACTATTTAAAAAAATAGTGTTGCTCAGCGTATCGAACTGTTTTTTTTTTTTTTTTTTTTTTCATTTTAGATGTGAAAATCTTTGACAATCCAAACCAATTCAAGAATGAGATACTTTAGAGGTAGGCCGCGGACAAGAATACATTAATTGTAATAACTATACTGAAGTTTTCAAATTTTGTTGCGAGTTGTAAATTTTCAGGGAAGATTAGATTTAAGGAGGCTCTGGAATGCAGTGCAGTGTTAGTTTCTCGTGGCCATTAAGCATTTAAACTGTTTGCAGCAATAACAATTAATGCGTTTACACTTGTATGGTTACGGATTACCTCATACAGGGTTGTGTAATCTTGTTGATGGGCAGAGAGATGTGATAACGACCAGAGTGGCCACTAATACCTGGCACTGAGGATGTTATGTTGCTATGTCTACCTCCAAAACTTCATTACAACCAATGTACTGGATGGTTTAAAGGTCGTGTACCAACCAGGCGAAGTGTTGCAGGTTGTGTAGCGCCACCAATGAGGCTGTACAGCTCTTATCATTTAATTTCATAAGTTACTGAAATGTTTAAAAGAACTTACAAAGACCTTGTTCTTGAATACCAACACGCTCGAGTTATCTATGCAAAAGAGCATACTTAGTTGAGAATGGCATGGAGTTGAAAAATATTTGCATTACTCCAAAGAATATTAATAGTTGCAAAGCACCACAGATTATAAAAACAAAATCCAGCTGTTTTTATTGCAGAAGTATACATAGATGGCCATGATGTAATGTTTCAACAAAACAGAAAGCAGAATTTAAATAGAAACAACGTTTGTGAATGTTCACTTTCTTCTCGGGCAACAAGCCAGGTGAAAAGTCGATTAAGTATCGACGTTTCGGAGGTGTACATCGCTCCCATCATCAGGATATTTATAGAATGGTATAACTACATAAAGACAAAACACTATCAAAATTCTCATTACTGAACAAAAGACTGTTTTCAGTAAATTAAATGCCAGGTTATTTCCGTCAAAACGGCTACTCCGAATATGACGTTGAAACCTCGATCACCAAATTTAGGAAAAGGAAACCTGTAATACAGCAAGCGTCAGATAAGCCTACCGCTACATCCTGCATCCCGTTTACCAGCAATCTGTCCGGCAGAATCAGCAGAATTCTCGCCAAATGCAACATCAGGACCATGCACAATCCACCTCCAAAGATTGAACATCTGTTGACACCAGTGAAAGACAAACTGGACTTCCAAGTTCCGGGAGTGTACCGCATTCCCTGTGAATGTGAGACACCGTATATAGGACAAACCGGAAGGACCATCCTTACCAGAATAATCGAACATGAACGGAGCATTCGTTTAATGCAACCTGAGAAGTCTGGACTGGCAGAGTATTGTTTTCATAACGACCATAGAGCCAATTTCCGGGAGACAACCATCTTGGCAAAATGCAACATTTACTGGGAGCAGAGAATTAAGGAGGCTTTGGCGATTTCCTCTGAAAGGAGCACGCTTAATCGTGATGCTGGATTTTAGTTCAGCTCCTCCTGGAAACCGGCCATGAAAATGGAAATCCGTCGATCTAAGAAGCAAAGATCAATACAGCTTGATAATCAAGTTAAGTAGTTACGTTTCTTTGACACAATTTTCTATACTCACGCCATCCCTTGACCTGGCATTTAATTTGCGGAAAACTGTCTTTTGTTCAGTAATGCGAATTTTGATAGTGTTTTGTCTTTGTTAATAGTCGTGTTATATCCAGTATTTCATTAAGTGGTTATAACATTTTATAAATATCCTGATGATGGGGGCGATGCACACTCCCGAAACGTTGATATCTAATCGTCTTTTCACCTGGTTTGCTGCCCGAGAAGAAATTGAGCATTTTCGTCGCCAGGAAAGCTTCAGGTCTGATTTAACGTTTGTGAATATATACGCTCTATCACTGTGGGGAAATGCTACTAACAGTAAATTTTAGCTGCAAAAGAAGGCATTAAGAATTATGGTTGGTATTCCAAAATCAGAAAGCAATCATTTCAGTATTTTGAATATCTTGACCTAAGTTTATGTATGAAACAATTTTATTATTAATTTATATGAAGGCTACTAGTGCAAATAATATCTCAAATGGTGAAATAGCCCGCCTCGGTAGCGTACATGGTAGCATATCTGCCTCACGTTCAAGAGGTCCCGAGTTCGAATCTCGGTCAGGGTGAGTTACCTGGATAAGGTTTTTCCGGGGTTTTCCCTTATCCTGAAAGACGAATGTCGGATAACTCTAAGCTCCATGGACCCTGGACACATTTTAGCATCATTTCATCTATTTCATTTGTCGTCAGATATGACTTAAGTTCGGAGGACGTAAAATTACAAACAAACAAACAAACAAAAACGAAATACAAGAGCCCGGGCCTTGAAGTACTTACAGCATAGTAAGTCGCCATTAAGGTAGTTGTCTCCTATGGTTATGAGAACTACTAGAGGTTTCTTGGAAAAAACACGAGTCAGTTGGAGAATTTAATGTCATATCGGCACGTTGGCCATAGTAGCTCAATGGTTTAGAGTGACTGGACGGAAACAAGAAGATCCGTGGTTCAAACCCCGGCTATGGCATTGAATTTTTCAGTCTGGCTCAACCCTTTCATTGTGCGTCCTACACACGGCTAGTGTGAAAGAACAATTAATTTCCAAAAGACAATAGCTAAACAAACGTCTGTTACATCATTGGAAAAGAGTGTTTATGCAAGCCTATGTCACATGCTGCCAATAAGGAACAATTAATCCATTATTATATTCTTTTCCTATTCTACTTATAGAGAAATATATAATAAAACGTTTTCTAGAAGCATTTATCTTCATTAAGAGGGTGAATAACCGTTTTAAAGAATGGCTTGTACAGCAGTGAGTAGAAAAACACTGTAAGTGTACAGGTTATGTTTTTAGATCATCTTTCTTACGCACAGACATATATCACTAATATAGATTTGACTTGGTGTAATGGCAGCAAGTGCTAGACAAGTAGAGTAAAGCAATGAACAAGAGTGACGAGAGTGCGCCTGTGGTTGCCATTGTTAACCACTGACAGGTTTATCTTTGCAAGTGGTCACACGAAAGCCATAGGATTACCCAACCCTTGTAACCTCATTAGGCTATCCAAGCAGTTACCTGTGAAAAGGGCTCTCTCTGGATACAAACAGAGTTCCCGTGGGACCTCGCCAGGTGCAGCGAATAGGATAACATTATTACCAATACAGGCGCCCTCAAGCAAATCCAAAACATAATGCGTTAATTAGCGGTCCGCGCTTCCGTTCTGATCAATAGCAAGATGTCATTCACTGTCTGATTTTCTTGTTTTGAAATATCCCACGTTTTCCTGCATCAGTTCGGCAAGGGAAATAATCTGACCTCGTTCTTTCACGCAACATTCCGTTCACATTCTTCAACTAACCTTGACTTTAAAAAGCTTATTTTTCTCTATCTTTCACGTTAATAGAGGGAGAATTTTTTTGTAAAAATTATTTTATCACATATGTCTTTGTAAATACAGTAAACCCTCGTAAACTTGAAACTAGGTTGGGGTGAGTTATCTGGATAAGATTTTTTCAGGGATTTTCCCTTATCCTGAAAGATGAATGTCTGGTAACTCTTAGCTGTAAGGGCCCCCAGCTCATTTGAGCGTTATTACATTCATCGTCGATATGAGCTAACGTTGGAGAACGTAAATTAAATTTGTGTGAAATTACGAGGTTGGGTCGAAAAGTAATGCCTCCTATTTTTGCCCCTTAAATAAGTAAGTTATGTGAAAACTTTGAAATTGGCGCAATTCCTCAAACCTTCTTCTGCAATCCCCTGCAGTAGTAACTTCCTAAGTCAACAGGTGGCAGCACTGCATCCTCTTGCAAAATGCCTGACATCGACATTCGTATTAGACGGCGTCCTGTGATTGAATTTTTGACTGCGGAAGGTGAAACACCAATTCACATTCACGAAAGGCTAAAAGATGTGTATGGTGATGCTACGGTGGATATCAGCACTGTTAGACGATGGGTTCGTCGCTGTAACGAAGCTGAAGGGCAAACACCATTGGCAGATGAAAAGCGAAGCGGCAGGCAGGTGACTGCAGTGACTCCATGCAACATTCAGCGAGTCGATGACATCATTCGTGGTGATCGCCGGGTAACAACAGGTGAATTGTGTCGCATTACCTCCCTCAGTAAAGGCAGTGTGATGACGATTATTCTACAACTGGGTTACTCAAAACTTTTTTCATGTTGGGTACCAAGAATGTTAACCGCCCAAAACAAAGAAACAAGGGAAAAAATTACCTCCGAACACTTGCAGCGCTTCAATTTTGAGGGAGAGGAGTTTCTGGGAAAAAATTGTTACTGGAGATGAAACGTGGGTTCATTTTTTTGAATCTGAATCAAAGAGGCAGTTAATGGAAAGGCATCACACAACGTCACCGAAGGAAAAAAATTCAAAACTCAGCGGTCGGCAGGGAAAGTTATGGCGACAGTGTTTTAGGATTCAGAGGGCGTACTTATGATTGATTTTTGGAGCAGGGGTGCACAATAAATTCTTTCCAATACGTCAGAACTCTCAAAAAGCTGAAAGCACGTCTTCGCCGAGTTCGCCCAACAAAAACTATGACAGATGTTCTTCTTTTGCATGACAATGCAAGACCACACACCAACCGTTACACCACTGCAGAAATTGAGAAATTGGGATGGCAAGTCTTGCCTCATCCCCCATACAGCCCTGACCTGGCACCATCAGACTTCCATCTGCTCGGGCCACTAAAGGAAGCTCATCGTGGGATTCATTTTGAAGATGAGGCGGCTGTGATAACGTTCGTGCGTCAATGGCTTAGGAAGCAAGACCGTGTGTTTTACCACACTGGAATACATGCCCTAGTTAAAAGGTGGACCAAAACTGTGGAAAAGGACGGAGATTATATTGAATAGTAACAAATTAATCGTCAATGTTGTAGTTTTCAAGCTATGTGCATTGGATTCAATTTTCTTGACAATTAAAAGAGCAAAAAATAGAAGGCATTAGTTTTTGACCCACCCTCGTAATATTTATTTATTTTTTTTTTTTGGAGAGTTAAAGGTTTTCAAGATATTCGTTGTTATTGGTTTGTACTTCATTGGTACGTTTATTGTGTACTAATAACTGTCAGTGGCACTTCTCAAGTCAACTGGTTAGCCAGTTACCTTTTTACAATACTTCAAGAAAACGAAAAAAGCAATATAAATCAAAATTGCTGCTATTTCGTTGGGTATTATGTCATTCCCAATGGTATCGTAAGTATTAATGATCTGCTTCATCCTTGATAAACGTTCAAATAACGGCTATGCCATTGAATTTTTCAGTCTGATTGGACCTATCTAAACGTTGGTCTACACACGACTCAGATGTAGATTTGTTTGAGAAATTACTTTCATTTATTTGTAAAAAAAATAAATCACAAGCATGTTGAATCCACACAATAAAAAACCAGATATGCTAACTGAAACAATAAACAAAAGACTAAAGCTAAATAAACGTCTAATACGTCATTGGAAAAGAGTGTTTATGCAAGCCTATGTCACATGCTGCCAATAAGGGACAGTAATTAATCCATTATTATATTCTTTTCCTATTCTACCTTTAGGGAAATATAAAACCTTTTCTAGAAGCGTTTATCTCCATTAAGATGAAGAATAACCTTGGAAAACATGACAATTGACAAACGTATGGTAAATTCAGTTTACACTACCAAATACGTATTAACAATGATTAACTTACAAATCAGACATTGCTAAAACTAATTATTCTTTTGTCAAATGGGAAAATGTTATTCACTTTTTATTCAGAGTCATCACATTTAACGAGCCTTAAAATATTTTACTATCGCTTAATCCCACGTATTCTCTATACTCATTACACCTACTAGGAACTATGAAATATATAATACATCCACTATCTCCATTAATGTGAAATAGAAGAAAAAGAAGAAGAAGAATTATAAGAATAGTTTCTATAGCATCCATGAGAAAAGCGCAACACTTAATTTTTCTTCAGAATGACCCCAATATTTTACTCCTGTCTAGTAGCAGAGCTCTCACACCCAGTAAGTAGAACATGATTGCGCATGCACACTGAACTCGTCACCAGCTGACAAAGCTATCTGTTTCTCATTTCGACACGGAAATGCTGCGTTTGTTGGCGGCTAACGCGATTTTCATTTGGAATATTTTAATGAAGTCGCCAAATCAAAATACCTTTTCAAAAATTCCATGAATACTAAATGGAGGAAAAATCGAGGACCATAAAAATAAGCTCCGCCAAGGGAGAGATTTTCTTCTCCTGGGTGAGGGGCAGGGGGGTGGGATGCAGGGTTCCTTTTCCGGAATCAGAAACTGTCCTAGTACATCACAGGAGCGTTTGTGCCTCGCATTCACAAGTGAGAAACTCTTGTTACGTACGTCTCTCTGTAAAGACGAACACTGAGGTACCTACGTGAAAATACTGTTGGTCACGAAAAACTGTCACAGCCGCTCTCAGATCTGTTTCTAAACAATAAAATGGAGACTGTTTATGATTTCCCTTTGAATATACAACCGAATATTGTCAAAACCAACGCGTGGATGTATTTCTAAACAATAAATTGGGAACTATTTTATTTACATTATAATATCCAATCAAATACTGTCAAAACCAACTCGTAGATGCGTTTCTAAGCAATTGATTGAGAACTGTTTTATTTTCATTTGAATATGCAACACAATTTGTCAAAACCAGCTCATAGATGCGTTTCTAAAGTAAACTGGGAACCATTTTATTTGCATTTAATTGTTCTATCACAATCTGTTGAAGTTAGCCCTTGCTCTGTTTTAAACAATAAATTACTACGTTTTCTTATTTTCACTTAAATTTACAATCACAATCAGGGAGATTAAATGCCCTTAATTATTGTTAAATCCTTATGATTTTTTTTCTTTTTTTTTTTTTGTAATTTTCGTCCTCCAGCGTTAAGTCATATCAGACGATGAATTAAATGGGTGCAATGACGCTCAAATGAGTCCAGAGTCCATAGAGCTTAGAGTTACCCAACATTCGTCTTTAAGGATAAGGGAAATCCCCGGCAGAAACCTTATCCAGGTGACTCACCCTGACCGAGATTCGAATTCGGGACCTCTTGAACGTGAGGCAGACATGCTACCACCACGCTACCGAAGCGAGCATAAATCCTTATGTAGTAAAACTCAAATCAGTATTAGAGGAGCAACACTCATAAAGATAAATTAAGGAGTTAACAATAATGAATTCTGTTATATGTAATTGACATGCATACCATTAACAACACAAAAATAAATATTTACCACACAATTATTTAACTTTTAACTTATGGTACAGATATACCAGGACTGTTCAATAAAGAATGATAGCAATTTTTTTTTACAACGTACCTTTCTTTACTCATCCTCATAATTTTGATAGTCCTTCTCAAAATAGTCTCCCCTGAATGCGATGCACATGTCCCAGCGTTTGCAGCAATCTTCAAAGACATGCTGGAAACTATTTTTGAGAGATCCTTCAAAATCGTCTCTGCAGCTTTCACCACTGCTTCTGATTATGCATATTGCCTTCCACGAAGGCATTTCTTCAACTTAGGAATAGAAAAAAGTCACATAGGGCTAAATCCGGACTATAGGGAGGGTGAGGGATGCACTTCAGGTTGATTTTAGCAAGATATTCAGCAACAACATTGGCAATATGCGGCCGCGCATTATCGTGCTGCAGCATCTAGCCTCCTTCACAAAAATGCGGTCTTTTGCGCCTGATATGGTCTTGCAATGTTTTCAGGGTATCCCTGTAGTATTGTCCAGTTACTGTTGTGTGTGCAGGTACAACATGCTGATAAACCATTCCATGAATATCAAAGAATGAGATGACCCTAACTTTCTCAGCAGAAGCAACCACTTTTGCTTTTTTGGGGGTTGGTGATGAAGGAGATTTCCACACTGAACTTTGCTGTTTACTCTCAGGATCAAAATGATGTAGCCAAGTTTCATCAGCAGTGATTACGTTTGAAAGAAACTCCGGATCTTCCTCTAACATCAACTTTAACTCCATGCAGACCTGTAACCCGTCGTGCACAAACACGTCTCATATGTAATGTTTCTGTCACCAACGTGTGGGTGGCACCCAATGAAATGTCCAGTATTTCAGAAAGTGATCTTAAGGTAATTCGTCGATCCTCTCTTACAATGGCAGCAGCAGCAGTGTTGATGTTTTCTTCCGTAAGAATAGTAAGTGGAGCACCGGGTTCACCTTCCTTTGAAATTGATTGTCTCCCCTCTTTAAACATTTCAAACCACCTTCGAGCTGTGCTGTAGGGAAGAACAGAGTCTCCATAGGCCTCCTGTAACATTGTATAGCCCTCAACCGAAAATTTGTTGAGACGAAATCAGAATTTCAAAGCCGCATATTGTTCCTCGATGTTACCTGCACTGCAGCGGTAGGCGATACTGAACATGTCAGAACTTGCCTGGTTCTCACAGGCGGGAACCAGGAGTGCCAACAGTGAAACTACTACGGCGTGTTTGTTTCACATTAAGCTAACAGAATATAATGAGATTGAATTTTTGTGTGAAAATTTACGACCGTAAAAAATTATGATCATTCTTTATTGAACAGCCCTCGTATGACCGCTCAAACGTGCAACTCAAGTGGAATTACTGGTAATAGAAATGAAGTTCTAATGCAATAATTTCTAGGAAGGTTAGCATAGTAAATAATAGAATTACAAATATTATAGAAGTAAAATTAATGATTTTGGAAGAATTTCGTTCCAATAATTGCTACAGTATGGTCATATAAGAAAGATTGTTGAGAACAGAATACAAAAAAGCGTCCTTGAATCGGTTATTATCATGGAGTAACATTAGCAAACATAATAAGGCCTGAAGCTTCCTTTGCGACGAGTATGTTCAATTTCCTCTCGGGCAGCAAGCCCGGTGAAAAGACGATTAGAAATCGACGTTTCTGGAGTGTGCATCTCTCCCTTTATCAGGATATATATTAAAAGTTATAACACAAATGATTTACTGGATATAACACAAATATAAGCTAAGACAAAACACTATCAATACTGACATTTCTGAACAAAAGACTGTTTTCAGTAAATTAAATGCCAGGTCAGGAGATGGCGGGAGTATAAAAAATTGTGTCAAAGAATCGTAACTACTTAACTTGGTGATCAATCTGTATAGTTCTGTGCTCCTACGTCGACGGATTTCTATTTTAAGGCTGGTTTCCAAGAGGAGCTGAACTGAAATCCAGCATCACGATTAAGCTTGCTCCTCTCGGAGGAAATGGCTATACCCTCCTTAACTCTCCACTCCCAGTAAATGTTGCATTTTGCCAAGATGGTCGTCTCCCATCTAATTCTAATTTTTAATGTTTTTATTTTTTCTAATTCTAACTTTCTAATGTTCTAAATTTGGAGGTCTCGGAGAGTTTCTAATCGTCTTTTCACCTGGGTTGGTTCCCGAGAAGAACTTGAACATCAGAAAATATATCTATTAATAGTAATATATAAGTAGGATTATATTATAATGAAAAAGTTTAAATTAAACAGATATAAAAGGAATTAATTAAAGCTTGACGTATAAAACTTAATAATGTGGAGCTTTCGGCCATTCTTCTTCAGGAACTGATTGAATAAATCGTTCGCTGTAATCATTTGGTATCATCTCTAACGAGGCAGAATCTTCCGTGGAACTTCAATCACTAAATGCTTCCGTGAAATTTTTAAGCCTTACAGTTAATATATTATTTGTAGATGATCAGAACTTAATGGTGTAAACAAAAGATGAATTGCGAACAAATGTTGGAAAACTCAATACAAATATACAGTACTTAAGTATCAAATACATAATCTAAATCTAAGGCTATTAAAGAGAATAGTATGAAAACAGTAAAAGCAAAGTTTTCACATTCTACTCTAACAAATTTCTCAAAATTGTGATATAAGCACTCATATGAGATCTAATCGCTTTTATACGGTTATTTTACTATCTACTTCATGTTAATCGACAAAGAAAATTGTGTATTTGGTTGTAAGTACAAGGAGAACAAAGGAATGCAGTAGGCTTTAACAAGAAGATTCTTTGCTTACCTTTCTCATGTATGAGGTGCTTTATTCCTTCAACTGGGACGCCGCCTAGATGCTGCACCAGGACTGAAGGCACGCTTGCCACAATATTTCTATGGTGTTAGTTCTGTAGTGCTTAAGTAATGTTATCAGCTTAGTTTGCTTGAGGACTACAATACGAGTATTCTCTTTCATTGTAATCTTTAATGTCATTCTGTTATCTGTAGCTCCGCAATTTGCATAGCACTGACTGTTCTGATCAACTGATAAATAAACATTTAAAAAACGACAGTCAGATCTTTAAACACCTAGTCACAATGTGACAGATTTCAAATGCCATTCTATTTGTATGGCCAAGAGGTACAAAGAGGAATAAAGATCTATTTGAGAAAGGCACCAAATATTTTAAAATTCAAACCAATAACAGCTTATACCCCGGAAACTCAACTTCACAAACTATTAGGGCTGTTCAATAAAGAATGAACATAACTTTTTACTGTCATAATTTTTCAATCTTATTATATTCTGTTAGCTTAATGTGAAACAAACACGCCGCAGTAGCTTCAATGGTAGGTACTCCTGGTTCCCGCCTGTGAGAACCAGGCAAGCTCAGACATGTTCAGTATCGCCTACCGCTGCAATCGAGGTAACACGCGGGGAACAATATGCGGCTTTGAATCTCTGCTCTCGTCTCAACAAATCTTCAGTTGAGGCCTATACAATGTTACAGGAGGCGTATGGAGAGTCTGTTCTTCCCTATAGCACAGCTCGACGGTGGTTTAAAATGTTTAAAGAGGGGAGACAATCAATTTCAAAGGAAGGTGGACCCGGTGCTCCAGTTACTGCTCTTACGGAAGAAAACACCAACACTGCTGCTGCCATTGTGAGAGAGGATTGACGAATTACCTTAAGATAACTTTCTGAAATACTGAACATTTCATTGGTTGCCACCCACACGTTGCTGTCAGAAACATTACACATGAGACGCGTTTGTGCGCGATGGGTTCCAAGACTGTTGATTCCCGAACAAAAGGACATTCGCATGCAGGTCTGCATGCAGTTAAAGTTGATGTTAGAGGAAGATCCGGAGTTTCTATCGAACGTAATCACTGCTGATGAAACTTGGCTATATCATTTTGATCCTGAGAGCAAACAGCAAAGCTCAGTGTGGAAATCTCCTTCATCACCAACCTCCAAAAAAGCAAAAGTGGTTGCTTCTGCTGGGGAAATTATGGTCATCTCATTCTTTGACATTCATGGAATGGTTTACGAGCATCTTGTACCTGCAAACACATCAGTAACTGGACAATACTACAGGGATGTCCTGGAAACTGCAAATTCATATCAGATGCAAAAGGCCACATTTCCCTAAAGCAGGCTGGATTCTACAGCACGATAATGCGCGTGCGCATATTGCCAATGTTGTTGCTGAATATCTTGCAAAAATCAATGTGAAGTACATCCCTCACCCTCCCTATGGTCCGGATTTAGCCCCATGTGACTTTTTTCTATTCCCTAATATGAGGAAACGCCTTCGTGGGAGACTTTATCCATCATCAGAAGCAGTGGTGAAGGCTGCGGAGGCAATTTTGAAGGATCTCTCAAAAATGGTTTTCATCATGTCTTTGAAGACTGGCAGAAGCACTGGGACAAGTGCATCGCATTCAGGGGAGACTATTTTGAGAAGGAACATCAAAATTATGAAGATTAGTAAAGGTACGTTGTAAAAAAAAAAAAAATTGATCATTATTGAACAGTCATCGTAAAACACATTTTACATAAATTGTGTATTTTAACTATTTATACATCTGTATAATAATATTTTGTATATCGCTTACTTTTAACAGTAATGCAAAAGTCATTCAGAATGGCTCGCCTCGATAGCGTGGTGGTAGCGTGTCTGCCTCACGTTCAAGAGGTCCCGAGTTTGAACCTCGGTCAGGCCGATTTACCCAGATAAGGTTTTTTCCGGGTTTTTCCTTTATCCTGAAAGACGAATGTCGGGTGACTCTAAGCTCTATGGACCCTGAGCTCATTTGAGCTCACCCATTCCATTCATCGTCCGATATGACTTAACGTTGGAGGACGTAAATTTCAACAACAACAACAACAACAACAACAAAATCGTTCAGAATGGTGAGAACTTCAAGGACTGTTTCCAAGAAATTCAAAATATAATTTTAATTTGTCATGAAAATCTATAAACATGCAGCATTTTAATCAAAACCCTTAAAAATTTTGAGAAAATAAAAATGTTCAAATTTTTGATCATGCAAAAGTTAGCTTGTGGAGGGAGGGGGCATTTTCTTGAAAATCTTTGTATTACATCCTCAGAAGATGCAAAATTTTTATCAAAGTTTTCGTTTTTGAGTTCTGCTGTTCACAATCAAACATACACATACACATTTCTTAGTAAAAAGTGACCTCAAAACTTATATTTCGAGCGATTTCTTGGTATCGAGCTTTGGGTTGAACATAACACCATCTCTACTTGCTGTGTACACGGTGGATAAGTAAAACAAGGTAAAAAAACGACTGATTTCCTATTTGAGAATAGTATATGTTATTTAAAAATTTGAAACCAAAGAACGAAAGAATATATTGTAAAAGGTAAACTCCAAAACCGGTTAGACTGCTATACGTTCTACATTAGATAAAAGTATATCTAGCTCTTAGGGTGTTATATAAGAAATTCCTGTAACACGTGTAACGCTGTATATAAGTATTTAAAGGAGGACAGTTGCTCTTTCAGAAATCCACTGATGTAAAACTTCTTCACGTAGATTTTGAATCGTTTGCATTATTACTAGCAAAGCATTGTGTTTCACTGTAAGTAGATTCAGACGCTTTACCACAAAGCTGTGTTTAGAAATACCTAAGCACCATAAAACAAAAGAGTGACAAAGAGAAGACATGCTTTGGTGCACCACTTGCAGGAGCCTTGCATTATCGCCCGGTATGTGCATAGTAGCGCTAGCTATTAAAATATAGCACATAATGTGTTATTTCCGCATGTAGGGGATTACCCCCGCCCTCTTCTAGGTCAGCCGATGTCCATTAAGGCTAACACGTTGTAATTACTGTATGTGGCTGCTATATGGATTCCAGGGTAGTGTATTCAATGCTAGGCAAGGGCACTTGGCGACATGGCGTTAATAGTCATAAGTGATTTTTAAAAACCTAACTGACACATTCGTTTATACACACACTATGCAAATAATGCTTTCACAACGGTCACATGGGAGTGAATTTATTACGGCCATTAATTTATTGGTTTTGTAAATAAACGATTTGTTACAGGTCATTTCCATTTATGACAGACTCAACTATGTTATACATATAATGAAACTATAACCGGAATATTTCGGTGTATTTAGAATTTGTTAGAATTACTGATTACAAAAGTATGAAAGTTTCTATTGACAATTGTGTATGGTACCATTATCGAAGCACTTTCACAATTTGCACTCTGTGTAGTAAAAGTTACGTGGCAGAAATGTCATATATTGCGATAAAATCTTCATATTTTATTAAATCCTTTTTAGTTGTTCATATTTGGTAAGATTGCTATCTTTTAATTTTAAAATAATTCCTTTATCAATCAACCACATTTTCCAAATATTCTATGAAGCACATTTAGAAACCCAAGTCAGTCTCTCCTAGAAGCCAGTTACATATATACAAATATAATAACTTTAAGTTAAAACTTCATTTAACAAAAAGCTATTAATGATATTTCTACCCTTACAAAAATAAAAGATGGTTATCATTTTAAAAAATCTACTTACCATCCTTGGGTTAATAAACATTTTCAAAAAAAAATTAAAGATGTGGTATAACTTTAGTTCCTCAAAATAAATATAGTATTAAACATTTATTGCATTTCTCTATAAAAGATAAAATTCCTAACAATAAAACATCTGGTATTTATAAGTTTATTGTTTCGATTGTGATAAAGTTTATATTGGAAAGACAAAACGTAATTTAGAAACCAGAACGAAAGAACATTTTCGTAACATTAAGTATAAACAAACTGATAAATCGGCCGTAGAAGACCATTTTTGGTCATTTAACAATGAAATAAATCCAAAAGTTAAATTGTTAAAACAATTAAATACTCCGATAGATTTAATGGTTTGGAAAAAGATATTTATTTTAAAAAAACAAACATTGCGTAATGAATTTTGAAATACCAGCAGTCGATTCTGATTTTAAATTTGCTTCATTTTAAGATTTTTGTAGTACTAACAAGAACATATGAACATCTAATGTTTAGTATCTATGGCGACAGTTTTTTTTCAGCTGAAGTTGTGTATAAATGTACATGAAATCGTGATCCTGGAGAATTTATAAGAATTGTCATTATTTCTTCTAAGATAAGTGAAGTTACAAATGATTACATTTGTATATATTTGTTTGCTTCACTGTTAGTAGCTTCATATTTTACGTGTTTAGTCAGTTACAATTCGTAAAATGTAACATTGCTTCTGTAACGTCACGTTCGAAATTAAACCTCCTCTATTCTTGAACACCATTTTTAATTTTACAAATGGGTGCCATTAAGGGTTTATGGTAGTTGTTATTAAGGACAAAGCAACCAGTGACCTCTATTTTAAGTTTCACAATGATTAAAATAAACAAGTGCAAATAATTTGTCGTATTAAATAGAATACTTGATTATTGGATATTAACAGAAATCTAGTCAAACTATTTTTAAATGAATGAGGTAAACCAATTGCAAACCTTTAAAGTATAAATTTCTTGTCTCTAAAATAGATATGCGCCAATATTTTTATTAAAACTTTTTTCACATGTTGCCTATACTATATGACATAACTTATGTCGTACTTAGAATAGGACATGAGATGCATGAATTGTATTCCTCAATCCCCTCGGATTGGATTGGATTGGATTATGTTACGGGGGAGGGTTCGGCACGGAATTCCAGTTTTGGTCTATAGTAGAGAAATAAACAATAGTATATTGCGATTTTAGTGTGGTAAATGACATCCAGGGAAAATATTCCTGTGTCCCTCTCTTTGTACCTCTTACACTCCTATACGGGAGTAAAAATTTACTTATGGATTTTATGGAAGACCCAAATATATTTCTCGTAAAATCCGGATATCAATCCTTCATTGAAAACACTTACTCTGCCTAAGTTAAGACAATGGAGAAAGCAAAATATGACAAAGAGCTTCGGGCATTGACAAGAAGTTTCAAATGGCCTATGTATACACAAACTGTGCTCCTTTAGGTATGTGCACTTTGTTTTATGTGGTTATTTCACTAACAATGCTTTCAATTTATAGAAATAACAGCTGACTATCCTGACCATCATCTCGGCTTGTAAACGTTTGTTTTTCATTCTGGATATCACCAACTACATTATGTCGTTAAATACTGAATGATATGACGAAGTAACACATGCTCCAATTAATTTTGATAACTGTGTTTTAGCCATTCTTTGTTTAATTTTGGTCTCCATTATGTTATTAAAGTTAATATTTATAGTTAATATTTTTAGTATCTACGAGTGTAATCCAGGAAGAAGCAACTATGTACTTGTGTATAACCAAAACAAAAGATTTCTTTCACACGCGATTGCGCGAGTGCCAGCCGAAGTGAATTATTGTGCATTCTGTGATTGTTGAAAAACAACTGTCGTCAATCAAATCCTACAGACTATGAAGCGAGAGGGATATTGTTGTTTTTTATGCTCGTGGAAACCTACAGAACTACGCTCACACTATATTAATGGTGCGAGATGCAGTAATGAATAAAAGTGGTGCGCAATGTTCAAAACTGGATGGACACATGCCATAACGAAACTTAAGCTGGAAGTCCATCACACATCATCGATAATGTGAAGAATCCAGTGACTCAAAACAATTGTAATAATTTAAGTAAGTCATGTTAGTTTTATTTATTGATTTTTATTGATATTTATTTGTACATTTTCCATTACATTTTCCCTACAATGACTTTAATATCTAACAATCACAATTATACATCTTGTACAAATACATGAAATTGCTGACCCTAAGATTTACTTGCTGACTCAGGTCCCCTGACTATAAGCCTTTTGTTTCCCTGAGCAGCTTGGTGTCATTTCTTCTTGACCTTCGCTTCTTTTACCCTAGTCCACTTTCCTCTTAACCTATATAAGAAATCTCCTGTGCATCTGTTTCTCTTTTCACTCATCCCCGTTAACATGCGATTTGCCGCTAAGTCTTTGCTCACACTGTCCCATTTCTTATCCCATATTTTTTCTCCTGCAAGTTGTTAATTCCTTACATTCTATCAGGTAATGAACAGTGCTTTCTTCATCTCCTCAAAATTCACATATGCCTACCTCATTACTTCTCAACCCTTTTACATATATTATTCCTACCCTCATCCATGCTATGCCTTCTCTTCCACTTTTGCCACATTGATCTACATAGTTTTCCTTACCCCATTCTGTCTTTAATTGCCTACAGAGTTTCAAAGAGATCTTTTCTTCTATTCTTTCCCATATCTCCTGCCTATCTATGTCTTGTACTCTGGTTCTCACTTCCTTCCAAAAGCTGCTATGATTTGTCTCCTCTGCTCTCCAAAAATCTCCCAGTCCTATCTTCGATACCATTCTTTCCAATTCCGACCACCAACTATTTGTATTTTTAATGCTTTTCTCTTGCTTCATGCACATATTCAGTAATTCCCCTTTCTGCCCTCTAATACAATTACACCAGAATTTCATTATTCTCTCTATTATTACTCCCCTCCTTTTTGTGTTACCCAATTCTTATAATGTCACTTCTCTTGGTGCAAAAGTCATATGAATACGGTAATGACTTGCAGCTCTGGGTAAGTTATACATTTCTTTTTAAACATTTCTTGTTCTTTGCTTGGTGAAATTGTGTCCGAACTTTGATTTAATGGACTGTTTAAACACAGAAAGTCGAAAACTCGTGCACAAACGCTTAAATAATACGCATAATGACAGAACGGAGGAATAAGGTAAATCTCAATCTTCTGATTTTATAATAAAATACTTTTTCTGAATATATTAAAGACAAATCCTCGTATTTCAATAATAATCTATTACATAACTCTTACAAAGTTAAGTTCATTGTTTCATCAAATGGCAGCAGTTAATAAATGGAACTGCATACATATCAATCTTCATCTATTCGATTGTTGACAAAGCAGGACGTTCACTTTTATTTTAAAGCTAATTGTTAACACTTTATAGCAGACATTTATGAATATCTCTTACCACACGAGTGCTAATCTAAGTTAAACAATTCTAAATCTCTCGTTACATCAGGACAGATATACAATGGTGTTTATTCTATGACTGTGATTATTGAAAGAGTGAACATTAGATACTCTATGGTCGGGTAATGGCTAACTAACCTATAAGGCACAATCTATCGCGTCACATGACTATGATGCGGTGTGATGGCCGTTTCCAGTTCCTGAGCTGTAATTAATAACGATTTGTCACTTGATGCGCCGTCTATCAACCGATTACCGGAAATGTTCGGGCTTCGATTCCCTCAAATAATCCACGGAAATCATAAAGTTATTTCAACACCGTTTACATGTAGCGTACAGTCGTCAACAAACACAATCGATCCTGTCATTAAAACCGTGGCTCAAACCTTAAGGTGAGAAGGTACTGCCTATCTCCACAATGCTACTTCTATGATTTTTGGGTGCACCTTCCTAATAAATTATTATTGATATGTACAGTAAAATTTTCAGGCATGTTCTTTATCTTAAATAATAACTATTATTATTTGAAAATTTTGTACTGATAATTTGTTATAATTTTTTAAAGCGGTGAAATTTCACATAATTTTATTTTTTAAACAAGTATTATGAATCCCAGAGAAAACTCCCTTCTTATTATTATTCTTATAAGTCTTCTTAATACAGACACAAAATTCATATGTTTTGGTTGAATAGTTTTTTTTAAAAAAAAAAAGTGTACCGGAGCCTGAAAGAATGTGAAACTGAGATTACTGATTATTGATTACTGACTTCTCACATGTGTCAGAAGATTCCTGCTGCTTATTCTTGACTCTTTGTATCCTCCCTTGTTCTTTTCAAGTTCTTCCTCATTTTTCTTGCCTTCTTAATCAGTTCTTTAACCAATTTATCTGCTTTCAGGACTCGCAGCTCATCAATTTCTGTATATGATTACTATCATGATTATCACATGTATTGTTGAACTGGGCCTACTAACCTCAATATTACATGTGGTTTAATTGTCTATTGTATTTATATTTCCCACATTTACTGTTCTCTTTTTAGTAAAACCATTGCGTGTAAACTTTCTCTTTCCAAATTCTTTTGGCCTACCCATATCATATATTCACCAATAACTAGTACAAAATATTATTCAAAACAAATAACTGTTCACACACATAGCCAAAGATAAAAGAAAAACTAGCATTACTGTAGTTACAGTGGTACCAACAGGAAGCTTGAAAGATCCCTTACAAAACAAGGCTTAGTTCAGAAATATCTGTTCAGTATTACAGAAGTCATGATCGATTTTCTGAAAGTTTACGAAAAGGGGCGTGGCAAAAACTTAACACCCACTAATATAATTAGCAAATTAGGTATAAAATATTGCTCCAATTAACTTTTAACTATATATTTGCAATCTAGAGGGATGGCATTATAATAAAATTTAAAAACAAAACAGGGAATTTTAACCCCAAGTGAAGTAAGTACCTTCTCACCTTAGGAGCACAGAATCTCAGCATCAAGTTTATGTCTTAAGAAATCAGTTTGTTTTTAATATCGTTGTGAGCAATTTCAGAGTAATGAGGAAAGAGTAATCAAAGCAATGAGGATTTTCCTTTCTCAAGATACGAGAGTGTATGGAACTCCAATTTACGATTTTGCTGTTGGTATTGTCATGAGTGTAATAGTGTCTAAGTTAGAAATGTACAGTCTATTTCGAGTTTATTAGTCCTAATTACTCGGCAACAAGCAAAGCAACTGACCTTGCTCGTAAAGTGCACAGTTACTGAACATACGCGACTAATTGAAGTGTGTTGAAGTGTGTGTGTGTGTGTGTGTGTGTGTGTGTGTGTGTGTGTGTGTGTGTGTGTGTGTGGTGCTATTCTATAATTGTGCATTTTGTTATATTTAGTTCAAGTTTGAGAAGCACAACAAAATGAAAAATAAACCTATAAAGAACGAAAGTTCATGTCAGGATAACAATTTTCATAGATGTACCAATAGGTATCAAATAAACTAAAATTCTTTCCACAAAAAACTTCTCATTTTCTTGGATTTTGTTTAAGGGGTTTTGGAATCTCCTATCTCTACAATGTTAAATTCTGTTATATTTATGACCCGTCATCTCAGTAAGCAGTAACCAAGAAGGATGCCCGCCCCTAGCGTAGATGGTAGTGTTGTCTGCCGCACGTTCAAGAGGTCCCGAGTTCGAATCTCGGTCAGGGTGAGTTGTCTGGATAAGGTTTCTCCAAGGTTTTCCCTTATCCTGATAGACGAATGTCGGGTAACTCTAAGCTCCATGGACCCCGGACTCATTTGAGCATCAGTTCACCCATTTCATTCATCGTCCGATATGACTTAACGTTGGAGGACGTAAATTGAAAAAAAAACCTAGAGGGATGAAACAAATTATGTATTGTTTCCTTGTAATTTAGACTGCAGGAATTTGGACTAACGTGAAAAATGTATATTTATTATAATTTAATGTGAATCAAAATATTGAAATTAAAAAAAAAGTTAGTTTGTAATCTTCTTCGTAAAATAATTATTACAAGTAAATTTTACTGTCTAAAGTTGGGCATACATATGCAGAACATGTGGTAAAAATTGTAGCTTTGTATATGATACAAAAGTTGAGATAATGGTTCAGATATTTTAAGAAATTTGATTTTCTAGAAATTGCTTTTAAAGTATGTAGTACATTGCATTCCTGGGCCATATGATGCGTTATCTGGGTCTTCCTCTTTTTTAACTATCACTTTTTTATAATTTAACCGTTTTTTATTGTTTCCGTTTATTTTCCTATCTGTTTTCTGTAGTTTCTCACTTATATACTATACACATAAACACCCATGCCCACGTCGGGACTCGAACCCGCGACCCTCTACGCGGTGGAATACTAGAGACATACGCTCTAATGACCGTGGCTACGAGGGCCGGCCATCTTAAAAATGGCTATAGCATTTTATACATACAGCAGATTCACTGATAAATCTTTTCAACAGAGAAACATCCATTTCTAAGTTTAGAAAATCATGTATTTCTTTATAAAGTTCAAAGCATGACTGTACTTTCTTTTTCGAATAACCAATTGGAACAGCATATTTTGGGTTAGTACCTATTGGTGATTGGCATGTATTGTTTATAATTACAGTTTTAGACTTGCGAACATTCTTCCTTTTCTTAAAAACACCTTTTGGTCTTGTCATAATAGCTGATTTTACCAAAAATGGAACACTAACAGGAATATATATACATCCTAAAAAAACAATATTCAATACGTATAATTCACTAAAACTTAGGAGAAGCATGTGAAAAATAGGCTTCAAAGAAAAAATGAAAACAGATTAGCCAACAGCATAGATTGAGAATAAAAATTGTCCCACCAATCACAAAAAAAAATCCCATTTCGATAGCTCTTACAGAAAAAGTGTTACAGCTGTCAAAGTTTACACATTTGTATCAACTTTTGACAGAAGCAACACAATAGAGCAGGCGCAATTAAAGTGGTTTCTAAACCATTATACTATATTTATCATATATCATTTCAAAATATATTTTCATATATATATTTCATATATATTTTCATATATCAAAATGCAGATTAATATGAAACAAATATATAAAATATGACAATTTTATGATTTTGGCCATTCCGAACCTCCTTAAGATTACGTTTTATGAACTGGGTGGTGAGCATATAATAATTTGGTTACATTTATTAAATATGGATATACAAGAAAATATTAAAATAAATTTATTGTAAGAAATAAAAATGAGCATTACCTGTTACACAAGCCAAACTTTGTTTAAAATGTCAAGCCTTTATAACCTAAAATTAACATATTTCTAATTACATTTTTATAAAAATTATATTTAAACTTTAATTTAATATCAAATTATCTTTAAACAGATAATAAAACTAAATTTGAATGTAAGTAAACACTATAAAGAAATAAATGAATATCCCATAAGGTCATAAAAACAAGTATAAACAATGCATAAACTACATTTTATATGGGCTAAATACGAGAGCTGTTCAATAAAGAATGACCATAATTTTTTACGGTCATAATTTTTCGCACTAAAATTCAGTTTTTATTATATTTTGTTAGCTTAATGTGAAACAAATACACCGTAGTAGTTTCATTGTTGGTATTCCTGGTTTCCGCCTGTGAGAACCAGGCAAGTTCAGACATGATCAGCATCGCCTACCACTGCAATGGAGGTAACACTCGAGGAACAATATGCGGCTTTGAAATTCTGCTTTCGTCTCAACAAATCTTCAGTTGAGACCTATACAATGTTGAAGGAGGACTATGGAGAGTCTGTTCTTCCCTACAGCACAGCTCGAAGGTGGTTTAAAATGTTTAAAGAGGGGAGACAATCAATTTCAAAGGAAAGTGGACCCGGTGCTCCAGTTACTGCTCTTACGGAAGAAAACATCAACACTGCTGCTGTCATTGTGAGAGAGGATCGACAAATAACGTTAAGATCACTTTCTGAAATACTAAACATTTCATTGGGTGCCACCCACACGTTCATGACAGAAACATTCCATATGAGACGTGTTTGTGCGCGATGGGTTCCAAGACTGTTGATTCCCGAACAAAAGGACATTCGCATGCAGGTCTGCATGCAGTTAAACTTGATGTTAGAGGAAGATCCGGAGTTTCTTTCAAACGTAATCACTGCTGATGAAACTGGGCTACATCATTTTGATCCTGAGAGCAAACAGCAAAGCTCAGTGTGCAAATCTCCTTCATCACTAACCCCCAAACAACAAAAGTAGTTGCTTCTGCTGGGAAACTTATGGTCATCTCATTCTTTGATATTCATGGAATGGTTTATCAGCATGTTGTACCTGCACACATCAGTAACTGGACAATACTACAGGGATGTCCTGAAAACATTGCAAGTCCGTGTCAGGCGCAAAAGACCTCATTTCCGTGAAGCAGGCTGGATGCTGCACCACGATAATGCGTGGCCGCATATTGCCAACGTTGTTGCTGAATATCGTGCAAAAATCAACGTGAAAAGCAACCCTCACCCTCCCTATAGTCCGGATTTAGCCCCATGTGACTTTTTTTCTATTCCCTAACTTGAAGAAACGCCTTCGTGGGAGGCATTATCCTTCATCAGAAGCAGTGGTTTGAAGGATCTCTCAAAAAATTGTTTCCAGCATGTCTTTGAAGACTGGCAGAAACGCTGGGACAAGTGCATCGCTTTCAGGGGAGACTATTTTGAGAATGACCATCAAAATTATGAGGATGAGCAAAGGTACGTTGTCAAAAAAAGTGTGATCATTCTTTATTGAACAGCCCTCGTATGTAGTCCACGCGACCAGAGCACCACGCGACTACTCGAGAGCTAATAAGTGTTGCAATATTTTATTTAAATGGTTTGATTGTTCGATATTCTTTTGATAGGGTTAAAACCTTGAGAATAAATTATTCAAAATATTCTCATTATGAAAGAAATAATGTTTAATTACTAAGATAATACTCTATATATTAAATAACAAGTAGGTTGTGTGAGGCTGCATTCCAGGCAAGCTGCATATTTTCTATAGGTCCGATTTACAAACAAATGAGAAGAAGCATAGTTGGTGTGCATTCCACATTAATTCTACGAAACAGCAAGAACCCGAAATAAAAAGGGCAGAGAAAAAATGCGGAGAAAAAAATAGGGCCAAGGGAGTTGATTTATTTGCAGAACTGGTTCTCATTGTAATGAAACCGATAGCAATGACACACACACACACACACACACACACACACACACACACACACACACACACACACACACACACACACCTGTGTATATGCGCCCTTCTCTGGAGCATACGTGGTAGCATGTCTGCCTCACCTTCAAGAGGTACCGAATTCAAATGTCGGTTAGGGTGGCTTATCTGGATAAGATTTTTATAAGGGTTTTTTTTAGTATAAGGGTTTTCCCTTAACAAAGATGAAAACGAGTAACTCTAAGTTCTCGGGATCCTGGGCTGATTTGAGAGTCATTTTATCCATTTCATTCGTCGTCCGATATGACGTAACGTTGGAGAACGTTAATTTAAAAAAAAAACTGCGTGAGTATGTCTAACATTATTCGTTTTGAGTTGTGCTGTTCATAGATATGGACCTTTCTTTCTGAAAACATTTCCTTTGTGAACGTATTTCCCCTGAAATGTCAATAAAAGGTTTATGTGTGAACTACAGCATTTCTTTATCGGCATTTCATTGGAATAATATATACTGATGGCCCCTGAATCCAAAATGAAAACTTTTCCATAAACAGGTCCCATTTATGAACGACTAACTGAAAACTAAAAGAAAACATGAAAATGTTAGAGAACCTGTATCCGAATTTACATTGCTTGGACAACGTTCTTGTTTTAAGTTTACCAAATATTGTAAACTGGGTACTTAATTTGAATTAAAGTACCAAATTCTCGAGATATCTGCATCAGAAATAAAATGTGTATCTTGAATTTTCTTCCAATGATCTATGAACATCTCAAACTAGCTCTTTAGCTTTGTGAATCTTCTTAACTGTTATGTATAGACAAAGGGTAGACTTTGCTAAACATGCAATGTATGGCAATGCAAGTTATAGCATTCATACTTTCCGAGACATACCTACCTTATTTTTTGTTTTAATTTTCAATTACTATATGCCTTGATTATCATTCCTTTGATCTTCACGTCTCCTTTTTTATTTAACATCCTCCAACGGATGTTATTTAACATCCTTCGTATCGGACTATGAAATGAATGAAATGGTGCTCAATTGAGCCCAGCACCCAAGATCTTAGAGTTAGCAGTCATCTTTCAGGATAAAGCTGAATCATGGAAAGCGCATAAAAACGGTCGATCGTCTTTGATTTACTGCATTGTGGTTATTACGTTACATTCGGATACACATTCACACTTCGAGACTAAGTAGATTTCTTTTTAATTGTGGAGGCTCTTTAAATGCTATAGTTCTCTGTGTCCTATTTTATATTGCGTATGATTTTGCTCAGAGGTCTGTTCATGAGGCTTGAAGCCCTTTTACGTGCCGTAAATCAACAACACGGGACCACCGACTTCACTTCATTTCCTAAGGAAGCCATGCTAAGTATTTTTCTCCCGAAAAAAAAAGTTCATCGCCCTCCAGCTGTACTAGTGACATCGGGATTCAGAAGCTAGGATTTTGCTCCGAAATCTTGGAGTACGACTCTAACCACGATGGGAAACTATTCTGGCTAAAGAAAAGTCCCACCCTCCAGCCTGGAATTGAACCCGGGACCATGGATGCTAAGCACCAGACCATAAATTCAGTCTACTCAATGTTAATTCGTTTCCACTGAAAAATAAGGCACCTCATCCTGTTGTTTCATTTTTGACCTAATTTAAATAAATAAAATGTATATATGGCGCGATACAATACCTCCATTCTGAACAGATTATTTTAAATAGATTCAAAAAATCACATTTTTACCTTAGGCTTTACGATAATTTCTAAACAAAAAAATTATTCTTTGGAATTGAATGTTGAAATTCATTTGTTAGCAGCGCGATGCTTTTGTTTGTTTGTTGCAAATTATTTCAGCGCTTGTTTTCGTGACCACCTCGAATTTCTCTCATGGAAATTCATTTACTACACATTTAAATTAATTGGAATGGGATTTCGGTATAGATTCCCAGGATTAAAACTGTTTTAGCCTGCACATGCAGCAGCAGCAGTATCTGCTGCAATTTCATCGTTCAAATGCCACCGTGCATCGTTCATGAAATGTCTCGTTTTCCGAAATGCACGCTAGGAAAATTTAACGCTTCAGGAGATTATGGTGGTAGTCATGACAAATAATATAGCCCATTAAAAATTTTCAGTTCACGAGGCACGCATCAAAATTTTAAGTTACGATGTTTTTAGGATGTTTTTCAAAGGCATAAATGGATAATGTGTATACTTTACACCTGGTGTCGCAGTTCTGTGTTAAATTATCATTGGAAAAGGTAACTAGCAAATAAAAACTTAGCAGTTAAGGTCTTTAGAAGCTCGACTCAGAAGTTTTCATTAGCATCTCGTGTATGTATGTCGAGAAAATGATGTTTAAATATAATATTCTTAATCAACTCTTCTGTAACGTTGTGCATGCAAATATATATCTACCTTTACACGTATAATACACTTGTTTCTTTGTTGCAGGGGCTGAACAAACCATATATGTAAATTTTAAATTCCGTTGTAAATATTCGCTTTAAATGGATCCTGCAAAAGAAATAAATAAAGATGGAGTAAGTATGACATTTACTATGTAGCATATATGAGGGATAATTTAGCATGTACAAAGTCATAAACACAAAGATCTTATGGATAGATTAGTAAACAATGTAGTGATCATTTAGTGTTGCATACCAGTGAAACTGTTGACATTCTCTATATGAAAGTTTGAATAAAATTTTTTGGTTTTAAAATTAGTTCAAAGCGTAAAGTAGTATGTATGAAGTAGCTCCTAACAATGAGTTATATTTAGGTACACTGCTATGCAATCGTAGTTAATTTATGTACAGGGCTGAATTTAAAAGTATTTTGTCAATGACACTTTTAACTGATAGGATCATATCAGCTTTCCAGAATTTTTGTCCTGCACTTCTTTTACTTAGCATTAAAAGTATCTTTTAAAAACACTTACAAAACCACCGGTCTGGGCTGGATTTACACCCACTACCTTAGATATCAGTAGGCCAGCTTCTAACCAACTGAGCCACTCAAACAGACGCAAGACTTTTCTTTGTTTAAATATGTTTAAAAAACTAAATGCCTTCCACGTACTCTAAATTTTATACAAAATTCTGGAAGTATCGCTGTGTATACTGCACTTACGAGTCATCAAAAGGGCACAATCAGACACCTGTAATGCATTGCGCTCATGTAAAACTTATAATTCAAGTTTCTTAGAATAAGCAAATGTAATTTCTCTTCAAACTTTGGGATTTTTAGGTTAGGACAAGCGAAACAATGCTCACAGTTTTAAAAATTGCTTTAGTGTTATTTTAACATAATCTTAGATCATTGAGCACGTGGCCCGCCTCGATAGCGTAGATGGTAGCGTGTCTGCCTCACGTTCAAGAGGTCCTGAGTTTGAATCTCGGTCAGGTTGAGTTACCTGGATAAGGTTTTTCCGGGTGTTTCCCTTGACCTTAAAGACGAATGTCGGGTAACTCTAAGCTCCATGGACTCTGGACACATTTGAACATCATTTCACGCATTGCATCCACCGTCCGATATGACTTAACGTTAGAGGACGTAAAATTACAAAAAATGAGCACGTGTTCATGGTGTATTGCAGTGGTAAGTGGCTAGTTTAAGAAGATTAAGGAGAGTTATTTGCAGCCGCAACCATTGAGAAAAAGATTCTGAGTTCATCATTATCTATAAAACATACGCACCTTAGCTGTTTTTATATGTTTATTGGGCAAATTATATTCTTTTTATACAACATATTGTAGAAGAAAACTTGATTGCAACATACAGAGAAATAAACCCAAAAAATTATTTTAGGGTTATTAAAATATGTATGTATGTTAGAGTCGACATGAAAAAGTCAATGCCATGGCCGGGATTTTAACCACGGATCTCCTGGTTGCCGTCCAGTCGCTCCAACCCATTGAGCTACCATGGCCAACCTGCCCTTCTGACATTAAATTCTCCATTTGACTCGTATATTTTCCCGGTAGACCACTAGGGGCTCTCGCATTCGAGATACACTGTTTGTAGTGACTTACTATCGTAAGTACTTGAGTCCCAGGCTTCATCATTTAACTCTTATTATTTTAGTTAATTGATGTAAATTAATCATTTCTTCACACTAGCCGTATATAGGCTAAGATTTTTAATAGATTTTCATGTCAGAACCGCACGTTGGCCATGGTAGCTCAATGGGTTGGAGCGACTGCATGGAAACCAGGAGATCCGTGGTTCAAATCCCGGCCATGGCATTGAATTTTTCATGTTGAGTCTATCAGAAACCTTAGCCTATGTATGTATTTATCCATGTAGTTAATGCTCAGATATTTAGCAACAAAGCCATTCTCCCTCTTGCCTCCCAATATTTTTAGGTCAATTCTGGATAATTTTTAAGTTATTCGCAGACAGATGTTCCTTAATCACTTCCTCTTCCTTTTGCATAACAGAAAATTTGGAGATGATATAATCTAATTTTATGCAGGTGTTTGCTGAGACAGTCATGTCCAGTGGTAAGTCTGTACATAGCAAAAGCTGTTTCTCGAGGTAGCTCAGGAATTGGTTTTAAGTTTTTAAAGAATTTTTCTCTTTTGGAATTTAATATATTAGTAGTTAATTTAGTTTTATAATCATTATTCATTTTCTTCTTTTTTGTAATTTTACGTCTTCCAACGTTAAGTCGTATTGGACGGTGAATGAATTTAGTGAAATGATGTTCAAATGAGTCCATGGTCCATGGATCCTAGAGTTACCCGACATTTATCTTGAAGGATAAGGGAAATCCGGAAAAAAACCTTATCCAGGTAACACTCTGACCGAGATTCGAACTCGGGAGCTCTTGAACGTGAGGTAGACACGCTATCATCTACGCTATCGAAGCGCGCAGCTTCTTCTTGATGATACATTTAACTGATTCCAATACTTGTGATAGTATCTTATTTTGAATTTTGATTCCCCTTTTTACTAGGATGTCTGTGTTGACATTGTTAGTGAATCTACAGTGTACAGGAATCCACTGGAAGACTATATTCTTACTGAAGTTTTGTATCTTTTTAACCAAATAATGAATTGTTGTTAGTTTTTATTCTGTTTTGGATTCTGAGTTTAAGGTATTGCATATCGTAGCGTTATAGGGTTCGAGTCTCTTTAGTTTTACTGTATAACAAAGGAACGAAATGTTATTTTACATGCGCATTCCGTAAAGTAACAAAAAGTAATTTCTACTTCACGGCGTTTCCAAAGTCAGTGTTTTTACAGCACATTCGTCTGTATGTTAGTATTCAAGCGTAAGGGCTTTATGAATTCGTTTTATCTTTTAGTAATTTGTGAAATGAAATTAGATGCTGTTTTATAGAGTTCAAATTATAGAAATATCACAGATTCATCACCTTAATCTCAGCGGAACATAGGTTATAGAACATGGAATATAAAACAATCTAATATAGATCTAAGTACACAGTATATAGAATATAGAACATTTGTAGTCATCACAACAGATAAGGAGATGCCGACAAGCAAGCATGAGGCTCTTAGGAGTTGCTATCCTATTGAGCTCATAGCAGCCACTCCCTATACTAGCAGTAGACCTTTGCCATTTAGGAATTGATTGGCTATTTATGTATTCATTTGCTTATTTATTATTTATTTACCTATTTTTACTTATTTATTTTTATTTATTTATTATTTATTATTCATTTATAATATTTATTTATTCATTTATTTATAATATTTATTTATTTATTCATTTATTTATTCATTTATTTATTCATTTATATATTATTTATTTAATTAATTACTTATAAAAGGCTCATGTAGGTCAGATAGACTTAGGCTTTTTAATGGTGAAAAATTTATAAAAATTGGCTGAATGATTTTCAATATTACTCTACACACACTCACATACACACATTTTCTCTCTGTATAATGTTAATCACATATATATTTAACACATTTCCTATTAATTTAACGTCCATCAACCTGGTAGATGATATCGGATGATGAATGGGATAAAACGAAGCTCAAATGAGCCCGGGATCCGTGAAGCTTGAATTTACGTGACCCTAGTCATCTCAGGATAAAAACTATTTATCAGGGTAACACGCCCTAACCAACATTCAAACTCGCGACCTTTTGAATGTTAGGCAGAACATGCTACCCGGCCTCAGAGAGGAGGGATAACATAATTATTGATGGCAATGTAATGCTAAATTAATAAAATGAATTAAAAGCATAGTTATATCATGGCATTAATTTTTGTGATCTATTAGTACTGTCCACCATTTCGTAGGATTAGTATTTCAATAAGAAGGGGATACGATACGTAGACCACCATGCTGGACGCATTGTGCCTATGCCCCAATTGGGGTACCCCCGGGAGGAAGGATGAGGCGGGAGGAGACAGAGATTGGCCGACCCAAGGAGCCACAGCAGTTCGGAGGGCAGGATCTCTACAGTTTAGTCCCTGAGAGGAATGCACCACCTTTACATAGTGGGACAAGGACAGCGAATGTGTGACAGAGAACGCTGCTACACAAGGAGCAGAACCGTTACAAAACATGCGCCCTATTCACGCAGTACACTAAAACCGAGAAGATTTATTCACAAAAGTAGAAACCGTCAGAATGTTTTTGAATGGTCTGTAATTGAACTGACATGGAGTGTGATAAACCTGTCGAGGCAGGGTGTGGGAACTTTCTCCAACCCCCCTGCGTCTCATTCCCCTGAGACTTACTTTGCTGTGCTGATACAACCAAGGTCACGGGCGACGTAGTCACACGACGGACACAGTGTCATGGAACATATTCCACGTTTATTCATAAATTATACAAAATAAACTTATCTTTTCCATATACATAAACAAAAGAATCACTAATATTTGCAATGTGCACAGTAAATGAAAGGCTAATTCGTTGTGACAATACTACATTATGACTGTGCATATGCCTCAATGTACCAACAATTACGTACATGTGCTACAGTTCTTCCCATACAATCAGTCATTTCGTCTATGGTAATCAATGGGTATTGCTTCGTATTGTGTACAGGGATCGCAATATTTTTCCATATATTTTTCTAAAAACTGCTTGAAATATCTACTTTCTACTTTCCAGAAGGGAATATTTGCTCCCACCATTATGTTGCACAGATCATGACAAAAACTACTGTGTCTGCATGGTGTTGCAAGCACTCATCTGCCAGCTATTAACATACAATAGCCTCACTATTGATTCAACGTGGATTTCCCTTCGTTTTATGGTAAGCAGACGGGATACCGGTAGAGAAATTACGTTTACAACGAACCCTGCCGCTGTTGAATAACAAGATAATTGGTTTGTCAAGCTTCAGTTCTTGATGAACGAACTACTTCGTTTGAAATCCAGTTGAGATAGGTACGTTAAATTATTAGGCAGTGCTTAGGAATGAATTAGACCCATCAAGGTATAATATTTTTGCTTTGTTTATAGCATTGCTAATAAATTGATGCCTTGCAATTGAAATCGCCAACCATGAAACATTTTACTTTCCTATCTTTATGGAGAACACTTTCTGGACGTTTTTTGCCGATAGTGCTTTGTCTTCACTTCCTGCAAAGGAAATTGAAATTCCTGATCTGTGTGTATTTTCCTTTTTACCTCAGATATTAATAAAATGTATTTAATATTTCAACTAGTTACTGTTAACTAATAACTAAAGTGTTGTAGTTACAGATATGGGAAACTCTGCATGAAAGTATAAGGATTCTACTAACGATAAGCTTAAAAGTTTAGCTACAAAATCATACGTTGAAGTTTATCATTTATATGTTTACGCCATTAATTATATTTACTATATTACTTCTACCTATAAGATAGTTTGTATCGATGCCTCAAACGGGGCGCTTCCCGAGAGGGAGAGGTGAGATGAATGAAAGAAGAGTGGTCGGATGTGAGGGCAGACTCGGTAGCGTAGATGCCAACGTGTCTGCCTCACGTTCAAGGGGTCCCGAGTTCGAATCTCGGTCAGGGTGAGTTACCTGGATAAGGATTTTTCCGGGGGGTTTCCTTATCCTGAAAGACGAATGTCAGGTAACTCTAAGCTCTAAGGACCCTGGGCTCATTTGAGCATAATTTCGCCCATTTCATTCATCGTCCGATATGACTTAACTTTGGAGAACGTAAAATTACAAAAAAATGAGGGAATACGAAACAGAGGGCAGGATCCCCAATAACTACAGATTAACAGCTCGTATAACGGGTCCTTCCCTGTGGGTTTAAAAATTCCTTATAGCATTCGAAACGTAGATATCTTCCCCGATCCAGAGGACGAGTATTTACTGAAAATAAGTTCCCTGACAGCCACCCAGATCTCCCGCTGACACTCAGAATCCGGAAATAATCAAACAGATATATGGTGAAGTGAAATGTAGTGGAAAACTGGAAATTTGAGGGATGTAGTTTTATCCTTTCTAACATTCGCTAACGACCTGACAAAACGTCCGAAAAAAATCAGGGTTCAGGATGCTATGCCGCGACCTCCCAAATGCCAGCCACAGACGATACCGTTTGAAAATTCCAATACGGTATCCTTAAGATTTATTTACGTTTAATTTATGTATCACTAAAATACGACTCTTTCGGTGCATACTCACCTCCAATTATAGGCTGTTTAGGTAAACACTACACTGGGGTTATGCCTGAGGGCTGCTGCTGCTCCGGGCCCATCCTCTATGGGGTTTACAGGACTGCTTTTGTTACAGGATATTGTTACTTTGTGGGTTCGTGTAATTAAAAGTCGATTGCACCACTCAAAAATGTTCTTTATTTTCACCGAATTACAATCGGAGCACTTGCCGATTACACAGAATTACGTAATGCACACAATTCCGATTCACCAGTTCGTCTGTCACCGGTCCACTGCACGCAATTACGTACACTCCTCCGATGCACGTACACAGTCCGTTTCCTCACTGGGTGCTCCTCACGCTGCTCGCCAAGAACTGAACTTTCCTCCAGCCCGACGCGCTGCTTATATAGGACCAACTGGCCAATCTAGAAGGTTCCGGATTAGATGAAATATCCTGTATGTTCGAGAACTCAGGGGGAAGGGAAAGAGACGGCACAGCGATGTTTTTCCAGCCACCCCTCGTTACCGCTATAAGACAAATGGGTGGGAAAGACCGAACGCCTCCCGTCCGGCCCCACCTCCGACCGGCTCCACAGGAAGTCCCGACGTTCGGGTGACAATATGATTTATGAACAATTTATCAGTTTTTGATTGAATAGATGTGAAAGGAGGTAACATTTGCACCTTGATGATTGTTAGAGTTCTGCGTTGCTTGAAGGGCTGAATTTTGGAACCAAACAGCTCTTTGCTGTATTTGAATCAGCTTTATCTACAGATAAAAGTGTAACAGTACTATTTCTAGGGCCCAAAAGTTAAGTCAAAAAAATACTACAGGTATTGTTACACTATTAATATTTAATATGTGCAAAGTAAATGAAAAGCTAATTCGTTGTGAGAATACTACATTATGTCTGTGCGTTTGCCTTGTTATAATCAACAACAGTATACATTTTGAATGTTTCAAACGAAAACGATCTTCTGTTCTCCTCCAGACATGCTCTGTATTGCGAAAAGCTTCTCTCTACATCGCATAATGTAACTGCACATTTAAACCAAAAGGAGGTGTTACTGTTTCCTTTTGGTGCATTGCAATTTTCTCTAGAAACTTGTATACATGTAAACCTGAACCATTTCAACAGGCCATAACTTTTGAAATAATAATAGGACACACGTGCAACTTTAGGAGAATATAACACACAATTGGGAGATTACATTACATTATCTACATCTCAGAGAAAATGTTGCAAGTGTTTTCCACCTGAATCTATACATGTTTGTACTCGTCTCACCATATTCTCTGAAGTTTTACGGAGATGATATCGAATTGAGAGAAGGTTACTTCCAGCAAGATGGAGCAACGTTCAATACATCTAATGACACCATGGAACTTGTAATCAGTTTCTTTGATAATCGAATAATATCAAAAGGTCTGTGGCCCCCCAGATCCCGTGACATAACCTCACTGGATTTTTTCTTGTGGGAGTATCTAAAAAATAGAGTGTACAAGAATAGGCCACGGAGAATTGATGTTCTCAAGGAATCCATTCGAACCGAAGTAACATTGGCGAGGATACTCTCCGTAAAACTTCAGAGAATATCCAACATTTTCTCTGAGATATAAATAGTGTAATCTCGCAACTGTGTATTATATTCTCCCAAAGTTGCACATGTGTCCTATTATTGGTTCAAAAGTTATGGCCTATTTAAGTGGTTCAGGTTTATATGGATCGCACTGTAGTTCATCCCAAATTTTACAGAGAGTGGAATATCCTACATTTTTCTTAAGATCATGCTTTAGTTTCTGCTGCACCTGTATAAGTATTCCGTATCTGCTTGACGTAGCCAATGCGTGCGACCTTCCATCAACAAGAGTTGACTCAGTTGATGAGCTATCCTAGTGCACAACTAATTTCACGAACTTTGGCTAATCTTTCGGGCCCTAGTTATTTGGTATAAACATCTATAAGTCCTCTGGGGAAGCTAATATCACTGAAGTGGCATATTGTATGTCCTTTATACTGCTTTTGAACAGTTGCTAGTTCATTAATTTTATTTTCAAGAAAATATTTATGTTATTCACTATCGTGAGGGGAAAAGTTATACGCAATACACACGTGTTAAGTGCTTGTAGAAACTGGGAAGTAAAAATATTTCATTTTGTCTCGTATTTTCAAGCGTATTAAGCCTTCTGAAGAAAAAAATGCGCTTCCTGCAGTTGTATTGTAATATATTTACTATTAATCACTTCATGCATGTCCATGTACTACCAGAAATGCTCATGAGTAAAGGCCGGAGGCGTGTGCGTTTTTCCATCATGCACTGTACTGTTATTGCTTGCACATGTAAACAACTTCAGGTTGGTACAGTCTGAGCATGACAACTGCCTCACAGCAACAGGAAACAAAAGAGTCGCGTTATACTACACCTTGACCTGCATACACTTACAAGGCAATGCTTTACTAGTCCGCAGAGTACTGCGTTACGTTGTTTTCCATGTATGCACATTTGATGACCGTGCTGTACATCTGACGTCATTCATACTCTGTGTTCAGCTAACTTATATCACATGCGAGGGCACTCCTTAAGGCCTTTACTCATGAGGAAGAAAGAAGCAACTGTATACTCAATGTATGTTTGTGTTCAGCTTTGTAAAGCGCTTCACCCGTCGATCCTGACTGTCTGTGACACTCTGAGCAAATATTCCTGTTGGTTGATGACCTTGCTCATGACCACCGCCTTCTTGCTATGGCTGATGAAGTCGCTCTACAAAGAAGAGGAGGTTACGGAGGCCACCGTGATTTACTCCTCCAGCACAGTATTAGCAGAGAGCGAAGCTAGCACTGATGAAGAAGTCTGCAAGCGTAGCAGTCCAACCAGGATTCCTGTCCGTGATAACAACGCCTTCAGAATCAGGCAAATGGTAACATCATTTATTATTAATAGTATTATTATCATCATTTGATTAGACGATAGAACAAACAAATGGAAATATACAAAGCATACTGCAACACAAAATTAATTAAATGTTAACTAATTGCGTAATTTTCTTTCTCTACCCCTTAGAAGTAGTAAGAATTAATCACCTTTTGGGGAACCACAGTTTACATGGTGTTTACCTTCAGAATCAATTTAGTTTATTTTAGTATGATAGGACAGGTAGCACTGCATGACCTTGAAAATCTGTAGCACATCTCCACTCTTAGCACAAATAAGAAGCTTGACGTTCCTAATGAAGTTTAGACCGTGATAGTTGAAGGACCCTCAGATTTGGAAACTGGGTTCCAGAAAAGGCGTCTTTGATGATCTGGACATTCCCACAGTTTTTGGGAGTAGTCGAGTGGTCAGCGTTCTAGCTTCCCTATCTTCCGCAGTTTGGAAGCATGAATATGTGTTTTCTATATAAAATATAACTATTTTTCACTAACTTCACTTATCATTTTAGAAAATTTCCGCAGAATTCAAAATACTAGTTTCGCAAATATATTTTGGAACGTCAGTCAATATTTCCTTGGTCGTCATCATTACTGCCGCTAGATGTCGTATAATTTTTGTATTTATTACGAAATTCTGAAAATAAAACAAACTTAAAGACAGAATCGATTGACGGTATTTTAAAATGTATTAAGGGATTTTTATTTTTTTAATAAATATTCTTTCTCAAACTATTAAAACTATCCTACCATTTAACTGCTTTAATAATTTAACTTCTGGATTTATTTCATGGTTAAATGAGCAAAATTGATCTGTCATGTCCGATTTATCAGTCTGTTTGTACCTTATATTTCAAAAATGTTCTTTCGTTCTGGTTTCTGAATTAGCTTGGTCCTTCCAGTGTAAACCTGTTCGCAATCTAACAATTAAATTTATAAATGCCAGATATTCTTACAATGGGAAATTTTATCTTTTATTACAAAAATGTATCAAAATGTGTATATAATATTTAGTTTGGGGAACCAAAGTTATACCAAATTTAAAAAAAAAAATGTTTATTAGGCTAAGGAAGGTAAGTAAATATTTTAAAGTTATAATCACCTTTAATTTTAAGGGTATAAACATCATTTACACTTTTATATTTACATTTGTCAGTATTTTATGTATAAAATCTTTATTAAAGCCATTAATTAAATCAGTATTAATAATGTTTTATATTCTCCATTGAATTGCTCGCTATTTAGGGGTATATTTATTAATCTATAATCTATTAATCTATTAATCTATAAATCAAACTATTAAAACAGCTAATGTATTTGAAAAATGGTTAAAACATTATATGTAATTATCAATATGGGTAGATTTCCTGTAAATACCAACGTTTAGTTTGTTATTTCTTATTATATTTAGATACAGAAAAGGAATACAACCAATAATTTCAGTTTCTAATATGTTTGGTTTTATCTTGTAAATTTATAAGTTTTAAAGCATTATTTATGTGTTTATCAGAAACAATAGCAATAATGTCATCTACACATCTATATCAATCTATTGCTTTAGTGACTTGCATTTCAAAAAATACTCATAAAAAGATAAGCAATAAAAGGTGAAAGTTGATTATCCATTGCATAGCCAGAAGTTTATTTCTTGAAAGATAAATGAAGTTTGTAATAATTATATTTTATGTAGTATTTGTTGCTCCGCTGTTGTTAGCTTCTGGATTTTACGTATAAGTGTGTCTTCTAATGAAAAATCAATAAAGCACTCAGTCAATAATTAATTGTTTCTGAAGTTAAAGCCCCCGGTGCGACCGCACTGGTTAAAGGGTACTACATAAACAAACATCCAAAATCGAATGTGTTGCACTCATGATTTTCTCTGTTCACTGTAGCAAAAATTGTGTTACTAACGCTTCTATCCACTTTAGATAATCGAAGTATACATTTGTAGAAATGGTTTATGACGTATTTTCTTTTAGGTTCATTATGAATAAGGTAATACAGTAGGTACATTTAGGGTGTGTTATGTGACGTGAATTTAACGGAGGGACACGCATCGCTCACTGCGACCTGGCACGGATATCCCGGCGAAGGGAGACCACAGGCCGGCAGAGAGCGGGGACAGAGCAAAGCCGTATAAACCTACAGCAGTCACTATAAGTTCTACAGTGCACCACAGAAGCTCCTTACCCCCATCCAGGGATACACGTTGCTTTGAAGTCAGGACGAAAGTACCCAGATGTTATGTGACAGTTAATGTTTTGGAGCAGTTAACACAGGAGAGATTAGAAAACTATAATTTTTGCAAGATGAAGGATGCTTATGCTTTTCTTCGTCAAGCTGTAACGAAAATATCCGCAGCTGCCCTGGAAGCGCATTTGGAAATGCTTTATTGTGGTAGATAGCTGTAACTTATGAAACTGACAATGAAATTCTTCCAAACGCAGACAAACTATGGATCCTGACCTATTTGTAACGCAGCAGATTCATTTCCACAACCAGTAAATCAGCGTTGATGGACGTGAAGTTTAAGAAAATGTGGTATTTGGATATCTTTCGGTTAGAATGGTAGATGAGCCTTCCATTATGTGAGAGTCGTGTAGTATCGGCCGGTATGCAGTACCGACCACTACCGTTAATTCCCTTTTCGCTTCCATGTGGTAGAATTCCCAGTAAGCAGTAGCAAGCTTGTGCATACACGTTCTCTGTAGTCGGATATCTTCTTGCTCTCTTCAGTTGTTTGTCTGCTCTGAGTGCTTGATGGTGGTTAGTGTAGCTCTTAGCGCACGCAAGAGGCCTATAACAGCGCTATATTTGCGATCTCTGTAAACCAGTGAACTAAATATTTGTGAACTGAGCAGAAATAGTGACAATAAGTTCCCATACTTTTCTATTCTACTATTGTCCTATATGTGGCAGTGCAATGTATCACTGACAATCTATATTGTAACAGAAAAGGCAGTGGCCCATATTGCAAGACACTTTCTACAAGCCTTATAATTCTAGCTTTTTTACTTTTGATGTAATGAAGTTCTATAAATAAAAAATAAAAATCATTACATTATACTATCTATAGAACATGTATTGAGGTAAGAGAATAATATAGTAATATTCGGATTAGCCACCACAGTTACAGAGTAAAGTCAAAAAGCTTAACCCGGCCGATACTGCACGACCTTCCCCTACATAATTTCCATCTCTGGCTAATTAACAGGTACGATTACTTGGTATAAAGGTTACAAAATCCAGCTGATAGTATGCTGCATCATTTACAAGAGCTTTTACTGTCTGGGATACACCAGATATAGTGTAATATACAATATCATAGAGGAAATCAGGAATAATAACTCAATTCTAAATTTTTGATCGCATTCTGCTCTTACGTGCAGGTAATACGAAGGTAAATAAATACGGGGACAAGAGAGGGCGACAAAGCTACCTTAACACTCCGGCTACCGACACGCAGTTGTTAAAAGTGGATCTGGGGAAAGGTTTACACAGTGCAAGCATTCATGCCAAATGCCAGGATACGCCAAACCACCACACAGATATACCATTTTGAAATATGATGGGAATAAAATGAGAAAGGGAAGGAAAGGAAAATAACCTGTGGATCCGTGGATTGTCAATAGCATTCGCCTACAAATATTTTTATTTGTATTACACAAGATGTTACTACAAGAAACACATAGAGCTAGCTAAAAACAAAAGACTTAGTCTTTTTTGTGTGTGTATGAACCATTTTGCATACATTTCTTCCTATTTGTCTAAACTTTCCATTTCTTTTTCACTACTATTAACAACTATCAAATGGGGATCGTTATTCGTTTTTTTATTTATTTTTGTGTAACATACAAAAGGTACAGAATTTCAAAAGCATTACATAGCGACCAGTTCTGTAAAGAGTTGATTATCGCTTAAAGCTTAGTATATTCCCATATTCTCTTGCACCTACTTGAAAATTAGCGATAAGATAATGTTTATCTCTATTAGCATGAAGTAGATAGAGGAATAAGCGTTTACAAAAATATTTTATACAGGGGTAGAAAACTCTACATTAATGCAACACAGATCGTTTTTTAACTCATAAAGTAAATCTCTTCCTAATCCTTAAAATATAAGATGTCATGATTTAAAATATATCTTACATAACAATTGTTTATCAATTTCTCTTCACATTTATCCCTCTCTAGTAATAAGTAATTAACATGATGAAATGTTTGATTTCAGTACGCAGCCATGAAAATGGGGAAGCCTTCGCCGTTGTCCCAGAAAACATACTACTCCAAAAGGAAGTAAACTTTGGTGGTCACGATCAGCTCTTTCGTAAGTCCTTTGGTTTACTAAACTCTAACAAAATGTAGATTTGTGCTAAGCAAAATAAAAATGTCAAAATTTCGCATTTAACAACATGCACTTATGGTAATCCAAAGATACACAGTTCAGTTCTAGTTGATTTGTTCTTTTTACTTCCTGTACTGTGTACAGTACTTACAATAAGTATACCAGCACCGTCCTTAGTTTATAGGATGATGTAAACAAAGCGGGAAAATGTATAACTCCGGCGACGACTGTGATTGGAGGGAATATTTGCGCTATTTTATTCCCACGTGTCTAACATGCGCGCTGTCAACGAACTTCTATGCAAAGGTTTGCTTTGTTCTTTTCGATGTTTCAGTAGCTTAAGCGGTAGCACTTTTACGCTAAGAGTGATTGGAAATGCGTGTGTACTTGTAATATATGTTTCCTTTCGTACGTTAAAAAGTAACTAAATGCTTACAAAAATTTCACAGATATTTGATTTCTTTACCTAATTTAAACTCAATTATAAATTAAAAATTAAGCCAATTGGAATCTGACAGCGGACAAATTCCTTCAATGTCTTGCATTTCCGGGTTTTACTATGATAAATCCTTCGCCACAACAATATATCTTCACGCTCAACAATTATACTTTTTCTGTTTCTGTCTCCAAATTCAAAACCTACGTCGCGAAGAATGGTGTGGAAGCTCGTTTTTCAAAGCTCGGCTAATCGGTATCATTGTTTGCTACTTGAAGCACTTTTGTAATTCCGGTGGTTCATTTCTTTCAAATAAATTATGAAACTTGCGGTCAAGGAAACTATGAAACTTTTAGTCTTACATAGTGTGTCCTACACACGGCTAGTGAGAAAGAATAATTAATTTCCATTAATTGTACCTATTAGTGGTCCGGTCCCTCGCCGTGGCGTAGCGGGCTAAGGCAGCATGCCTTGGTCCCTGGCCACGGAAAGCGGCCCGGGTTCGATCCCACCCACGGGGTGCGGATTTTAGGTCTCCGGTATAGCACCAGTGCCCACTCAGCATCCTGAGAAAAGTGAGGAGCTTAGGCTAGGTAAGCGGCCCTGGTCAGGAAAACCAACATTCCGTCTGGGAGATGCCAAGATGCTGACCACATCCCCTCCCCGTATCGGTTGGATGATCGTCCACCTCTGCCGTGCGTAAGTGGGCGTGAGGGCGGCAGTCGGGTTGGTAGGCCTTGGCCCCCTAAGGTCTGCCGAGCCAGTGGTTATTATTATTATTATTATTAATTATTATTATTATTATTATTATTATTATTATTATTATTATTATTATTATTATTATTATTATTATTATTATTATTATTATTATTATTATTATTATTATTATTATTATTATTATTATTATTATTATTATTATTATTATTATTATTATTATTATTATTATTATTATTATTATTATTATTATTATTATTATTATTATTATTATTATTATTATTATTATTATTATTATTATTATTATTATTATTATTATTATTATTATTATTATTATTATTATTATTATTATTATTATTATTATTATTATTATTATTATTATTATTATTATTATTATTATTATTATTATTATTATTATTATTATTATTATTATTATTAATATTATTATTATTAATATTATTATTATTATTATTATTATTATTATTATTATTATTATTATTATTATTATTATTATTATTATTGTTATTATTATTATCATTATCATTATCATCATTATTATCATTATCATTACCATTATCATTAGCATTAGCATTATCATTATTATTAATATTATAGTGGTCCGAACTATAAAGCCCGGGCCTTAAAGTACTTACAGCATAGTAAGTCGCCATTAAGGTAGTTGTCTCGTGTTTTTATGAAAACTCCTAGTGGTTTACGGGAAAACCACGAGTCAGTTGGAGAATTTAATGTCATGTTGGCACTTTGGCCATAGTAACTCAATAGTTAAGAGCGGCTGCACGAGGACCTGAAGGTCCATGGTTCAAATCCCGGCTATGGCTGACTCCACCCTTTCATAGTGCGTCATACACACGGCTGGTGCAAAAGAACAATTAATTTCCTTTAAGTGACTTTCCAGCATCATTTATACACAAGTGTACTGTATGATTTACTTAACCAATAAATAATAAATTTCTTCGCACCCGGTTGCACAGCTCAGCGATCCCTCATCCACAGCCGCAATTACTGACCCGTGTACAGCTTCTTGACCGTCCCACGGCCTGCTGATTCCTTATCACAGAGCTTACAACGTACCACAATCAGCTCGAAGTACCACGCTGCTCTTATACTACTCATTGACTCTGACTCTGGCCAAATCACTACTTATTGACTGCTGACGTCTTTGCATCGGCTTTAATATATGTGCCGGGCGCGGTAGATGTTTCTAGAATTGGAAGCCTCTGAACTACAGTCACCAAAGTTATTTTTTCTTAGTAATAGTACAACTCGATTCCTGACGTCAAACGACTTTGAGTGCGTCCTTGTTTCTCACGGCTACTAGCTTCCTTCTTCCTGACATCAGCCAGTAGCTGTATTTGAGTGTCTATTACTTTCCTACGGTAGAATTGTACGATCACAATAAGCAGTTATTACATTAATTTATCATATGCATACAAAAATGTGCATATTTACTGACATCATTGTGAAGATATACACTTCTAGCTGTATTAAAAGAGGATCACTTATTTTGACTACATATTTTTTGTAGATTTAACGAATATCACTGCTTTAATTTATCTTTATGTGTTTTAAACCACTTTATGTTATTCTTCTTTTCTTAGATTGGCTGTAACGAGTACGCCGATGAGGTCCATAAATTTTGAAGTATGGAGCGGATGAAGCACCTGGAAACTGTGTGCTTTCTTCCTGAAATCCACAATCACATGGTCCAGAAAGGAAACGCGAGGTTGCTGGATCGTGATGTTGCTGAATCAAATTAATTTTAGTTATTATATATCAATAGTATTTTCGTTGAAGTACATGAGAAAAGTACATTTTTAATTATCTAATGTAAACAGTTCTAAAATTTTATTCATTTGGTTTTTGGTAACTTTATATCCTTTCATGTGTGCCTAAATAAATTTCGATATCAAAACCTTAAATCTTTATTTGTCTTAAATAACAACAAAAATATGAAACTATTATTAGAAGCATAACTTAATATCTTGAAAACCTTTCAGGTGCATTTGCGGAATCATTTAGCAAAACTCAGATGTGTAATAGAGAATTTAAAAGGAGTAATTGTTATTACTTTTTTGTAATTTGCGTACTTTAACTTTTTAAGTCATATCGGACGATGAATGGAATGGGTGAAATGATGCTCAAATGGGCCCAGGGAGCTTAGAGTTACCCGACATTCGTGTTTTAGGATAAGGGAAACCCCGGAAAAGCCTTATCCAGGTAACTCACCCTGACCGAGATTCGACATCGGGACCTCTTGAACGTGAGGCAGACATGCTACCATCTACGCTAATGAGTCGGGCTATTGTTATTACTGTTATAGTTACTTTCTCCCAACATACATGACAGACAAAGAAGGTATTATGATAGAGTCAACATGAAAAATTCAATGCCATGGCCGCGATTTGAACCCGGATCTCCTGGTTCAAACCCCGGCCATGGCATTGAAGTTTTTTTATGTTGACTCTATCATAAACCTTAGTCTATATATGGATAGTGTAAAGAAATTATTAATTTCCATCAATTAACTCCAAACATAACACTTAATGCTCCATCTTCCAATAATGTGAACTAAAAGCGTTGAAAAAGATTTTTCTCAAATTACCCTTTACAAGACTTTTGTAAATGTTCATATCCTCAAAGATGTCTCTAAACGTTTGCTTAAATTTTCAAATATTTATGACAAAGAAAATATACAAGTATATCTTGAATTTTCTAGGAACAGCCTCTGCAGTTCACTTCATTCTGAATGACTTTTGCCTAACTGATAAACCGTAAGAGATAAACAATATCTTATTGTATTTAAATGTAGAACTTGTTAAAGCACAAAAAACTTAATTAAAATTGGTTGAGAGTTAACCATTTCTGATATATTCCTTTTTATTGGAATGATTTAATATTTATACTTGTCGGAAATGGAAAGTAGATATCCGGCTCTCTTTCTCTCTATCTCCTGGTCAAACAAAGAGAACACAACTGCAAAACCATCACATAGAATACAGCTCCTAAATACAATTTGACGTAATTGACTGCTTGAGACTACTGTGTGATCCATATAAACCTGGACCATTTTAATATGCCATAATTTCCCTTTGAAAGCTCGTACAATGTAGAAATTTGTTTTAATAATCTCAGTGGCTCTAGGAGAATTGACAACACTGAAAATTGTTGACAGTTGTCAGTCTTAAATGTGCAGTCATGACAGCAGCATGCAGTACTCACTACGAGAGCGTGTTTACATTTTGAAAACATACTGGAAGACAAATTCCTTGGTAACAACACAACGGGCATTTTGAAGAGAGTTTAATGTACGTGATGTTCCGACAAAGGCAACAATTTTATCGCTCGTAGAAAAGCTGGAGACAACTGGTATACTCATTAGTGAGAGTGGAAAACATAGACCGCCATTGAATGCAGAGACTGTTACAGATGTTCGCAGAAGACTATTGAATTTTCCAAATAAATCGTTGCGTCGATTGAGTCAGGGATCCGGGTACTCGTTTGGAGCATGTCAAAGAGCTGCGAAGACCTTACAGAGTGCATACGGTGCAGCAAATGAAAGAAGCAGATTATGATAAACGAATCAATTACTCTCGATGGTTTCAGGATACTCTTATTCCACGTCCAGACATTCTCTCCATAACGTGGTTTAAAGATAAGGCATGGTTTCATCTGTCAGGTTTCATAAACACAAAACACCAGATATTGGACTGCTGTAAACACCCAAGTGATCCACGAAGCCCCACTACATGATGAAAAGGTTGGAGTATGGTACGCGGTGTCAGCTTTCAGGATCGTTGGTCCCATTTTCTTTGATACGACTGTAGACACTGAAGTTTATATGGGTATCTTCAAGACATTTGTGGAGCAGCTGGATGATATCTAATTGAGAGAAGGTTATTTCCAGCAAGATGGAGCAACGTGCCATACATCTAATGACACCATGGAACTTGTAACCAGTTTCTTTGATAATCGAATAATCTCAAAAGGTCTGTGGCCCCCAGATCCCCTGACCTAACCTCACCGGAGGTATCTAAAAAGTAAAGTGTCCAAGAACAGGCCACAGACTATTGATGTTCTCAAGGAATCCATTCGAACCGAAATAAGTAACATTGGCGAGGTTACTCTCCGTAAAACTTCAGAGAATATGGTGAGACTAGTGCAAACATGTATAAATGCTGGTGGAGGACACTTCCAACATTTTCTCTGAGATGTAAATAGTGTGATGTAATCTCTCGATTGTATATTATATTCGCCCAAAGCTGCGCGTGTGTGCCATTATTCATTCAAAAGTTATGGCCTATTCAAATGGTTCAGGTTTATATGGATCGCACTGTACCTTATTCACATCACAGTAAAAATGTAATAAAAGTGTTAAAATTTCTGTTTCGATTAACAAGAGTTAGAGACACAAGAATAATCGTCTGTAACAATTTTTTGTAAAAGTGTGAGTAGAGAAAACTGTGATTAGCACTTTTTCTGCCTGCATATTCTCTGCAGAGGATACTCTGTAGCTGATCTGCCTTCTCGTTGCCTACGACTGTTTTGAACTGCTTTCTTCTGCATGGACTCTTGGTTCTCTGGGTGTAGGGTTGAGACAACAACTCAGCATAACATACGATATTCTCCATACATGTACTTCGTTTCTTTAAAACTCTAGATGTGGAACCAGGGCACCTTCAGATATTCTCATTCTCAGTCGACTGTGGCCGCGTACAATAAAGGTTGATGGCGTAGAGAATTTGCTATGTGACTGTGAATGGTGAAGAAGTGGGTGACACACGAAGACGAAAAAACACAAATTTCCAAAATAAACCTTCCACCCTCGTATATTTATTTGTCGTTTATTTACTACTGATCTATCCTTAATTAAAACTAATGTTATCACTTGCTGTCTATATCACAATGTTTGTTTCCTAATTCTCATCATTCCTCTCTACCCTAGTCTACTGTAATCTGTACCTACTGTTCCTGCCTGTGATAACCAGCCAAGTTCAGACATGTTCAGTATCGCCTACCGCTGCAATGGAGGTAACACGCGAGGAACAAATTGCGGCTTTCAAATTCTGCTTTAGTCTCAACAAATCTTCAGTTGAGGCCTATACAATGTTACAGGAGGTCTATGGAGAGTCTGTTCTTCCCTACAGCACAGCTCGAAGGTGGTTTAAAGTGTTTAAAGAAGAGAGATAATTTCAAAGCAACGTGGACCCGGTGCTCCAGTTACTGCTCTTGCGTAAGAAAATATCAACACTGCTGCTGCGATTTTGAGAGAGGATCGGCGAATTACCTTAGGATCACTTTCTGAAATACTGAACATTTCATTGGGTGCCACCCACACATTGGTGACAGAAACATTACACGTGTTTGTGCGCGATGGATTCCAAGACAGTTGATTCCCGAACAAAAGGACATTCGCACGCAGGACTGCACGCAGTTAAAGTTGATATTAGAGGAAGATCCAGAGTTTCTTTCAAACGTAATCACTGCTAATGAAACGTGGCTACATCATTTTGATCCTGAGAGCTAACAGCAAAGCTCAGTGTGGAAATCTCCTTCACCACCAACCTCCAAAAAAGGAAAAGTGGTTGCTTCTGCTGGGAAAGTTATGGTCATCTCATTCTTTGATATTCATGGAATGGTTTATCAGCATGTTGTACCTGCACGCATCAGTAACTGGACAATACTACAGGGATGTCCTGAAAACATTACAAGTCCATATCAGGCGCAAAAGACCACATTTCCGTGAAGCAGGCTGGATGCTGTACCACGATAATGCGCGGCCGCATATTGCCAATGTTGCTGAATATATTGCAAAAATCAATGTCAAGTGCATCCCTCACACTCCCTGTAGTTCGGATTTAGCCCCATTTGACCTTTTTTATTGCCTAACTTAAAGAAACGCCTTTGTGGGAGGTATTATCCATCATCAGAAGCAGTGGTGAAGGCTGCGGAGGCAATTTTGAAAGATCTCTCAAAAAATGGTTTCCAGCATGTCTTTGAAGAGTGCAGAAACGCTGGGAAAAGTACATCGCATTCAGGGGAGACTATTTTGAGAAGGACCAACAAAATTATGAGGATGAGTAAAGGTACGTTGTCAAAAAAATTGTGATCATACTTTATTGAACACCCTCGTAGAAATAAATTTTAATTTTCACTTTCAATGTTACTTTCACTTCAGAGCTGTTACCACTTGCTTCCATTGAGGTCTTCCTTTTGCTCTTCAAATCCGCTTTGCATCTAGCCCATCCTTGAACTCTTGAGATCATCGTAGCCTTGGACGTCCTCTGCTTCTCCTCTCTTGTCGCACGTCCATATATTGCACTGAAAATTAATTTTAAAATTTGCATATCTTGCAATGTTTTCAAATAAGCATAATACTTTAAACAATTTAAATAATTATGGGTAGTGAACTTATTATAAACATCTAATTAAATAATTAAGCTTAATGACCAGGAGTTCCTATTTCAAAACTAACCGAACAAAACATAAGGTGTCATACATCTATGTTTGTGAGAAAGAACAGGGCACGTTAATGGTGAAAGAATTACTGTAATAGCTTGAGAGTTTTGAGACTATTACACACATGCACACTCGTAGCACGCACACAACTATAATTTTCCACAGCAGGGGAATGAGGTGCAGTTGGATTTAGACTCTGTTCTAATACCATCCCTAGTATAGTATACCACGGGAGAGAAAGTCTCCGGGGAATGAGACGCAGGGGGATTGGTAAAGGTTCCTACACCCTCCCTCCGTAGTTTATGACATCCCTTGTCAGTTCAGTTACAGGCCATTTAAAAATATTCGGACGGCTTCTGCTTTTGTGAATGAATCTTCTCGATTTTACGAGGTGTGTTCGTAAAATAAAGTGTCCAATTTTATTTAATATAGAACACATGTTAATTGTCAATGAGTGTTACATTGATGGAAAGGCGCAACTTACGGCTATTTTGCTACCTAATCACAATTGCTATTGATGCACTTTTGCATGCGCTGTGGCAGGTTTTGTATACCCTTGTCATAGCACTCTCCCGCCAAATTGCCCAGGTAGCGGTCAACCTCGATTTTCAAATCATCGTCTGGAAATGTGTTCCACCCAGGTGTGACTTCAACTTAGGAAACAAATGATAATCATTAGGTGCTAAGTCTGGACCGTAGGGGTTGGCCACTTCAACTCGTTGCCGTATATGGTCTTCGGTGAGTATTTTGAGTCCCACCTCACACACACCTTGCGATAATGCAAATGTTTCGTCACAATCTTGTCAATTGTAGTCTTACTGACTTCAGGGTTAAGTTCGCACAGCTCGTCAACTGTCACACGCCAATCTTTAAGCATTTCTTACTCTACTTTTGCAATTGTTTCGCCTGAAACCGAAGGCCCACCAGAACGCTGTTCGCCATGGACGTCTGGCTTTAAACTCTCAGACCCACTTTCGCCCGTTTTTGACGTCCATAGACTGTGGCCCATAGACTTCGCATAACTTACGATGAATTTCAGTGGGGGTAGTGGCCTTGGCACTCAAAAAACTGATCACTGCACGCAACTCGCACTTGGCGGTTGAAGTGATAGGAAGCTCCATGGCAAACGGCTGCCCAGCCAAGACTAATGGTTGCAACGGGTTATTGTGGTGGGGATTTGAAGGGGTGAAACCAAGCTACATGCCAGTGTTGCCGGATCTCGCGTAATAGCGTTCTTCATGGCTCCAGCACCTTGGAGACCTTATTTTACGGACACGCCTCGTAGGATACAGAGTGAACAGGGCGCATGTTTTAATGTTCTGCTCCTTGTTGCGCATGCGTTCTCTGGCACACACATTCGCTGTCCTTGTCCCACTGTTTAAGATAGCGCATTCCTTTCAGGGACATTATGTTGGTGGACAGTAGCGTTTATAATACTCAAATGAGTTCAGTTACAGCCGACTCGAAACATTCTGACGCCTTCTATTTCTGTGAACAAATCTCGGTTTTAGTGTACTTAGTGAACAAGGCGGGTATTTTTTTACATTTTACTCCTTGTGTAGCATGCGTTCTCTGTCACACACATTCACTTTCCTTGTCGCACTGTGCAAGTGTGGCACATTCCTTTCAGGGACTTTCCTTGCGTTGGAGAACAGTACACAAATTTCCTCTCCTAATATTAATATAGATTTAGGCATACACTGATAATGAACTCCATTGCAAAAAAGCGAGGAAACGCAATCATGTACTTTTATATGTCATAGCATAAGTGCCACACAATATCGTATTGATAATGGTGTATGTTGTGGTTACAGATCGTTATCTCGAATTTCATTCATCTAATACTGACAACTATTTCTTTCATGAAAATAATTGTTCTTCCGCACTGAAAATGGATGTAAGTTCCCCTGTAATTTCAATTTCTGCACCAGTAAATATATATTCATAAATAAAATATGTAAGAATATTTCATATCCATTTGTGTGAATATGGACCGTACTTGCATGAGGAGTTTTGAAAAAGTACACTACAAAAGGCTTCACTCTAAAAATCTACTAGGTTTCTGTACAAAAGTTTCTAAAGATTTTGAGAGAATGTAGCTGAATATAATTAAATCATAAATCAAGGTTTTAAAAGATACTTCTACCAGCTAGTAAAAAAATAAATGTTCTCCACTAACCGCAAAGCAGGAAATCAGTACCAAAGCAGTTAAAATAAGAACGCGTCAACCTATCAAGGCATCAGAATAACATATACGCAGCAAAAAGGTTTGCTATTGACTTATGCGCATCAATACACCAAAGTAATTATTTATTTAGCTCTTCCCTGAGAGGCCTGTAATTAATAACGCCTCGCAGAGTCACCAGAACTTTTTCTCTGATATTCTAACGTCCATATTTTGTTTCTTTGAAAGCGATCCGACAAAAATCAGTTTCCTGAATGCCTTATCACGCCAAGCAGCCAACTTTTCATAACTTTTTTCCCCCTTCTCTTGTAAAACGCTCATACGCAATTCCTGAGAGGGAGGGAAAAAAATGGTTGGCTTCGGTCGAGGTTTCCCACCATAACTTTTGTTTATCTTGACCTGGGGAGAGATTTATTGAAGAGTAAGAGCTGTACTTCATCATCTGGCAAACATAAGCCGACCTGTCTCCGTATTTACTGAGAATAAGACAAATTTGGTTGGTAGCACAGAATGTCGCCAAGGCGAACGTATAACGCCTACGGACAAACACAAAGACGGTCTTTAAAGATACGTCCCAGCCAAAACCACAAAAGTAATTGTTGATTTTGTTTTCATAATCTGTCATACACAAGATTACCGATTTACTACCGAACTTGATTACAAATGCAAAAGTATAATAAAGTAAAAACTTATTTACATGAGTGATATTAGAAGGTTTTTGCATAAACATCAACGCACACATATACAGCATTAGAACAAACGTTAATCTGAGGTTTGATTGTGTTTCCTTAGATTAGATTTTTAGATTTAGATTAGATTTTTATTGTGTATATTCCAAAATTTTACAATTTACAACTATTGGTTATATTTGTTTGTCTTTACCTTTTGCTACCTTGGCTTACACGACACCCTGGTCTTCTGCTCTACCAGGTAGCTCTTAACCTCCATGCCTCCTTGTTACTTAATTAGTCCCATTCTTCCTCCTCATCTTCCTTCCTTATATTCTTTACATTTATTGCCCATTATTCTTTTACTTTCTGCAAGAACTCACCAATACTTCTTACCTTCTTTTCCTCCCTGCCCGTTAACATTTCTATAGCTACTATCCTCTTCTCTACTTTCTCACATTTTTCCTTCCATTTTTCCTCCATGAAACCTCCCTATTTGAAAATTTACTGTTAAAACAAATAAAACCAATAATTCAAGAAGGTAAGCTTATACCTGCACACCAGTTTGATTTTAGAAGCAAGCATTCCACAATCGATCAAGTACATTATATTGTTGATGTCATAGAAAGATCATTGGAAGAAAAGAAAATCTGTTCTGGTGTATTTCTAGATGTGGCTAAAGCATTTGATAAAGTTTGGCATAAGGGACTAATATGTAAGATTCAGCGTGATTTGCCCAGTCAGTTTTGCCAAATTTCAAAATCATATATGAAAGAAAGAAGCTTCAGAATAAAACGGGGTAATGAATATTCAAGCCTAAGGAATATAGAAGCTGGTGTACCACAAGGGAGCGTACTAGGTCCTATCTTGTACCTTCTTTATACCAGGGACATCCCACAAGAAGAAGAAATAACTATGGCAACTTTTGCCGATGATACAGCATTAATTGCAGTAGGTGATACAATAGAGGAGTCTACAAATAAACTTCAGACAGCCCTTAATAAAGTCACTAAGTGGACAAAGAAATGGCGTGTTAAACTGAATGAGAAATCTGTACATATTATCTTTATAAATAAAAAAATAAATGCTCTGCCAGTTAAAATAAATAATGAAATAATTCCTCAACCTCAAGAAGTGAAGTATCTAGGCATGACTCTGGATTCAAAGTTCAACTGGAAGAAGCACATTGAAAACAAAAGAAAGGAGTTAAATGTTAGATACAGGAAGATTTATTGGCTCATTGGGAGATATTCTGTACTTGAAGTTTATAACAAGTTATTAGTCGCCGCTTCCTTAAATACCTCTACCCCTATTACTAGATATTTCCGGAATACTGTGTAACAAACAAGAAATCGAGTGTTCTGTAAGACAATCAAGATGTTACTAGAATTTTCTAACTTTATATATTTTGGCATTCCTTTTATCTCCGTGCTATGTTTATCTGCTTATGCAGGCTCTTTATCTCCGTGATACACTATCAGTCCGTTATCTCTCTGCGCCGAACCTTATATGCGCGTCGCCGCAATAATATCAATAATAGTTCAATATAGTAGCATATTGGACCTACATATCTACAGCTAAGCTTTGAATATGAATGTTTTAGGGTGGCAAGTTTCAAATGAAGAAGTTCCGAGTTCGAGTCTCTTATTTTCTCAATGTTATACCTGTACACTTACGTATACTAATTAATGCTAATTAATTAATGCTAGAGGTTCTACTCCTATTAGTCCTGGACCCGTAGGACTAAGGACCCGGGCCTCCTTCGACCAGGGAGTTACCGAGCTGTCCCAAAAGGGCGCCCGACGCCTCCGTGGGGCTTTCCATAAGGCAAGACCTAGAGACTAACAAGCCCCACATCTGGTCCTGTGGACTCAAGACGGGATGGAAGTGGATACGCCACTTACGCGCGCCAACTCCAAATTGAGAAGGCTATCGATATGACCTCCGTGGGGCTGCCTGGTGATCTAGCACACCTTCTACTAGCTATGCTGGCTAGTACGCGGGAATATTAATGGCTTCCCTCAACCCCGTCCGGGGACGTACCCGATCTCCCACGGGTATCGGGAACCACTGCCCCCTCGAGTCCAACCCAATCCGAACCACTCCCTATCAGGGAGGGGCTCGAATGTTCAACCCGAGGTTCCTCTAGTAACGTCAGAGGTACAACGAGTGCTAGGGGCCCGTAGCGCCCGCACCACGGCAGCTGAAGGGGACGGATCCCCCTCCCCTACGGGGACATACGTATACTAATGTGAAAAGCGCTATAACTTGTAAATGATCAAAATTTCTGTCACTCCTAAAACCCATCTAACATACCATCAACTTTACGGTGCACCGTGTACGAGATACACTTGCATTCGATTCAACACATCACTTTAATTTAGGTAAACATTTTTCAGCTATATTTAAATTATATTAACTATCAATAATATTTTTAAATAAACTAGTAAAAATTATATCGTTTAGAGGATTTTGAGAGTGGAAAGGTGCTGAAAGATGCCCATAAATAAACATGTACCTCTTCATTTACATCTTCAAGTAATTGATCGCTTAAATGCACAAATTGTAAAAGAACTATATGATTCTTAATGTTTGGAATTCATATGTTATATATTTTCAAAATTTTTGTTAAATTTCAAGGTTACTTTAGAAGAAACCATCAAATTCTGAGTGCGACGTAATATTGAGATTAAACATCCAACTTCAGTAATCTGTGGAATTTTGCCCTCACGATATATTAGTTATCCCAGTGCCCAGTGTTTCCCAAATGACGTTACTTTTCCTTGTAACATTTCCCCTGTACCTCGCCGTTACCCTCATCTAGTCCATTAGAGTGCTGAAAGTGAACGTAACAAGTCTGTGTGTCCTAGTTATGCTTTAATTAATTCTGTTGTGCAACAAACCATGTTATTCGTAAACAATCTTGTAATTAGGATACTATAACACTACTCTGATAAGTGTTGCTTTAGTAACGCAATTCATTAAGTACCTGCTTGCGATATCCGGACTCCAGCTGTGGTTCATCCTCACTTTCTCTGCCACTAGAGAATTAAGGCAGAGGAAGTATTGCATTCGTTCCAAAACTTGTACGTCGGGATTTTGCCACACAGTCCCAAATCCCGAATCCACAAGAAAGGATTTTCTGAGAGAGAAGAGAGAGAGAGACATATTGAAACAGAATTTTCATTTAAGTGCAGTATCTTATAGGAAGAGATTCTAATGTTTTTACGAAATCCCTCCTTTTACATGGAAAACGTGTGTTGTTTTTAAATTTCTTCTAATCCCCTATACTGGTTTTAAATAAAATAGAGTGACTTCTTTCAGTTTTCACACTTTACTAATGGGGTTAGTTCAATTTTCACTGTCGCTTCAATAATGAAATTTAGTTCACTGTGGCTTCAGTAACTGGCGTATTGTTGCTTACTTTGATCTGCCATTAACTAAAAACATAACTATAAATAAAAAGTGTTTGCTATTTCTCATTAGAGTATTATTTGTCATTTGTCAACATATTTCTGCATCAAACTGTAACAGAATCTTACAATACTGTGGTACAGGGTTTATGTCGAATCGTATTGATGGATGACGAATTATGCCCCTCGTTGAGGTGACCATTTGGAACAGGGTTGAAGTGGTTTGGGTAGATTCCCAACGTCAATGGGTGATGGAGTAATTATATCCCTCGATGTGGCGACATTTTGGTGGATGGAATAGATGGTTCTTGAAGTCCCAGCTTACCTCGGCGTGACTTCAGTCGGTTGAGCAAAATATCTTCTTTTACAGGGGTGGTACGGCGGAAGGAAATTTTACGTAAAATAAGTAATCATTTTTCTCTGTATTAAATAATGTAGAAACTTTTATTTCCTTACTTCAATCAACACCAGTTCGAACAAAATGTATGATACAACATTTATAACACTATTCTTACACAAGATTCACTTGATGTGACGCGTTTATATCTGGATGCGTGCAAGAATCAAAAGTTTTATACGGTTGTTCACTACCGTGTATAATAATTAAATTGTGTGTCTTCTAGCGATGATATTTAATGTAAAGATTATCTAGTTATATTCGATGATTGTTATGAGAATAGACTTATATTCTTCCGCACACAACGGCGTTTAAGAAGAGAATTTTACATCCGTTCACGGTGACTGTTAGGAGAAGAATAACCAGTTCATCTTCTTCTACACATTAGCATTTCGCTAATAGTTCGACCCCCCTAGAGGAATATTGAATATCCTCCATGGCAACGTAAAATCTTTTATATCTGATTGGTGCACGTTTTACGATATACGCGTCACACCAATCACAAATAAGTTTGTTATTCAACACTTTTGTGACGTCATTTCCACTTACATAGCTTCTCTGTGCATGACTCACTCTACTTAATCTCACATAATACAATATTTGAAACTCTTTGGGGACAACATAAAATAACTGTTTCAGATGCCCCTCTTCAGAATATATGGAAAATTAACTTAAATCTTCCAATAATATTGTTCCATATATTCTAAAGAATGCCCCAATAATTAAACATTATTACAACAATGAACAATTAATACAATTTAAAATAACAATATAAAATCAGAAATTATTCGAACACAATAATAATAAACAAAACATTTTTCAGTAATTCATAAACATATTATTATTTTTTTCTGGTGAGTGTCAAGGCTTTTGAATGGTTTTAAAAGTGTTTTGTGATATTTTCCTATCATTTTATTATCATCGTCTCTTAATTCGTACGTATGATCCCCAAATTTTCTTACTATTTTATATGGACCTTTATATAACAAATTCATTCTCCAATAGGATTTGATTTAAGAACTGGAGATATTAAATGTCTTTACTAGAACTTTATCATTTATTTCAGGATTCCATTTCGCTCCTTTTCTTTGTATCTTTGATAATCTTTTCTCTGCTTTTTCTTTTATTCTTCGAAATGCTTCAGCACACTTTTCTTCTTCATTCAATTCCATTTCATCTACTTTTAAGGTTGTCGGTGCTTTTATTACTAGAGGTTCAGGTTGTAGTTCAGTCATTAATTCGATTGGTGAAAATTTGGTAGTAGAGTTTGGGGTATTGTTAATGATTTTCTCGATAATATGGCAGTATTTGTACCAGCCTCGGTGGTTAGAATGACACAGAATTCTGAAATACAAGCCTAAATCACGCATCACTCTCTCGCAAGGATTTCCTTGGGGAAAATATGCTGAAGAGTAATACATCTTAATATTATTGTTCTCCATCTCTGAAGTAAACAATTTACTCCGGTGAACCGTTGCGTTGTCTGATAATATTGCCTTTATTGACCCATACTTTGGTATCCAATCTTTTAAAATTTTATTTACGCACGTTCTGCTTTTGATATTTTGTACAGGATAAATTTTTACGAATTTAGAAAAAATATCAAACATTACAAAAATGTATTTGCAATTGTGTTGACTAGCTGGCATTTCTCCATGAGCATCAATAGCAACTAGTTCGTTCTTTCTATCCCTGATGATAGTTTGAGGTTCAAAATCATATCTGACGTTTATTGGTTTAGCTTTCTGACACAATTCACATGTTGAAATTAATTTCCTAACCTTCTTGTCAATATGTTTAATGTACAATTGTTCTTTTATAGTCATAGCAGATTTTTCACATCCTGAATGTGCTAAATTTTGATGAAAAGAATTTATTACATTTTCTTCCAAACTACTCGGAACTATCACTTTCCATTTTCGTATTACATCCCCATGTAATTTGTAAAGAATACCATTTTTCTTTGCTATGTTACAATTTATATTTTCTCCAATTTCTGGAACTTGTTGTAGCAATAAAGACAATTTTGGATCATTTTGTTGGGTTTCCGAAATATTCTTAAACTTTTGGGTTAGGTTTCTATTCCATTTAAAATTTAATTCGAACAATTTAATCTCATGATGTGGATGTGATAACGTTTCTGGGATTTCCCCTTCCAATCTTAGTCTTGATAATAAATCACTAAATATGTTTTCTTTTCCTGGAATGTGCCTAATCTCAATATCATACGAAGTAATTTCATGAATATAACGAGATATTTTTGAGCTAGTTAATTTATATTTCTTTATAAATGACAAACTAATGTGATCTGTATACACAATAACTTTGGTATTGTATACATATTGCCGAAATTTTTGTAAAGCAAAATATATAGCTCCAATTTCCAATTCGGTTATGCAAGCATTAGCTTCTATTTTGTGCAATGCTCTGGAAGCAGTAGCAATTACGTGATTATTTCCAGATACATCAATCTGCGTTAGTACAGCTGCATAAGCTTGAATGCTAGCATCAGAATATATATTGAATGGTTGATTTTGAATGGGTCTTTCCAAAAGAATGGCATTTTTAAATAATTCTTTCACGTTTTGAAAAGCCTGTTGATGTTCTTCAGTCCATTTCCAAATTGAATTTTCCTTAAGAAGTTCCCTCAAAGGACTAAGCTCTTTGGCATAATTTATAACGAACCTACTCTCATATTGTAGTATTCCCATAAATCTTCTTAATTGCTTGATGTTCTTTGGTGGAGGGATAGCTTCAATCGATTTGATTCTTTCTGGATTCGGTGTCATGCCTTTTTCAGATATAATATAACCTAGAAATTCAATCTCTTTGGCAATAAATTGCGATTTATCCAGATTTATTGTCATACCACTTTCAGAAAATTTTGTAAATATATAATTTAGATGTGATATATGGTCGTCGAAATTTTGATCAAAAATAAGAAAATCATCAATATATTGTAGAGCGAAATTTTCTATGGTATCTCCGAAAATATTATGTAACGCTCGAAGTAATGCACTTCCGCTAGTGGATAATCCAAAACCACATGTTTTGAATTGGTATATTTTTCCTCCAAAATTGAATCCTGTGTATTTTCGAACAGATTCATCTAGTGGTATCTGCCAATACGATGAAACCAAATCTAATTTTGAAAAATATTTTCCACGTCCTAATTTTGATAATACCTCATCAACTCCAAGAGGTCTGAAGTGATCGGGTTGTGTTAGTGAGTTTATCTTTCTTGCGTCAATCGTCATACGCAGTGTTCCATTCGATTTATGTACCCAACACAAAGGATGTAGGTAAGGCGAATTAGAAATCTCTATAATTCCATTTTCTAGCATATCGTTTATTACTTCAGATGCTTGTTGTCTAATAGCGATAGGCACAGATCTACTTTTATGAGTATAAGGAGCAATGTCGTTCACCTTAAATGTATGTATGTACTTATTACACAATCCAGGTTTCGTACTAAAAACGTTCCTGTTCTTTAGTATACATAACCTCAACTGTTCTCTTTGCGCGTGATTTAAATTGTATGTTTTCCCTAACTTTTCTTTCAAAGTTCTTTGGAATATCATTTCTTCCTCTTCTTGTTTTCGCTCGGTGTCGGTATTTAATGTGTTTATTTGGCAACAATTATCTCCAAGGTCAAACGTCTCATTTTCTTTATTATTTAAAAGTAAATTTTCTTTACCACTATCATCTTCTTCATTATTAATTATATCTTCTTCGTATAATATTATATTTTCTACAAAAAACCTATCATTATTTATACTATCCTTCTCATCCTCTTTTAATATAATTTCTTCTAACAAATTTATTCTTATTACTTCATTATCTCCTTTGACCTTCATTTCATGTTTTTCGAAATCTATCACACTTTGCCAACCATACAATACATCATTGCCAATAATAATATCACGAGCTAAGTTTGGTATTACCAATACGATAAAATTGAAATTCCAATCATCTATTCGCGCAGGAATTAACGCTTGATATTTAACTTTATCTTTCTTTTTCCCAATAGCTGTGCTACAGTATACATTACACACGTTTAAATATTCAATCCTAAACTTGGATAGTAATTCCTTGAATAAGTTCTCACTTATTACTGATGAACTAGCTCCTGTGTCTATCAATACTTTATATTCGCTATCGCCTATACGAAGGTTAATCTGAGGTGGATTTACTAATTCCCGATCTTTACTTCTGGAGAGAGTGAGCTTATCTTCTGGTAAATTTTGAATTTTGATTTTGCCCTGTGTCATTTCTACCGAACCACTTTCCAAGGCACAAAATGATTTGGTACTCAATTTTCCGCATTAGTGCGGTCGGTAGTTACACTAGCAGTTGGGTTGGTACTATCGTTATTTATTTCTCTTTCTATTCCCTGAGTCTGTGTCCTTTCTAGGTTATTGTCTGCCCTTTCAAACCTAGGACCCCCAAAATCTCTTAATGAAGAGTTTTCAATGCTAGTTCCTCTTCCTCTACTTTGATAACCTGTTCTTAGGTTATTTCCCCTGTAAAACCTCAGTTGATTCACCTGATTACTCCTCACATTTCCCACAGGTTGGTTATTATTATAATTCCTCCTAGGAGTATTTGGAATTCTCCTTCCTATACCTGGCACTACCGATTCATATGTCTTTCTGGGGTTGTACTCTCTTCGTTCATAGTTGTCTCTTGAACGTGCCCCGCCCCAATTTTGGTTAAAACTATTTTGGTTTTGGTTAGTATGGTTGTGATTTTCCCCGAATGTTGGTCTTACTTCCTGTCTATTTACTTGCTTTTCTTCTATATGAGTCTTGTCAGGATCAACTTGACTATGAGTAGAATCAGAATTAAGGTTATGAGCCTCAAATTCTGATAATAACTCAATCATATCAGTAAAGTCGACGGGCTTAGCCACAATTAGGTGGTTTCTAATGTGTGGTGGATAATGTCGTATTAGCATATTCACGATCTCGGTCTCTGAAATATCTGGATTCACAAGTTTGCTTTTGTTAGCAAGTTTTAGGAAATATTCAGTCATGGACACACCCTTCCTGAACTCGAATTTACCAGTCGCCAGTTCGACTTTAAATCTTCTCTGTCTTTCTGGACCCCAGAACCTATTTATAAACACGTTCCTAAACATACTATACGTTTCATGTGAAGCTAATGTTAACCTCAGCCATTCTAAAGCATTTTTTCTTCAAACACCTTTTAACAATCATCATCCTAAATTCATTTGGAATCTTTTTAATTTTAAAATATTCTTCTAATTCCTTTAGAAATATTTTGGGATTGTCTCCCGATTCTTCTTCGAAAGTAGGTGGACTTATGTCATGCAACAAATAATTTGTACAATTTGTGTTACCTTGACTGTGTAGCTGTGTATGTGTGTGCATGTTTTGTATTTGTCTATTACCATTTACTTCACAATCAGGTGACAAAGATTCTGTATCGTCACTCTCCAAATAATTCTCTAAGTTTTGTACAATATTACCTGAATTACCAGGTAAGTCTATACATGTAATATTCTTAGATTTTATTACCCTCTGGTTCTCAGAAATTTTGCTTGCCTGTAATGCAATCACAACTTGATTCAGCTTGCTAATGTTTTCTTTCTCTCTCTCAAAACTTTCCTGTGCCAAATCTATTCTTGTAATCATTTCACTATTCAACTTACTGACTTCATCATATTTAACTTTTAGTTCGTCTTGTTGTGTTTGCACCTCAGTAGCAATTAGTTTAACATCATTTCTGATACTATTTACCTCTCTTACAAAATTATTCTGTATTTCAATATTTTCCTCATGGTATTTCCGTGAATTATCTAATAAGACTACATCTATTTCTTGTCTTATTCTATTCTCTAATTCCCCTATTTCTATTTTTTGTTTTTCTACAAATTCTACTTGTTGTTGCTTAAGGATTTCTGACTCCTTAGCCAATTCACTTCTTATATCTTTTACTACATTTTCCTGACTTATTTTCATTTCCTGAAACATCTCTTTTAACCTAGACATTTCTCCATCATGAGATTCTATTTTCTGTTTTAAAGATTTTATGCCTTCTCTACACTCTTCTCTTCCCTTCTCAATTTCATTTCTTAGGTTACCTAAACCTTGATCTATCCTAGCTTCTAATTTCTCTGAACTTTGATCTACTTTAGCATTTAAATTATCCATTTTAGCATCAAAATTACTCATCATTTTCTCTAACCTGTCTATTATCATTTCATTATCTTTACTCTGCATAATTTCTGTTCTACTTGTTCCTGCATCATCACTAATCATTCCTTCCACTACTTCCCTGACTTCTTGTATTTCTGTTCTCTTATCACTAACTAGTCTTTCCACTCCTTCCCCAATATTTTTATTCTTATTGTCTGTTAATTTTTTTACCTTCCATTTTAGGTAATATCTTTCCCTTTCTTAATAACATAAAAATGAAAATTATAATTTTGTCACTTTTTCTATTAATTATCTATTAAGATTTTTCCGTAATCACTTTTCTTCTTTCTTCTTTCTTGATTCGAAGTTACCTGTCCATTACACTATTTATTCTCCTGTGGTGTAATCCTCCTTCTGCCTATTCGAGCCCCACGTTGGGCGCCATTTGGTACAGGGTTTATGTCGAATCGTATTGATGGATGACGAATTATGCCCCTCGTTGAGGTGACCATTTGGAACAGGGTTGAAGTGGTTTGGGTAGATTCCCAACGTCAATGGGTGATGGAGTAATTATATCCCTCGATGTGGCGACATTTTGGTGGATGGAATAGATGGTTCTTGAAGTCCCAGCTTACCTCGGCGTGACTTCAGTCGGTTGAGCAAAATATCTTCTTTTACAGGGGTGGTACGGCGGAAGGAAATTTTACGTAAAATGAGTAATCATTTTTCTCTGTATTAAATAATGTAGAAACTTTTATTTCCTTACTTCAATCAACACCAGTTCGAACAAAATGTATGATACAACATTTATAACACTATTCTTACACAAGATTCACTTGATGTGACGCGTTTATATCTGGATGCGTGCAAGAATCAAAAGTTTTATACGGTTGTTCACTACCGTGTATAATAATTAAATTGTGTGTCTTCTAGCGATGATATTTAATGTAAAGATTATCTAGTTATATTCGATGATTGTTATGAGAATAGACTTATATTCTTCCGCACACAACGGCGTTTAAGAAGAGAATTTTACATCCGTTCACGGTGACTGTTAGGAGAAGAATAACCAGTTCATCTTCTTCTACACATTAGCATTTCGCTAATAGTTCGACCCCCCTAGAGGAATATTGAATATCCTCCATGGCAACGTAAAATCTTTTATATCTGATTGGTCCACGTTTTACGATATACGCGTCACACCAATCCCAAATAAGTTTGTTATTCAACACTTTTGTGACGTCATTTCCACTTACATAGCTTCTCTGTGCATGACTCACTCTACTTAATCTCACATAATACAATATTTGAAACTCTTTGGGGACAACATAAAATAACTGTTTCAACTGTCACCCGATCGTCGGAGTAGCGACAAGTCAGTGGGAGGAAGTGAAAGGGATAGATTTGCCCAAGCCACGCCCGCGGAGCAATTATCGTTTGGCACTTGGCGAGAGAGCAACAGAGGGAGAAAGAGACAGAGACCGTTTCATGGTGTTCTCGCTACATCACAAAAGTTCGTGTGGCTTCGGCAACTTTCGAGAAACAGCGGCTCGTGTATAAATTCGGCTATGGAAGTTCTTGTCAGCCAACCCCATCCAACGTTACCTAATCCTCCTCCAGGATTGGTGCACGCGTTGGCGATTGTCCATTAATACGGAGAAAAGCCAAGCGATATTGTTCACCAAGCGCCGCTTTCCCGCCAATTTTCCCCAATTTACCTACTTCGGGCAAGGGATCAGGTGGGAGAATTCAATCAAGTACTTGGGAATCAAGCTGGACAAGAGCCTAACTTTTCGGGAGCACATCCAGGAGCAAGCTCATCGGTCGTGTGGTGCCGTGGCATCACTATACCCTGTGCTTCGGTCTGCGATGTCTGTTCCCCTAAAGTTGCGCCTCTTTATGGCTCTGGTCCTCCCTATCATGCTCTATGCGTGCGAAGTCTGGGGTATGGCCGCAGGCTCACATCTAGTTCTGCTCCAACGTGCACAGAATAAATTTCCTCGGATTATTTATTCTGTTTGCACAAGGTTCCCCGTGAGGTTACTTCACGAGGCTTCATCCCTCCGATATGTGGAGGATGAAATTAGGCGCCGGGCGACAAAATTCTTCGAGGGTTTGCCCCAACATCAGAGCGCCCTCGTCAGATCCCTTGGGGATTATGTTCCTCGTGAGCGTCGCATAAAGCGATACCGGTTACCCCGCATGTCTTGCGGTCACTACCGGTAACCACATGATCTCCATTCCAGCCTAAATTACATTTCAGCTAATTCCATAATTTTTATTCCGGAATATTCAAAATTATACATACCCTCTTCCTAGTTTATTAACTAACCCACCAGCGGTGCACGCTGTCCGTAGCACCCGGTTCATCATTCCCTGAGGAGCAACAAGCTACCTCCCTACACTAACCCCACTTAAAATACACCCGTCATTCTGCAACATCCACATCCCGCCACTACGTGGTTAAGCTCTTCCCAGAGCAGGTACACGATTTGACCACCCTTCGGGCTGTTCCAAACAGCCCGCCAGCATGGAGTTGAGTTGAGTTGTCAGCCAGTCGGCAGGGAGCTGCTAAGAGTGGACAGAGTCGCTAGTGAGCTGTTTATTGTGTGTGTGGACATTTGAACTGTACCGGGTCCCATTTTGGGAACTGATAATCGTGTAGTGATTTGAAAAGGAATTCTTTTGTTCTTTTACGTGTGGAAAAGCCGCAAAAGACTGCGTTGGTGTATGTCCTGCTGCAAAGGGTGTACAAACTGTCTTTCTACGGAAATAAAGAGAATTTTTTAATTTCAATTTTATGAATCTACAGTCATAATACGTAAAACCTTGAAGCTAATAACGGTGAAGCGATACAAATATTACAATAACAGTAATTTGTTATACCAGTGGATACACAGAATGAAACCATGAGAAGGACAATTTAAAAAGCGACCTATAATAAATTAAATAAGGAATAAAGCATTGAAATGCGACGTACTTATAGTTATAAAATATGGTAGGCCATGTATGAATACTAATTTTGTTTTTATTGTTAATAGTTTCAGTAAATTAGTCAAATTGATTAAGTTTACGATGGACGTTAATATAGCGTTTCCAAATGTATTAAATGAAGCAAACGAAGCAGTTTAGTCTATGAATGTGGAAACGAATGTTCCTATTTGCAATGACTGGTAATGTTACTGCTTCTAATCTATTTGGAGGTATTAACCTCTATGGTGATGCATAAGTTGACTTTCTTGTAGTTAAACAATAAAAGTGTTTGATGTTGCTGTAAAAAAGTTCTAGAAAATTTGTAGTTATCAACCATTTATTTATTTACTTTATCTCAAGCGTTACTGGAGCAACAAGCAAATTTTGTTTACTTAATCCCACACGTTGTCCTAACAACTACCACTTTGATTTAAATTTCAAGTTTTCTTATGTCGTTTCTCCATAGCAACCGTGTCTATTACAAGTATCTGTAGAATAAAATATAATTATTTGTTACAAACTTCACTTATATTTTAGGACATTTAAATGCTTCACACATCAGGACTATTTTCGCAACTACTTATTTACATCATCAGTCAGTTTGTTGATTTCTGTTGTCATTACTGCAACTAGCTAATGGATTATTTTTTATTTATTACCAACCTCCATAGGTGCCGACTTAGGGGGCGCAAGCCATTTTTACCTGCCCCCCCCCCAATTTAAAATGTTGGGGCATGACACCTCCCCCCCCCCAATGTTCTGGTTAGGACTAAAATTTGAAAATACAATGGAAAGTAGCTATATTTATTTGCTTTAATGGTATTAAAGTGGTCATCATTACTTTTACTGCAAAACATTCATCAATCAGGCAACAGTCATTCGTATTTGAACAAATTTCTCAACAATAGCATCGTTACAAACTGCTCATATTCTGAGAGATGGCGCAGCGCGGTCCCATTGTTAACACTGAAGCTTTTCATTGCTTTACAGTTGGAAGGCGGTCTTCCTTTGTTTTGATGTGTCAACATGACGTGGAAATCGAACCAACTATAATGTGGCAAATAAAATTCAGTCTACTCATATCAGTGCAGTGCTGACGGTCCGGTAGACTACGCGATAAGTTAAAATAGATAAATTTATAATTCGAAGTAAAAATGATAGCACAGTAAGTGATGACATCATCTGCGATGAATTCATGTCCAGGAACGAGCTGAGGAGTAGTACATTTGCTACATTTTAAGGTAAGCTTTTCAGATGTCTTATATTACTTGCTATTTTATTAGAATTGTATCATAAGGAAATGTAATTCTTGCCCCCCCCCCCCCCAATCAGTCGGCGCCCCTGCCAACCTCTGAAAATTAAACAAACCTATTGACAGAATCGATTAACGGTATTTAAAAATTCATCACGCGAGTTTTAATTTTTAATGTAAACATTTTCTATTTTGTTTTAATGAGCTTTCTTCTAATGTGTGAAGAATTTAGAATTTCTTAAAATGACAAGTGAAGATTGTAACAAACTATTATATTTTATTCTAGAATAATCTGTTTTAATGCTTGTAACATTAGGTGAAGAGAACTGTGGGGATTTAATGATTAGATAGATTTTTAAAACTAAATTTAATAAACTTCGAATTATTCAAATACAGAGCTATTCAAAAAGAAATGACAGATTTCAAACATTTATTTGTTCCAAAATACAAATGATATGAACATGATTCTACCGTTCATGGAGAGAGAAAGCTTTACAATTTTATATTATATATTCAATATGAGCACCGTGTATCACACGACAAATGTCAAAACGTTAGCACATTATTTGCCACATAATAATCAGCTGGACTATAGTTATCGAATTCATAGCTTCAACAATTTTATATCGTAGATCTTCAAGAGTGTCGGGAATAGGAGGGATAAAAACACTATCTTTTACGTAAGCCCAAAAATAAAAGTAACACCGAGTGAGACCTGGAGACCTGGAAGGCCACTGGCGCTAAAGTTGATCTTGTGCTCCTCCTTTTCCAATCCAACGTCATGGAAATGTGTTATTCAAGTAACGTCGGACGTGGTAAGAGAAATGAGGCGGGGCCCCATCTGGCATGAAGATGAAGCCATCTTAATCTTCTTCAAATTGGGGAAATAACCAGTTTTCAAGCAAATGTAGATAGGCTAGCCCTGGCACAGATTTCTTCATGAATAAGAAAGACCCATAAACCTTGGTTACAGAAATCGCACAGAAGACGTTCACCTTTGGTGAGTCTCTTTCATGTCGAATAACTACCCTAGGATTTCCACTTGCCCAAATTCGAACGTTATGGCGATTAACTTTACAATAAAGCTGAAGATTCCATTCATCGGAATAAATTAATCGTTGAGAAAAATTGTATTCCATATCATCTACGAGGGCTGTTCAATAAAGAAAGATCATAATTTTTTACGGTCATAATTTTTCGCACTAAAATTCAATCTTATTATATTCTGTTAGCTTAATGTGAAACAAACACGCCGTATTAGTTTCATTGTTGGTACTACTGATTCCCGCCTGTGAGAACCAGGCAAGTTCATACATGTTCAGTATCGCCTACCGCTGTAGTGGAGGTAACATGCAGTTAAAGTTGATGTTAGAGGAAGATCCGGAGTTTCTTTCAAACGTAATCACTGCTGATTAAACTTGGCTACATCATTTTGATCCTGAGAGCAAACAGCAAAGCTCAGTGTAGAAATCTCCTTCATCACCAACCCCCCAGAAAAGCAAAAGTTGTTGCTTCTCCTGGGAAAGTTATGGTCACCTCATTGTTTGATATTCATGGAATGGTTTATCAGCATGTTGTACCTGCACACACATCAGTGACTGGACAATACTACAGGGATGTCCTGAAAACATTGCAAGTCCATATCAGGCGCAAAAGACCACATTTCCGTGAAGCAGGCTGGATGCTGCACCACGATAATGCGTGGCCGCATATTGCCAATGTTGTTGGTAAATATCTTGCAAAAGTCAACGTGAAGTGCATCGCTCAACCTTCCTGTAGTCCGGATTTAGCCCCATGTGACTTTTTTCTATTCCCTAACTTGAAGAAACGCCTTCGTGGGAGGCATTATCCATAATCAGAAGCAGTGGTGAAGGCTGCGGAGGCGATTTTGAAGGATCTTTCAAAAAATGGTTTCCAGCATGTCTTTGAAGTTTGTCAGAAACGCTGGGAGAAGTGCATCGCATTCAGAGGAGACTATTTTGAGAAGAACCATCAAAATTATGAGGATGAGTAAAGGTACGTTGTCAAAAAAATTGTGATCATTCTTTACTGAACAGCCCTCGTAACATGGCAATGCACAATTCGTACCTCTTTTGTTGTGGTCGTCAGAATACAATGCTCGCAATAAATTCAGTTTGTTTGGCTTCAGGTGCAGACGATGTTTTAGAACTCGCCATACTGTATGTTGAGGAATGTTAAGTTCCATGCTTGCTCGTGATGTGGATTTCTTTGGGTTCCTTTCGTACAGTATACGAATACGCTTGATATTCTCGTCTTATGGGCGAGGACGTCCCGTGCTTTTCGTTTTGCAGATACAACCATCTTCTACGAATTTTTTATGACATCCGTAAATTTCCTTATGACTCGGCGATTGTTTATTAAATTGAGGGCAAAATGTTCGTTTCACTGCAACAATTGACTCTATTTTGCTAATTGCAGTACACAACATGATTTCTCTTGTGGCGTCGCCGAAATTTCACTACAGACAAACAACAGCACCAATAGTGTACCCGCTATGTAGCAGAAGATCATCACTAGCGCTCAGGAATAAGATCATTTTGTATAAACAAGTTCTCCGACCTGTAGTCGCGTATGCCTGTCAAGTCTGGAGAGTTGCAGCAAAAGCGCACCTATTTAAACTTCGTACCGCAACCTCAGCTCATTGGTACATTCCCAATGACAATATTCACTCCGACCTCACATTTCCAAAACTTACATATCATATCCAACACCTCTCTCGAAGCTTCTATGCTAAACTTCCTTCTAGTTTCAATCACCTCTTCCGTGGCCTCGGGCAGTATGACGTCGACCCCGGAGAAACTTACAAAAGGCCCAGACTTGTGCTAGGCCCACCATAAACATCACTTAAACCACACCTTACCCCTACAAATACGTTCTTAGGACTACTAAAACATTTTTCTAACACTATCACCACCATTTACCCACCACTCCTTAGTAAAAAAAAATGTATATACCAGTAAGGGACGTAGTCCCGGTATGGCAATAGTCGAAGGACCCTCCTTTGTGGAGGAGGACTCCCTTCAGCGACACCTCTGTGCTGTGCTGGAACAGCATCAATGCGGCCGTGATTGGAACTTCTACCCCACCCCGGAGTATTTCAATTGTAAACTTTTATCTCTCCATTTACTATGGCATCATATTTTTATCTTTTGTAATTTGGAAGAAATAAATGTTTGAAATCTGTTCCTTATTTTCGATTAGCCCTGTAGCTTCGCTGTACTTTCCACATACAAATGCATTGCGATATAAATAGGTTTTCCATTACAGTAGAGTAGGCCATGCAAAAAAGAACACAATACCATGGCCGTGCTCGTTGATCTGCATCAAAATAGCTATATGTGCATCACTGATATTTCAAATTGAATTAATATAATACATTTTCATTGGAGTTGTTTTAGATTAACAACCATGATAAATATACCTAGCACAACGCCCCTAATTAAATAATCATTCTAGTGTCCAGAAACAATCTGTAGATCTGAAATATACACTCCCTTCTCCACCAGTTCAAAGGCATCCACATCACTGCTTTCACGTGACTTTCTTTATGTAATACAGTTTATTACCTTATCTACCGCGTATAATAAAAAGAGGAAGTATGCACTTCCAATTTTATATCCAAATTTTAACAGAAATAATGTTTTGAGACGACGCTGGCCGTGAAAACCTCAGCACTTATGTAATGTTTTGAGACCTTCTAAGTGCAATAAGAGTATAATTTTCTGGGATTCATCTCAGAACTAAGTTTCACTCTGCAAGACTTTTGCATGACTAGTAAACAGTAAGAAATAGATAACACTTTACTAAACAAAAAACGTATAACACAATGTATGTCAAATATATACTTTGTGTGTGCGAAGTGAACCATTTTGGAGATATTTCTTGTTATGTGTTTGAATTTTCTAATACTTTCTCAAACGAGGAATCATTCCCTCCATTTTCCTTTCGTTTTCATTTATTCTCATGGCCATGCGAAATGAATGTAATATCCATCACATAATATCAGAGGTTAAAGAGTTGACTATCTATAACTTGTCTACTTTTTTCCATTATTCCCCTTACACCTACAAAAAGTAGCAATAAAGATAATGTTTATCTGGACTGACATAAAGTAGATAGAGGAATAAGCGTTTGTAGAAACATTTTTACAGGAGTAGAGAACATCATGCTAGTTCAGAACTCAGACATTTTATACAACTTCAAGAAATTATTCTTACAAAAGATTATTGTTCTATCTAGTTTGTGTTAGTGGAGATAGCAGTTGGCAGAAGTAGTTTATTATACATTTCGTTGTAGGTACAAAGGGGTGATAGGAGTCCGAATGAGAGAATAGCCCAACTCAAACTGCCTTTAACAGGAAACATCCCTTGAAAAATGTTATCTTCTCGAAAATTTACACGACAATTTTGATTGAAGTGCGTGTTTAAGGTAGAGGAGAGGAGGGTATTGTGGAACAGTCGATAAATATGGAATACCAAGAATTCTCTCTGTTTGCAGCTGCTATCACCTGGGAGTGCCATAAAATAGTCTAGAAAGACTCCCATTATGCACTGCAGTGAGAACTGACCGTCTTGTATTTCACTCACTACAGAATAAAGTGTGTTTTATGATACTCAAAAGTTTTTACAGAAAAATGTTCAAGCACTTTAACCCAATAGTACTACAACATTGTTGTTAAGCGTAAGGTACACTGAAAGAGTTTTAGTTTGTTATATTGCTGTCGTTTTTAGCTGGCCAAGTTTTGTCCATTACTTTAAAGTTTCGTTTTCCAAGATGGTGTGTCGGGTATTATGGAATACCAGGTATTTCTTAATACCCGAGATAATACTGTAATGTTTGATATAACCGTACAAAATATACTGAATAGAAATAAAGTTAAAATGAGTTTTGAGTATAATATTAGTAGATAGACAGTTATATATGTTACACAAATATAACTATTTGTAACAAAAACTTCACTTATGTTAAGATAAATACTGTATATAAGATAAGATATGGTATGGATATGTTGATGATATTTAAGCTATTGTTACTGATAAACAAATTAATGATGCTTTAAAATTACTAAATTTGCAAGATAAAGCTATAACATTCACATCAGAAACTGAAATTAATGGATTTATTCATTTTCTATACTTTGAGATAATAAGAAATAATAATAAATTATATTTTGGTATTTATAGGAAGTCTACTCATATTGCTAATTACATAAAAATAACAGTTTAGCCCTTTTTCACATTAATTTGTTGTTTTAATAGTTTAATTTATAGATTAATAGATATACCTTTGAATAAATAAGAATTTAATAAATAATATAAATATTATTAATACTGCTTTAATTAATGTTTTAATGAAGACTTTTACAAAAGAAGACTTAAAAATTTAAATATCAAAAAACTATTAATGATATTTCTACGCTTAAAAAATAAAAGACGATTATATTTTTAAAAATTTACTTACCATCCTTAGGTTAATAAACATTTTCAAAAAAAATTTAAAGAGTTTCGTAGAATTTTAGTTCCTCAAAATAAATATAGTATTACAAATTTAGCACATTTCCCTAAAGATAGATAAAATTCCTAATAAAAAAATCTGGTATTTATCAATTTAATTGTTTAGATTGTGATCAGGCCTACATTGAAAAGACAAAACGTAACTTGGAAACTAGAAAGAAAGAATATTTTCGTAACATTAAGTATAAACAAATTTATCAATCGGACGTAGAAGATCATTTTTGGTCATTTAACCATGAAATAAATCCTGAAGTTAAATTATTAAAACAATTAAATGGTCCGATAGATTTAAAAGTGTATGTAAAGATATTTATTTTAAAACTAAACGTCACGTAATGAATTTGAAATACCAGCAGTTGATTCTGTTTTTAGGTTTGTTTCGTTTTCAGATTTTGGTAACACTGAAAAAACTAATAACATGGTAACCGGTATCCTTGACGACGAATGTTTTGGACTGACGATACAAGTGATTTCTTTGTGAAATAGACCTGAATTAATAAGAAAAATTTGGCATCATTGGTCTTAAGATAAGTGAAGTTTTTGTTACAAATAATTATATTTGGGTAATATTCATTGCTTCACTGTAGCCAGCTTCATTTTCTACGTAGTTATATATGTTATTCATTTTTCAATGTTTAAACCGCCTATTCCATAATACCCGACTATTTCATACTAACCTCCATTTGTAAGATTTGTCTAAATACATTGTTTTTATAGCAACAAAACAAATAGCAGTTTTTATACGTGACAGTTCAACACAATGATATGTTCTGATGATGATTTGGCGATTTTTATTTTAAAACTAGTTATTGTTAGAAATGTAAATAGCATTCCATAATACCCTCGTCTCATCTACCTTCATGGAAGATGACATGCATATCTTAAATGTCCTAGCAATCGCCTCTCAAACCATCTTTATTCTGAATTAATTTTGCATAACTGGTAAATATTAACAGCTAGAGAAAGTCTTACTATGCTTTCATTTTGAAATACTTTGTTTATGTCAAATGGAGAGACGATCAATGTTGGCTGTTCAAAGAGAACGGCATTTTGAAGACATCACATTCCAACTGGCTCTTAAAGTATTTGACTTAAGTAAATATCACTTAGGCTACGTGTATTCTTTTGTTCACCTCGTGTCTAGAAGGATATATGTAATAAAAACAACTCTTGTAAGTGTTTACCTCGATTACATTAAGTAGGCAGAAGAATTAGCGTTGTATGACAATAACTGAAGAGTGAGTACAGAATACTCATTTTAATTTAAGAATCTGCAGTAAGTAGGAGTAGGTAAAAATCAAATATTCTGTATATGTTTTACAGGAGTCCAGATATTGCGGTATGTCAGATGAAACATTTTAGCGCGGTCCCTGCAGTAAATCCACATGAAAGAATGTAAAGCGTGTGGTGACAGAAGCGTTGGGTTCTTTAGTCATGCAGTACATCGGGGTAGCACATTTATATGCGAAACACTGCAGAATGGGTGGAGGTCCCACTAATCCCCCACGTAAATTAATTCAGTGCATGCCATACTCTGCTGACACGTGTACTATAATATCCCTCACTTAAGTCCGCCCTTTGTAACTTTCTACATCCAAGCCGCATATGCAGTGTAACAAGGTTGTAACAGACAAGAAACTTAACAGTTGTTAAAGCAAACATGGCATGTACTTACCCCTTAGTATTGTGCTACTTCTCCTGCGGTTGTTCGTCAGTTGAGTTCTGGCAGTTTCGTGGGACAGAGGTTACCAGGTAGTAGGTTGGTACTTGTACCGTATACCGCTGTATGTTACTTAACTTGTATATTTACAAAAATTATTTCATTCTTGTGGAAATTTCCATAACAAGATTTGACGAAAAATACAGGATCCTTAATTTAAAACCTAACTGGCGCTCGGCATTTGCTTTGTACGCAATTGGCTGTGCCACAGCCGGCTTTGTTCCTACATAAACTCTGGGCGTAAAGCATCTATAACACCCTTACCTTATAGAAAATTCTGTAACTGTCGTCCACCCTTGACTAAAACAGCATTATATCGGGAGAACACATTCTGAATTACACGATTAAGTTTTTTAGTTCTTCCAAGTATGAAGATTTGTCACAAAAGCCCTGTCCTTTAGGCAACACCACAATTAAGTATCACACAGATCGGAGACGCGAGAAGACAATACATCAGTACTTATCATTATGAAAAAGTATTATTATGCAGGAAGTTCCTGTGCACATTACACAAATTTTAATTAAGCTATCTATACATATTGTAATAAACTTAGCTCTAACATAAGAAACATCCTATCTCTACACAGCTCGTTGAGTCAATTGCTTTGCTCTGCTTCATCAGCAAGTGTAAGAAAATATAAAAATAACAAATATTTTATTGGTGCATGGGTATTTAAAATCTACGCAGCTCACACATTTGTATGCATTGCTTTCTAAACTTCTTGCATCACATATATGAGGCCTTAAAACATATAATTTGTTGTCTTATCTTTTGGTTCCTGTGTTATGCTTTGTGTACTGTAGGTGAATGGTAAAACTCTAGCCTAATCCTAACCTTATCTGACGGACATGCTTGCAAGTTTGTCGTTCTTCTTTGCTGTTACCTGCCTTTTTTTTCGTTCCATCACCTCAAGCATTCGCCTCGAATAAAATTGTGAATGTTGAGTTTCCATGTTGAAAGCTTGTTGCTTAAATTGAAGTAATTTCTAGAAAATATATATCTTGAAATAGCGAAAATACAAACATAACGTTTTACATAAATAGTATAATATTGTAAAGCAGCTGCTATGCCTAAGATTATCGCGAGATCGGCGCCGGCAGACGGGTCAGTAAACAGATAAGCAGCGCGTTAGCCCAGCGTAAACAGAAAAGTGCTATCGCCAGATCACTAGAATCTTCAGGGTTTTTCTCCATCTCAAGCGTTCTGGAACTGAGTGGGAAGTTCCCAGAGGATATACAGGATGTAACAAAAGGGTATTTCAAAACTACCAGAAAACATTTCTTGCATAAAGAAGATAAAAGAATGTTATATGAATATAGGTCTGGAAATTATTTATGTCCATGGTAGAGCTCTTCTACAACTTTGCTTACGTGGTGAGATGTGTAATATGTAGCTGTCCTGTGTCCATAACCCCACAACAGAAGAGTGATTTAATTGTACACTAGTAAACACTCGCTTCTACATCTGGTTAAATTGAGGGGAGATGGTGTACCTCACCGTTGTCATTGTGCTATAGTACAGCACGTAGTCTATTTGTTACGCGCCGGTACTCAGTTCATTGCTTGTCATAGCGCCGGCAAGTATGCAGATACTGCAGTATCTGTTCTGTGAGTTCCAGTTTGGACTATATGTACTACCACATCATCTTAATGGACGAAGGTTCTTACAGAATGACTTACCTGTCTTCTTGCAAGACACTGCATTAGCAATACGACGAGACATACACTCCATGCACGATGGAGCACCTCCTCATTTCAGGCTATCTGTCCCTCTATTTTTGAATATCAGGTTTCCCAGAACGTGGATAGGAAGAGGTGGACCAATAAATGGCCTCCAGGCTCGCCTAACTTAAACGCACTAGATTTTTATTTGTGGGAACATTTGAAATCTTTGTTTAATCAACTTTAGTTCCAGATATAGACACACTTTTTACTCGTATTGTGGAAGGCTGCCAGACAATACTAAATTCTCCAGGCCTAACTCACTGCATTAGGGAGTCTATGCGACGGCGGGTTGAAGAATTCGTTAGAGCTAATGGAGGCCATTTTGAATATGTGCTGGATTTCCTGTTTTCCTACGGTTCTGTCATTGAGTGTTTGTATATGGGGCTTAGCTGTGGAAAAATTGTTCTAAAAAGGAAGTAAACAATTTTCGGACCAACGTTCATATATTTAGTTGGTTCAATAATGATTGGCACTACCCCTGTAACTCCTGCAAAATAGCAGTTTGAAATATGTGTCGATGTTTGGGTGAAGATAGGTGATAGTACTGTCTACCGCCAACAGATGATGTTGCTACTTCTCATAGATGGCACACTGGAGCAGCGATTGTGAGTACGCTTGTAGACATCAGTGAGACAGTATGGAGGTTTTTTTTAATTTACGTCCTCCAACGTTGTCATATTGGTCGATGAGTGGAAGAGGTGAAATGATGCTGAAATGAGCCCAGGGTCCATAGAGCTTACAGTTACCCGACATTTGTCTTTCAGGATAAGGGAAACCCCGGAAAAATCCTTATCCAGGTAACTCACCCTGACTGAGATTCGAACTTGGGACCTCTTGAACGTGATGCAGATACGCTACCACCACGCTACTGAGGCGAGCAAAAAAAACAATATGGAGGCAGACAAGCAAAGGCAAAGGTGGACTGTAGGTTTTCTCTGAAGGGAAGCAGTGACTGCTTCAGATTTCCACAGGACGTTTGTGGTCATATGTGGGGAGTCTACACCAAGTCGCAGGTCCATGTTTCGTTGGGTATCAGAATTCAAAGACGGCAGGGACTGTGCTAAAAACACAAAAGCATAGAGCTTCCAGCAACTGCATGCAAACCAAACAATATCCAGCTTGTAAATTGCTTGATATAAACTCGATAGTATCTATCAGGGCAGATCCTCATAGAGTGACGACTGACCCCCCCCCCCCCGCCATCTGACGACCAGGGAGTTACCGAGCTGTACCGAAAGAGCGCCCGGCGCCTCCTTGGAGCTCTCCAAAGGGCAAGACCTAGAAACTAACAAGCCCCACATCTAGTCCTGTGGACTCAAGACGGGATGGAAGTGGATACGCCACTTACTCGCGCCAAATCCAAAATGGGAACGCTACCGATATGACCTCGTTGGGGTTACCTGGTGATATAGCACACCTTCTACTAGCTATGCTGGCTAGTACGCGGGAATATTATGGCTTCCCTCAACCCCGTCCAGAGACTACGCGATCTCCCACGTGTATCTGGCACCACTGCCCCCTCGAGTCCAACCCAATCCGAACAACTCCCAATCAGGGAGGGGCTCGAATGTTCGGCCCGAGGTTCCTCTAGTAACGTGAGAGGTACCACGAGTGCTAGGGGTTCGCAGCGCCCGCACCACGGCAGTTGAAGGGGATGGATCCCCTCCCCCTACGGGGGATATTGGAGAACAGGCGAATCACATTTAAAGAATTAGTTCAGGCAACAGGTCTATCACAGAAAACCCACCGCAGAAAACCCTCCACACCATAATCCATGAAGATTTATTGATGCACACTGAGTGCCATATATCCTTATCAATGTGCAGAAACAGAAGCATGTGGAGTTCTGCCAACAGTTGCTGTGGATCCAGAGGAATTCTTTGCGAAACTGGTCACAGTCGACGAGTCATGGGTTTTCCACTATACCCCGGAAAAGAAACGCCAGTCTATGGAGTGGAAGCATGCTGCGAGCCCTCGACCCAAAAAGTCACGGCCAGGACTATTCGACACAGAGCAACTGTGTTCTGAGATCAGGAAGAGATACTGCTGGTGGATTGGCTCCCTCCCAGTATGACCATCAACAGTGAGCGGTACTCCAATTCACTGGAGCAACGCCGTCATCAAAAATGGGGCTGTCGTGTTCTTCTCCAACAAGACAATGCACGACCACATGCTAGCGGCCAGAACATGGCCACCATTCGCACATAAGGTTTACTGAGCTGCTACATCCTCCATATTCACCCGATTTGGCTCCTATTGACTATGCTATATTCGTCTCGGTGAAAGAGGTCACGGGGTTAAGAAGATCACCTCTAATGACGAACTTCATTCAGTTGTTCATCATTGGCGCCAGAAAACCCCCAAATAATGGTTTACTACGCAAATATGGAAGCTGCCAGAGCGCTGGAATAAGTGCATAGACATTGGCGGGGAATACCTTTAATGTTACCTGAATATTTTGTTCAATAAATGGTTCCTGTAAACAAAACAAAAAGTTGCAGTGTCAATAAATCATTGTTGAACGCCCCTAGTAAAATTTTTTATCCACTATCAGCAACAGACGTGTTTACAAATTTGTAACATATATTTTTGTTACATCCTGTATAAGCGAGCGCTCTCGCGAAGCTAATAACACTCGCGGGATGAGTTACTGAGTGAGTTAATGAGTACATTTCTGGTGCGAGCAAGTTTTTGCCTGCCTCCAAGGACGTAGATGCCTGAGTGACCCAGTTTTCCGGACACCAAACAACACGTACACGGTTTACTAACCCCTGAACTTATTGAATCAAGAACGCGTGTAATGAGAATTCACAACGGCAGTAAATTTATCTTGCAACATCGAACCCTGGTCCCATGTTAGCATTAAGCGCACATATGATCAGATACAGCTGCAGGGCTCGCAAATAAAACAATACATTCACAAAATCGCAGAGGTTTGTTTTTAAAACTCAGTGTAGCGTTGTTCAATAATCGCTTTAAAATGTGTAAATACCGCAGTGTTCATCCTCAGGCACAACAAAATGTTGCGGATGCCCATGGGGGTCATCTATTGAATTAGCAAGCTAATTTGGATTCGGCTAAATTGAGTTTTAAATATTTCATTATCTCAATCAAATAATTACGGATGTGTCAAGCCAGGATTTGGTTCGCCATGCATCTTAGATAACTTCTCCAGCAGATGTGCCTGGCAGGTTGCGTCAAAAAGTAATACAGGCGTTTGCAAACAGCACACTCTTGCGATGCTTCGGTTTATCACAGGAAAATAAAACTTTTATAGCAATCCATATACGGAAACAGTTCCTTTTCATTTAAAATAACACAATACGTGATATTTGGAGGAAACCTAAAATGAAGTTCGGTATATTTGATTTCATTTCACCTTCTGTTACCTTTTACTTTGCACAAAGCAACCAGGTGATCCAGAAAAACCATAATCTGCAGATATACGTCTTCCTGAACACAAAAGCTGCACATAAAGAAGCGGACAATAATATGGAGTACACCAGTGATGTACTTCTGTGTCCTTTGGAAATGGCTTTACTTTTTCTTTTGCTTAACAATGATGTTGTCCGTGGCTGGACTTCAAGAGATTGTAAGTTGATTCTCGTGACTGGTGCAATAGGTTTTGGGGATTTCTCGGCATCACCCTGACCGAGATTTCAACTACCGAACTCTTTAACTTGAGGCAGACACGCTACTATCTAAGCTACCGAGGCGGATAATGTCTGTGTTTTAACAGATATTTTCGAACATTTTTATTTTAGATTTAACGTTATTTTAACCGGTTAAGTCATATTGGACGATGAATGAAATGGGTAAAATGATGCTCAAATGAGCCCAGTGTCCACGGAGTTTATGTGACATTCGTATTTCAGGATAGGAGTAAACGCGGAAAGATAGACTTGGACTTGGGATAGGACGCCTCCAATGCAGTTGTCTTCTTCAGCTGCCGGAAAGCGCCTTCGGGGTCCTCCGTCCACGCATAGCTCTCTGTCTCTCTCTCTCTCGGCAAGCGTCCCGCTCCGCGCTCACGCGCTGGCCGCTCCATCCGTCTCTTTCCTGTCCGCATTGTTTTGTGGTGAACCACACGTATGCGAACGCCGAGGGAGAGAGAGAAAGAGAGAGAGAGAGAGAGAGAGAGAGAGAGAGAAGGGAGTGGCTAGTGAGCTGCCTATTATGTGTGTAGCCATTTGAAGTGTACCGCAGTAATTTCTTTAGCCAGTGCCGGACCCATGTGAAATAGAGAGCTACGAGTGGGCAGAAAAGAAAGAGACAGAGTGGCCAGCGCGTGGGCGCAGCACTGAGCGTTTGCCAAGAGAGAGAGAGCAACAGAGGGAAAAGAGACAGAGATAGTTCCACTGTGTTCTCGCTACGCCAAGAAAGATCGTGTGACTTCGGTGCTTTCGAGATACTACGTCAGCTTTCGAGAAATAGTGGCTCGGGTATAAATGCCGCGGAGCTGAGCTGTTAGTGAATAGAGTTGAAGTTGTACAGTGTGGAAAGGCTAGCAAACTGAGAACTGATAATCGTGTGTGTGCAGCGACGTAGTGATGTGAAAGTGAATTCTTTTGTTTGTTTACGTGTTGTGAAGCAACGAGTTTGAGTGTTTGTATGACACATCATTTTTAGAGCCTGTAAAGATTGTACAAAACGTCGTTTTGCTTAAAATAAAGATCAGTTTGAATTTCTACAAGCTAGACTTTTGATTCTATGAAACCACAAAGTCACAATACCTGATCCAGATAACTCGCCCTGACCGACATTCAAACTCGGGATTTCTTGAACGGAATCAGACACGCTACCATCTATGCTATGGAGGCGGGCAATAAGCTTTCGTCCAGGTCTTATGGCTTAGCAATAAGCTGAATTCTCCCACACCACGGCTAGATCATACAGCTCTGACTTTTAGCCATAGAATGCTCCTGCGTTCGATCTTGCCTATGGCGAACAGATTTTAAGCTTGTTTATAGGACCGGTACTAACTCAACATCGCGAGGAAATCAGGAACTGCGATGATGCTGGATGATGCTGAGCACATTATCTCCATGTCGATTGGACAATCTTTCACCTTTGAAGCGATAAAAATTGGCTGGCTGAAAATTATACAAAATTTGATAGCTGTGTGTTAAAATTTGCTGGATTAAATATAACTGCTTAAATATAAACAAAACAGGGTTTTATTCATTACCTTCTTTGTCATTTTCTTATTGTTTGTAAAGGAAATATTGTATTACACACATAAATTCTATTCAAATGTTTACTTTTGGAGATTATCGTGCCCATTTAATGTTTGCTTCCCTGTGTACATGTTCATGTGATTGTGTACACCATAACTCCAGATTATGGTACTTTAGAGTAACCTAGTAACATTTATGAGTTTCGAGATGGCAGTATTATCTGAACGTTGACTGAATGTGGACTTAAGTATTTCCCATTACTTCAGTAGATTTCCATTTGAAAGTCTTTCCCATGCATATAAGAATTGAAATGTTCGTCTTAATAACATTTTCTGATATTTCAAAGTAAAGGGTAATTAAACTATTTTAATTTCTCTATAACTTAGCAATAGCAACTAGAGGAAATATTTCACACAAAAATTTGATACTAAGGTTATTCGGAAATGCATGCTTTGAGGCTCCCTTAATCAATAGAGTGGCATTTTTAGAAAATATGTCTGAATATGTGAAGCACTTTATTTTTATCTGTACAAGTTGGTTAAGTGCCAAACTTTGTAAGTATTTTCAACATCTACCAAAAATGCGACACAAAATTGTTCAATAAGGCATGCCCCCCATGGCAAATTACTCTTTATGTGGAACAATTTTTATTTTTTACCATAAAATGTTTCAAAGAATTTTCATTAAAATATCATATCTATAAGATATTTATATTTTTACCTTAAGTTAAAGATATTATCCTGAAAAAGAATTAAATATCTTCAAGTTTCTGAGATTAGCCTGGGAATTGCACTTGATTCTGAATGAATTTTGGGTAACTGCTAATTACAAAAATAGGAAGATCTCACTACACACAAATACAGATCTGATTAAAAATATATTTTATGTCTGATAGAATTGTTAGGTGTTACCTATTACCAATATATGCTTGTTTGAATTTCCAAAACTTATAGGTTTTCAAGTACTAATTCACTGATTGATTTTTTCACATGGGCGTGCGAATAGAATGGAATTTTAGAGCAATCACGTAGCGAAGCCCTTTTTAAAAACTAACTATAGACTTAAGGCACTCCGGAAAGGTAAAACAATCTTGAAATTTTGTATTTTTAACGTAATCTATGGTATTTCATCCTCAAAGTGATATAAATTAATTTGGTTTACTAAATTTTAAACCTATTTAACACGGGTTTGAAATTAATCTAACTGGATGTGGCACTTCTTAATGCAAATTCTCAAACCATTGAACTTACTGATAAAATATCACAACGTTGCACTACTGAGGGATGGTTAGTGTTCAGAAGGGATATTTTAGCCTTGGCCAACCTTTTGGGCCCATTAGTTCAGTGATTTTACCCACAGATGGCAGCAAGTTATTGTTTTTCAGGGTAATATTCTTTATTACATGTACTTTTGGGATTCAACTAGTATACTTTTAGCTTGCGTTTGCATTATATGTGTCATTTACGTGTTAAAATGGATAGAAGAAGCAATTTAAAAGTGCTTAAGAAAATTAAGAATATTTGTAAGCCTAAAATAGCTGCCTCGACAAATAATGTAAGTCCTAATCTCAAATTTACATCAACTTGGGTGGCCCAATTCCAGCTAATAACAAGCTCCGCTAAGAAACTTAAAGATCATGAAGAGCAGTACAGTAGTTTATTAAAATAGAAAGCATTAGGGCCTCTAATAAAGCATTTAGAGCATTGGAGCAGAGGACAATACAGAACAGAAGAGGACACAAGGGGGTACTGGAGGATGACCGAGAATATGTTTTAGGAATACACTGGAAACTTAAAGAGGACCATTTCCCTAAGTTACAATATTTAATATATTATGTAAATTTTCTCAACTTACAGGAGAGATATTGCTTTGAAACTTTCAGGACATGTTTATTATAATATTATGCATGTTTTAACCCAAGAGCTTCAAGAATCATAAAATATTTCATGAATGGCGCCTAAAATTGTGTTAAAATATAGGAAAAGATATATGTTAATAAAAAATTATGTTTAATTAGAAACATAAAAATCCCCAAACCCCCAATTCTAAAGTGTCGCTAAAGATATAATGTTACTGCTGCAAAATTTTCAGCAAAATATTCCTAATAGATGAAGAGGAATGCTATAATGAATATTACTAATTTAACATTACAAGCGTAGAGTCTTCCGGACTGCCTCAATAGTATATTATGCAACGAGACTATAATGGTAGTAATTAAAACGTGAGTATTATTATTAACCGACCGAGCAAAGCAAAGCGCTTGGTTAATAATTATGATACGAGCGTTTTAATTACCATTATAGTCAAGTTCCATAGGACTGTTTATGCTAGATCATGTATCTAAATTAAAGGTTTCATTTCAAAGTACTCATTTATGATGTGAGTGATATGTTACTATCGTTATTGCTTTGTCTTTGTCATTATTCTTTTGTCTGAGATGTAATACATAGTACGAAGGCACAGAATTGATTACTTCCTATAAACAGCTGTTAACGTGTGACACAGTTTAACCTGAAAACGTTAAAACAAAACACTAGTAGCATTAAAAAAAGAAACTTACTTTTGTCATGAGGTATTTAACATCAGATGCGTCATTTATGAATGTTTTCAACTCAACAGGTATAAATGCTTTGAGTTTTTTCCCTTTATATCCTTCTGATTTACGTTTTAGTAAGCTGTTCATGATTTGAGTACTTAGATTAGTCAATTTGGTGCCTAATGTTGAGTGTTGATTTCCAAATAGAATAGTGAGTCCACGTGGTCAATTATTTCATATTTTGAAACAATCCCTTAAAATACGCTAGGAATACATGTTCTGAGAACCTTTTGATATTTTCCAGTCCATGAATTATGAGTAGAGTTTCTCGTACATCTTTACTGACTTTTGTAGCATCAAGTTATTGGTAACATTGACTGCTTCTGACGTAATTTCTGGGGGTATAAGTTCAATGTCACTGTTACAACCGTCAGATATTTTGAATGTTTTCTAAACTGGCGCTAGTACCGTTGTCAATCGAAGCGAGAATAATCGACACTTGCGCTTTCACAATGTTACGTGGCCACTTCTGATTGGTCGAATACCAAAAGTTTAATGGACAGGTGTACTTTAATGAGGTCCATTAAAGTATTGATACCAGTCATATGAATACTAAAGTTTGGTATGGTCGGGCATAAAGTAGTTTTTCAGGCCCATTCGGTAGCGTAGATAGAAACGTGTCTGCGTCATTTTCAAGAGGTCCGGAGTTCGAATCTGGATCAGGGTGAGCTGTATGGGTAAGGTTGTTTTCCATATCCCGAAAGGATGAATATCTGTTAACTCTAAGCTCTACAGACCCTTTACTCATTTAAGCATCATTTCACTCATTTGATTCATCGTCTGATATGACTTAACGTTGGAGGACCTAAATAAAAAAACTGGTGATTTTCCTTAAACGTACAACGAAATCTGTCTGTTAAAAGATATATATAAGTACGCGTATAAACCTGTGGGTTTGTAGAAGACTGAGAAGAGAAAGTCATGTTATATTCTCTATTATTGACCCCGATATACATGGGAATTATTTGAAAGGTGTTGAAAGTGCCCCGGAGTATAGGCCAGCAGCGAACAGCGATGTGACCGCTTCACTCAACATCAATCATTACATTATAAAATACATATCTGTTATCGGCCATCATTTAGATTTCACTGCACGGTTTATATGATGTCAGTTTTAACTCTATAAGCAATTAAAAAGTTATTAGCATTCATCGCTGGTATTTGTATTGCATTTTTAACAGTTGTGTTTCCATCATCTGTCAAATGTGTTAAAAACATTATGAATGTAGTCGAAAACTCTTTAAATTGTTAAATGTTTGTCCTGATGATAAATACTCATTAGCAAATGATAAACATTTTTGTAAACGGAAACTTTGCATAATATTTCTAACCTGTGTTTATTTGTACACACTTCCATTTGTCACTTTTGAAATTAATATCCCTGTGACAATATTTATTGACTCGACGCTAATGTTTAAAGTACTTCTTACTGTATACGGTTGACACTAATGATTAGACTTCATAATGGTTTTCACATCCTAATTTACTCTTTTTTACTTGTGATATTAAATTAACTTTTGCAATATGTTTCACGTCTTACTCTTATTTTATCTAATGATGTTATAAGACATATATCCGATGTTGTTTCAATTTCGGTGTATCTAGCATTCAAAAATTTACACATATATTTCTCCTAAATACAGAAATACACTTTTTTAAACTCTCAAATCCAAAAAGCCATCTTTAGAAAACAGGATGTTTTGCAATCCTATGGCCTTCCTACTCTTGTAAACATTTCTACAAAATGTTATCTTAACCGAAGTGAACAATTTTAGAAATTGTATATTTCCTTGTAGGTACAATGGGTTAGGGTAATTTACTAAACTTTAACATAAAGTAACATTTTAAGAGACGGATGCTAGGAGATGACTTTAAAATGTTGAAGTTTTTGCAAAGCCAAAAATAAAAAAGGATAACATCTCCCTATATACGAAATTCAAATTGATAAGAATTTATTCTGAAATGATTAATTTCACCATAAAAATCATTTGACATAAAGTTTGTGCCTTAACAAGTTCTACTTTATTTACAAAATAAAATGTTAACTGTCTTATACGATCTACTACTTATGCAATAGGACTTCTGAAACTATTTCCAGAAAATTCAACACATAGTTTTCATTTGTCATACATTAAACATACCTACAATACTTTGGAGGCTTATTTGAGAAAATCAAAAGTTTTGAAATAATTTAAATATAGTGTTCCGGAATGGAGAACTTTAAAAAAATATATTGGAAGCTGGTTACCACGTAATATCACATTAAATTAATAACGTATCAAGTAACATACTTATAGAAATGTGTTTTGAAGTTTTTTATACACCATGTGGTTCAACTGCCCCGTCTTTCACGCGAGCAGGTATCCCTTCGTGCGTTGAAACAGTTGCAGAACTCAACAAGCAAATTCTAGTTAAAAGGATGGCAGTAGTGAGAGCTGCCTCTTTTCGTTCGGAGCAGAACCATGTCTGCTCACGACACTATCGTGTGTTTAACTGGAACTGCTCCCTTTCGTTCTGCAACTGTTTTAACCGACGAAGGGATATCTGCTTACGTGAAATACGGGGCAGTTGGCCCACCAAATGCTATAATGCAAATCATAAATTTGATTAAGCCCATTGTAATTAAGTGTTATCTATATAAACGTGGAATTTGGTGTTTTCATATTTTGGATTTATTATAAGAAAAAGAAGGTGATCTGAGGTTTGAGTTTCTGCTATTAAACTTTATACCTTTATAAATCTGTGGTTAACTATGCTACCACTAAGAATTATGTGATAATCTTAATAGTAAAAGATCTCTGAAATTATATAAAACATCGAAAAGTGATTGGGGCAGAGAAAAATATGACATCTGTAATAAAGCAGGAAGAGAAAGGTTGGAATGGTTTAGAATATGAGTAATATACTTAAGCGGTATAAGGATTGGATATATTAAGGAAAGAGGTCCAGTGTGTGAAAAAGAAGATAGTACTTGGCATTTTATTTTTGATTGTCAAAAAACAAAATATTGGAGACATGAATTTCTTTTGCATAAGTGGGATAACATGCCAAATGAAATAAGAGGCAAAATAATCTTGAGTCTAAGATCAGAATAAAACATAATAAAACTGGGAAAATTTATTGGTAAGGTAAAACAAAAATGGCTTTGGAAAACAGGGAAGACTAAGGAGAACAATTACGAAAACTAATATAAGGTATAAAGGGAAACAAAAATCTAGATACCAAGTTTTAAAATGCTCCATTATATACATAACCTGGATTAATTATAATGGGCATGAGAAAATGCAACTCCAAAACGAGGAGTATGTAAGATTTTGTATTCATTATATACTATACAGGTTGTTTCAAAACGACAGCCGTTGCGTAGTTTATAATGTAACTAGTCCGAATTTCGGTGTCCCTGCTTCAAAGTTCTGTTTGGTCTAATGTTATGCAGCATTAAATATTACATGATTTTGTAATTAGGCAGCGCAGGAATCACTGGTGTGCGAATCTCAAAAGCTTTTATTGGGATGCACGGGCCACAAAAACAAAAACATTACTCCTTGCTCTTTATCAGTGGCCCTAGCCTACCTTTCAGGTAATGGGGCAAAGTCGACTAATAACTCGGACAGTTGCAAGGTTGCTGTTCAGTGTAAGACTACACATTCCGTCCTAACAGGGAGGATTTTGCACGTACCTAGATAACATATTCAAGCAATATGGAGCGCTACTCGAAAGCCGAAATTACGGATATAGTTTTGATGGATGGAAGAGCTAAAGGGAGTTCAACGAACGCACAATTAATTTAGTTTCATTAAAAATATGAATTATAAAAATAGTTACATCAATGATAACATTTATTTGTTTAACTTCAGAGCATTTTGTTATGATCTTAATTGTACAATACTTTCAATTACTTACTGTAAATATTGTCGCGAACACGATCGCGATAACGCGGCTTGTGCACACAAAGGAACTGATAGGCAGCACGGAGATAAAGAGTATGCCGGAACAAATAAATATAGCGCGGAGGTAAAAGACACAGATAAAGTTTCCCGTCTAAAAAATTCGAGTTTCGTCTGGTGAAAGAACATTCGATTTCTTGATTGTTATAGAACAGTCTCGAATTATCAAAGAGGTACTTAAGGAATCGACGACAGGAGGAGCAAACAGTAGTAAAACAGGAATTGTAACAAGAAAGTTGAAGTTGTGAACAGATGTAATCAGAACGCTGTCTGTTGTGGTCATCGAACTTGGTAGATTGTGATTGTGTATGTAACGTAATTCTGCTGTAATCTGCAAGTGTAGCAAGTGTATTTCTACGGAAATACAGAGCATTTAAAATTTCGGCAAATTGGACTTTTATTTCTACAAACCCACAAAGTCACAATATCAACAGCTTCCTTTTTCAGTTACAAATGCTTTATTTAGTATTATCAAACATGTGAAATAAAATGCTCGTCTCATTGTATAAGGCATTTAGTTTTGGTTAATTTATCTACAATTCATAGATGTTTAACATTTAATGCTTCAATCCTTAACCTCACTAACATTAACTTCCCTCTAAAAGGTATAAGTTGCATATGTTCACCAGCTTATTTGTCATCATGGACTTCTATAACGGAATTTTGGAACACCTTAAACACTCATAAGCAAACATTAAGCAATAGCTTCTTTATTACGGTTTCATAAACCAAATAAATTCTTAATAGTAGCAAGCAGGCTAGTGCGGAGTGTGCCGGTATGTTTACAAACAGCTACAAAACACGGCACGGCGTGTGACCAATACCTGCGAACTCCGACAGCGTGAGGCACGCATCGTTGTTCTTGTCACTGCCTAATCCACACTCATTCTGGAGCATTTTATGCGGCTCTATTGGCGGTAAAATCTATCTATATGTGACACATAGAGGCTGAGCAACTACTTCTATATGATCGTTCGGTATCGTTCTAAACACCCTGTATATGTTATATATATGAAGTTGAATATGCTAGATATTGTAATAAATAAGTTATAAACTAACTAAAAATACTACCATTAACTAATTTATAAAGTAATAAATCTTAGTGTATTTTTCTGTGATATTATATTTTATTTTATTTTTCTTTGGGGTAAAGGCTACGAGTTTTGAATATATACGATAAATAGTGAGAAAAATGTCCAATCTTTTTGTGTGTAAACCTCTTATCAACAGAATGGCAATCCATGAAGAGAGAAATTGGCTAGAGTTGGTTTGGTTTCCGCGTTCTATATATTGTACTGCCTACAATCCTTTGTTAAGCAATTGTTAAAAACAATCAAAACTGAGAAGCATTGATTTTCTAGAGCATACTGTTATTCTGTGGGATGCTTCCATTAACATCTGAATATTTTAGTAAACCTTTGAGCAATGTCTGGATAGGTTGGGTGCGAGGAATATAAGCGCTGCTGCTAATAAGATATCCTGCTATTTTTCTCTCGGCTAGAAACATTTTACCGGACCGGCTGCAGGAAATTCATCAAGCGCTTTTGTAAAGTTGCGGCAGCCACAGAAATTCCCTCTATATTAATATTCCAGGGATAGCATATCGTAGCGCTCTTTTTGTTAATTACGTTTTCAGCTGCATAGCCACTGTTTTTAACGGTCACTTTTTATTTAACCCCGAACGGGTTGTTTTTCACTTGTTAATTGCAACGGCTGGATTATTAACAGTTGGTAGAATGAGGTAACATAGAAGTTCCTTAAATGGACGCTAGTTAGCCAAAGTAATTGTTTTCAAAAAGGTGACGCTGTGAACGTTAAACAAGACTCAAGAACTTGGGAAATTAGTTGTTAACATCACCCAGCAATATCTAACTATAAAGGAAGTGCACTCCGGTCAATTTTTATGAAAATTTTATAAAGCTTTATATTATATATACATCATACGAGCGGGATGACACGCATTCGGGAGGTCCGAGTTCGATTCCCGAGGCCGACCTACCTGACCCATGTGTTCTTCCTGGGTCACTAGGCGAATGCTGTGTAGGTTAATTACATCCACCGAATTTCTTGACCCTCCATTTCATCTTTATAATCATTTCACATTATCCCTCGTCATTTCTCATTATCTCTCAGGGTAGAACTGTCGGCGGGTGCCTCGGCGCTGCATGGCAGGATGATATGCTCCTGGTAAATGTCTTGATCCTTTGGTGGGAGAGTCTCCCGTATCCAAGCTGGACTTGGCGGCCGTTTCAGGAACACAGTACGAGGGATGCTGGTTGTACAAGCTGCCGGGAGTTTTCGGAGCTTTGGCATGCTGGTCTCCCGTCTCCAAGCGTGTCTAGTGAGCGAGGCAGGAGGGATACCGGTTGCAACGGACTGCTAGGTGTACACAACAGTGCAAAAGCTTTCCGATGGACGAGGGGATTGGAGAGGCAAGGAGAACAAAAGTCTATTCTCGATCAATTTAGTCTAGTAAAAGCAAAGGTCAGGTTTACGTGCTAGTCAACTCTGACAACGTTCCCCTCCACCGACCACAGGAGGCAGGTGACGATGAACGTAATAACGTGTAATCCTGCCTTTAAGCAGTCTACCCAATAATAATAATAATAATAATAATAATAATAATAATAATAATAATAATAATAATAATAATAATAATAATAATAATAATAATAATAATAATAATAATAATAATAATAATAATAATAATAATAATAATAATAATAATAATAATAATAATAATAATAATAATAATAATAATAATAATAATAATAATAATAATAATAATAATAATAATAATAATAATAATAATAATAATAATAATAATAATAATAATAATAATAATAATAATAATAATAATAATAATAATAATAATAATAATAATAATAATAATAATAATAATAATAATAATAATAATAATAATAATAATAATAATAATAATAATAATAATAATAATAATAATAATAATAATAATAATAATAATAATAATAATAATAATAATAATAAATACCATTACTGCTACTAAAAGCTGACCAGGATGACTTAGGCGCTGTCATTCTGATCCCAAGGTTGCGAGTTCAAGCCCTGTCTAGTTCGATTTTTTTCTGTTTCTGTTTTTTTCCTTGTAATTTACGTCCTCCAACGTCAAGTCATATCGCACGATGAATGAAATGTGTGAAATGAGGCTCAAATGACCCCGGGGTCCATAGAGCTTAGAGTTACCTGACATTCGTCTTTAAGGATAAGGAAAACCCCGGAAAAAACCTTATCCAGGAAACTCACCCTGACCGAGATTCGAACTCGGGACCTCTATGGTTTCTACGTGTGGCTAAAAGTGAAATGCATCATGTCAGTTTTACTGAAATTTAAAGAACACCTCCGTGAAACCTCCGACATGCCGGTGACGCTAACGTGATTTTGTGTTTGAACTGTCATTATCAAACAAAATAATCATTTTATGTATTTAGTTGATTGTTAAAAGTCACACCGTGTAGTTTAATATTATATTAATTATCGCTAACCTATGAAAGGTAAGAGTATTTCGTTCCAGATAAAACTACTACTTTGAGTACTGGAAATGCATTTGAAAAGAATAAAGAGGGATTAAAATGGTTAGGGTATGTGTGTGCGAGAGAGAGAGAGAGAGAGGCAATAACGTCATTAAAAAAGGATCGATTAATACCAAAGTTGATACTCGAGAGTTGTACAAAACCACCCATGTTTCATGTGGCAAAATTGTTTTCTTTTTTTAACAAAGAGGAAAGGGACAGAAGAAGAGAAAGAAGAGGCAACAAGAGAAGGTCAGGATAGGTAGCGGACAAAAGCACCTCCGTTACTAGCGGTTGATACTCCTGCGCTGGGAAAAAAGCGCAGGTCCGGTTGGCTTACCAGGCTCATGGCCATGACACAAGGCCATGACCATAGGTTGCGGAGTGACGTGGATGTCAAAAAGGTTAAAGGGAAGGATAGAAGTTAGAGGAATCTTTATTGAACTGCAATCTTTGCACACCTGTGGTGCTTGGGGGGGGGGGCATTAGACGCCTAGCGGCGTCGGGGTCTCTGATGTTCTGATGTATCCAATGCGGCACTTGTTAGTCTGGATTAATGGAGTTCCATGTTGCTTCGTAGTTGTGTGAAATCCTGATGGAATGTCTTGGAATCAAAAGAGGCGTTTGCGATTGAAAACTGGAGTGACACTTGTTTTTTATGTATCAGGTCTAGCAGATAAAGGACGTCCTTCTGTTTGTTCGAAGTATCTCCTAAGTCGGACTCTTATCTTGGCCAGAAGTTTTCGGTGCTGTGATGTGGTATTGCTGATCTTGGTGAGTTGTTCTTGAAGTGTTGTGAATTTTTGTGTAACTGTAGAGATTTGGTCCTGTGCTGCTTTAATGTGGTTGTTCAGAAGTTCCGTGGAAGATTGTAGATGAGTATTTAGAGCTGTTGAGATTGCTGTGTTGAGATTGAGATTGATGGCGGCTGCTTGTTGTGTGTTGGCGGCGGTGACAGCATCCTCCAAGTTTCTCAGTCGGGTGGTGATGTTCAGTACCTCTGAGTGGAGGTCCTGAATCTCCTCCGTGGAGGTCCCGGGCGAGGCTGTGGCAGCGAGGCTTTCCTCGAGGTTTCGGAGGCATGTGTTGGTTTTCAAAGTTCTTCTCGCAGCTCTTGTAGAAGAAGTAGCACACCTGGCGATGTGGTGATGCCATCGGCAGTAGTAGTTGCTTCCCGTCTAGCGCTCGCCTCCCCGAGGCGGGGGTACAGAGGGCACTGAGCTTGCCCAGTGAAGCGGCCGGAGCCACTGCATGTAGTGCAGTAACGGCTTCGGCGGCGGAGGTCATGCTCCCTGAACTCTGAAGTGAGATATGGGCTGCCACAGTAATGACACCTCGGCGGCGCAGTGCAGTTGGCGGCGTCGTGTCCGAAAGCACAGCACCTTCGGCAGGGGAAGTGCTGCTGAAGCTTGCTCGCCTCGATTTTCAGGCATTGCCCTAGCAAGGTCAGTCCGGTCCTCAAGGTGGCGTTGCGTTCCCCCGCATCGATGAAGTGCAGCCGGACTAATGCGGTGGGGCCCCTTAGAGACGAGATCCTAGTGGCTCTCTTAACTGAGGACCAACTCTGCGAAGCGGCGGAGAAGATAAAGCGAGTAGGTAGGTCTCGAGGTGCCCTAACTATGACTGCGGTGTGTGTCGGTTCTGGAGCTGCCGGCTGGTGTTGATGTTGAGTAGAAACTTCAGCGATGGTGATGGTAGGTGAAAGCAGCTGGCTGGGAAGGCCTGCAGGTGGCTGCGTGGTTGCTGCTGCTGGTGGGTCAGCTGGGCTGACGCGCCCAACTGCTGGTTGAGGCTGCGGAGAGCTTGGCGCCTGTATCGCGTCAAGGCCTGCTGGTGTAGTAGCCTTCCAGGAGGAGACACAAGCCCAGAACTTCCCGCTCGGCTCTGCAGGCGGCTCCCCCTCCACTGCCGGCAGCGGCAGAGAGGCGGGTGATGTCGCCCGAGAGCTAGCAGGCGAGGGCTGCGTTGGAGTTGCTGGCTGGCTGGGCTGTTTGCGTGTCCCGGCGTTCCTGTGCTTCTTGCCCATGCTGCGGTGAGCTGATGTTGAAAAAATTGTTTTTATTTTCCATTGAGGTTTAAATACATGTGCGCCGAACTCGCTGGTCAGGTACTGAACCGTCCTTGCACAACTAGCTGATAGAAACCCACCTCCCTCCCGTAGGTCAGTCTTGCACGTATCGGAATACATTTGCTCGAGTCTGTACCTAAGCTCCGGCATGACGGCCTCCGGTCTCCAAGCCAGCCTGGTGGACTGTTTCGGGCCACGGTAAGTGGGATGCCGGTTGTACTAAACTGCCGGGGAGTTTCAATTCTGATAAATGGTAGGGACCGTGCCCTCTGTACTGTCGTAATCCCTTGGGATGGGCCATCCTATATTTCCTCGCACCTCTGTATAAAGTAATCCTTTACATAACTTCACATGAATTGCAGTACTCACAAATACTTTTTAGATTCAATAGTCCTCAAAATGTAATTTCCTGTAAAATCGCATGATTATACTTTCGAATGCAATGCAAATACTTTCTTTTATCTACTATAGGCATGAAGTTAAAAAAGCAAAAATGTACTTCTTTGGATTCGGAAAACTCAATACCTGAATTTCAAGTGAAATCCTGATATGGAGTATTTGTGGTACATAGATAAGGAATAGAAAAAGACAGAAAATAATAGTGCTGAGAAATACGACCACCTATGTGTCATTGATATTGTGACTTTGTGGGTTCGTGAGATTAAAAGTCCAGTTTGCAGAAATTCAAAATGCTTTTATTTCCGTAGAAAGGTTCTTGTACAATTCTGATCTCAGCAGAATGACGTAACACACACCAATACAGTCTCTCGTGGCTTCCTGCCGATACTAGCTTGTCTAGCCCAGTCCATCACTTTTATACAAAATTCGCTGTATCACGAAGGTTGGCGAAACTTCCTGAAGCTTCACGGACCCTCGCGATGGTGAAAGAATTCTCCAGACGCTTCTCTGGCTCTTTCCTCTCCCTACCCCGTCACTCCTCGGCACGCGCTAGCGCGCGCATGGGCGTAGGCGTGGCTTTGACGCTATCTGTCTCTTTCACTCCCTGCTTCTCTCTTTCTCTCGGCATTCGCTTACGCGCGGCCTCGTGATTATCGACATCAGCTCATATAAAAGTTAAAAGCTTTTCATTGCAATCTCAAGTGAGTTATTTGAATCGGATTTAGTATACCGACCTTCGATGGACGCGTGGCCATACTAAGGAGAAATGCTTGTCCTGCACTGCATAGTTTCCAATCGGTTCTCTTCCCCTCCAATTTCTCGCAGTGTGCCATTTAAGCAGTTGAATTAAAAATGGAATTGGGAGTTTATTTATGGAGGTTCTTTAACTATGGCATCCCAATCTCTGTTAAAAAAACGCTTAATTTTTGGTATATCGATGCAGAACTATATAGGATGTAACAAAAAGTAAGTCAAAACTTAGGGAAAACATTTCTTGCAAACAAAAGATAAACAATTTTATATGAACATAGGTTCATAAATTGTTTATTTGCACGGTAGCGTGGCTTTTCTACAACTCTGCTTACACGGTGAGATGTGTAATACGTAACTATCCTAATGCCACAATTCCACAACAGAACAGTGCTTTTGCATTTGTTTAAATTTTGTGAAGATGATGCTTTACATCAGTGTTGTAATTCTGCTACAGTATATACAGTACAGTGCTTAGTCCGTTTATTTGGCACCGGTAATCAGTACATGCACGAGAACCAGTTCATGAATTTCACTCTCATTTCAGGCTTTCTGTCCGTTTTCTGAATAGCAGGCTTCCTGGTAGATGGATAGGAAGAGGTGGACTAGTTCCGTGGCCTCCACGCTGACCTGACTTAAAACCACTGGATTTTTATTTGTGGGGACATTTGAGATCTCTTGTTTATGCAACTCCGGTTGCAGTTGTAGAGACTGTTCGTGCTCGTATTTTGGAAGGCTGCTAAACTGTACGAAATACTCCAAGCCTAACTCGGCGTATTAGGGAGTCCATGCGACGGCGGATTGGCTGAAGCATTGGAGTAATGGAGGTCATTTTGAACATGTGCTGTGACTTCCTGTTTTCCCACCGTTCTGCTAGTGAATGTTGTATGGAGTTTAGCTGTAGAAAAAGTGCTCTAAAAAGGAAATAAACCCTTTCTAGAACCATTTTCATACCGTACTTTTTATGTTCTTTCCACAAGAAATATTTTGTAAGATTTTTGACATACCTTTTAGTTACACCCGGTATATTTATGTGATTTTGATGGCAATTATATTTAAACTTAAGAATATTACTTACAAGTATTCTGTCAATATAAAATACCATGAAATAAAAAATATGAAGTTCATAATCACATTATTTTCTGCAGACACTATCGTTAATTGCATATACTTCATAAAGTATTCTTCCAAAAGCACATTTTTCTACCTACGTCGTGTTAATCAAGGTAAAAGTTTGTAGAAATAGTTTCATTACACATTTCCTTTTAGCTACAGAGGGATAGAGAATACTGTAACAGTAATTAAAATGCAGTTCGCTATAAACTGGGCTTTTGTTTGTGTGACATCACCAAAAACAAAAGAATGATGACAGCACTTCAAATAATGGGAAAACTAAAGAGTTAAACCAATAGCAAAGTGCACATGCAGTAAGGCCCTAATAAATTTAAATTGTGGTTTTAAAATATATTTTTTGCACGTTCTGAGACTTGAGGACTGGAGGAATGCACAGACACGAAATTGTACTATTTAACAACAAATAGTAACATTCTTTATTTATAATTGTAGTAATATGAGGGAATGTTGATATCTTAGAGCTTTTCTAAAAAATATATCACTTCATACAGTTGCAACAGCGGGTTTAGAGGCATTGTTTCATACATTTTACTCACCCTATAACAATTTCAGTAGATGCTGGACATACAGAAAAGAATTGAATGCAAGGCACTCACATGACTTGAAACAGTTGAAATAGTTATTTTAGATCTAACTTCATTTTAAATTGTTTATCATTATAGTAGGCAGGGAACGGGACTAAAAAGAACAATAGAAAGTGATATAGTGGTCAGAGTGAAGAAGAAAAGTGAACTGAATATTAGTAATTATTTTTAAAAAGTAGATAAAGGTACCCCCATGCTAGGCCACACGGCCTCTATCGGGGCGACGGGTAGTACAGCACCCATCTACGAGGCGGGTCCGTAAACTAGGGTCTCCAAGAAGCTGGAGCCGTGAAGAACGTTATTACGCGAGATCCGGCCACACTGGCGTATAGCTTGGTTTCACCCCTTCAAATCCCCACCACAACGAACCCGTTGCAACCATTAGTCTTCGCTGGGCAGCCGTTTGCGATGGAGCTTCCTATCACGTCTGCCGCCAAGTGCGAGTTGCGTGCAGTGATTCGTTTTTTGAGTGCCAAGAGCACTACCCCCACTGAAATTCATCGCCAGTTATGCGAAGTCTATGGGCCACAGTGTATGGACGTCAAAAACGTGCAAAAGTGGGTCAGAGAGTTCAAAGACGGACGTACAGACGTTCATGACGAACAGCGTTCTGGTCGGCCTTCGGTTTCAGCCGAAACAATTGCAAATGTGGAGCAAGAAATGCTTAAAGATCGGCGTGTGACAGTTCGCGAGCTGTGTGTACTTATCCCTGAAGTCACTGACGTTACTAGAGGAACCTCGGGCCGAACATAACGAGCCCCTCCCGCATGGGAGTTGTTCGGATTGGGTTGGTCTCGAGGGGGCAGTTGGTTCCCGTCACCCACGGGCAATTGGGTACCTCCGGCCAGGTCGCCAGGGCCGCCCGGAGGGGGCAGAGGGTTGTCCTATAAGTCCCGGGGACTAGCCTGCAGAGCTAGTAGCTGGTGAGCTAGACACTGGCGGCCCTACCAAGGTTATTTGGTAGCTGGTTCATTAAGGACTGGCGCGTATGTGGCGTATCCACATCCGTCCTGTTTGCCGTAAGGCAGACGGGGGGGGCAGCTTATAAAACAGGTGCTGTCCTAATGGAAATAACAGATGAGGCCCGGGTTCCCGGTCCTACGGGGCTGGGGCTTATGGGAAGTAGACCTCGGCGAGTATCCCTGAAGTCAGTAAGACTACAATTGACAAGATTTTGACCGAACATTTGTATTATCGCAAGGTCTGTGCGAGGTGGGTCCCCAAAATACTCTCCTGGTCCAGTTCGGATGGTTCCTCACCCATCCCCCCTACAGTCCAGACTTAGCACCTACTGATTGTCATCATTTTCCTGTGTTAAAGTCACACCTGGGTGGAACATTTCCAGACCGACGATGATTTGAAAAACGAGGTTGAGCGCTACCTGCGCAACTTGGCGGGAGAGTGCTATGACAAGGGTATACAAAAACTTCCACATCGCATGCAAAAGTGCATCGATCGCAATGGTGATCACGTTGAAAAATGTGTAGTGTTTAACGCCCGCTTTTACTACATGCGGCACCGCAGGCGGTGACACTGATGATACATGAGGTGAAGATGGAGCACCGGTGGAATGAGATGGCGGGGAAAACCGGAGGTCCCGGAGAAAACCCGCCCCAGTGCCGTGTTGTCCACCACAAATCTCACTTTGCGGTCGCCTGGGATCAAACCCGGGCCGCCTTGGTGAGTGATTACGTTGAGAAATAGCTGTAAGTTCCGCCTTTCCATCATTGTAACATTAATTGACAATAAACATGTTTTCTATATTAAATAAAATTGGAGACCTTATTTTACGGACACTCCTCGTATATAGACCTCGGCATTCAAGGCCTGTGAGGCGGTCAGCCCCACGAGGCAGCCGCGTTCACCCCCCCCCCCACGAATTATCCTGGTACTCATTTCTGTTAGAGACTCAGTTGAGCCCCAGGGCCATAGTGCGACCAGAATGGTATACCAGGGAATAAATTCCAATAGTACCCGCGACCTCATGGTTTGTAGTCTATTCCGTAACCACTTGGCTACCGCGCGCTGCTAGTAATGATTTTAATAATGATGATATTACTGTAAATGTTAACGAAATATTATTATAATATTAAAGATTGTGAAAATGATTCAAAATAAAAATTATAAAATATTGTAATTTTGTTGGTTCGTGAAATTAAAAGTCCAATTGCACAGACTCAAAATGTTCTTAATTTCCACCGAATTACAGTCGGAACACTTGCCGATTACACAGAATTAGGTAATGCACACAATCATAATTCACCTGCCCGTCTGTCACAGGTCCACTGCACGCTCACAGTTACGTACACAGTCTTCCAGTCCGTCCACTCACACGGCGCTCCTCACGGCTGCTCGCCAAGAACTGAACTGACTCGCCAACTGCAGCCCCTTTTTATAGAAATATCGGTGTTTCTCGAAGTCTCGCGTTTCAGCGAATCACCGCAAAGGTTCCAGACGGCAGGGGGAGGAGAAAAAGACGGCCAGTGATGTTTTTCCAACCATCTTTTCGTTACCGCTATAAGACAAATGGGTAGGCGTATCCGAATGCCTCCCATCTGGCCCTACTGCCGGCCGGTTCTATAGGGAGTTCCGACCTTTGGGTGACAATATTATTAAATATGGCAGAACATTATTCAAATGGACTATGACGTGGATTAACTGAAATATGTTGAATTGCAATAGCAACAGCAGGACCAATGACTTGGAACTAGCCGAAGTTGGCGTTCTTCTGCATCTAGCCGCCGTAGAGATCGGACGTATACGTTATTCAGTCCGTAAGTTTGCAGAAAGGACGCTGTGGAGAAAATAATATAATTGTGAAATAAAATAAATATCGACGTTTGCAAAAGTGCTTACCTCAGTGTTTCGATGAGCTATTATAAATTGTTTAATAAATTAAGATTTAATTTCGAAAAGAAAGTAATGAAAATTATTTATTTCTACAACAATCTTGGTAAGAGTTTGTCATGCTGAGAGGAGAGGAACTGTAGAAGTCTCCAGAACCCATAACAACTGGGAACGTCGGGTCCAGAGTCCAACAACATGATGCAGAATTAATACATATGAAGTAATTTCGCTTCATATGGCTTTCCAACATGGGGCGAAATTTTCAACGTGGAATATCGCAGCACCTCATTCATATGAAGAAAAATTTAGCTTTTCACTCTTGTACAACTTACAAACGCTTATTCTTCTACCTACATCATGTTAAACGAGATAAACATTTGCAGTAATTGTGATATTACACATTTCCTTGTAGATATAAGGAGAATAAGCGAAAACAGTTGACTTACACGATAACCAAAAATTTTAAGAACTAGACATTATATGAGGGCTTTGAAATTGCATTCTCTTTGCACATCACGTTCAAGAGGTCCCGAGTTGGAATCTCGGTCAGGGTGAGTTACCTGGATAAGGTTTTTCCGGGGTTTTCCCTTATCCTGAAAGACGAATATCGGGTAACTGTAAGCTCCATGGACCCTGGACTCATTTGAGCATCATTTCACCCATTTCATTCATCGTCCGATATGACTTAACGTTGGAGGACGTAAATTATAAAAAAAAATCTCTTTGCATGGCCATTAATTAAAAAAGAGGGATTTCTTCTATTTGTGAAAATTATTAGTGTTTTAAAATTCAAACCAATAACAGTAAATATCTCGGAAATTATGAACTACACAAGAAAAGAAATTAACATAAATGTTGTGCTTTGGCGAGATCTACAATTGTTGTGCCGTATGTAAGATTGTGTCTATCTCTTACGGTTTATAGGTATAGGTACATATGTAAACCAGAATGAAGACGTAAAGAGTCTGCGTCCAAAAAACCTAAGACATGCATTTCTTTTGTCAGGGAAAAAATTGTGTCCAAATGTATCATTTTAATAGAAATCGTAAGAGCTATTTTTTAAAAAATCAAAATATTCGAAAAATATTCCATATAAAGCGTAGCTTGGAGTGATTTCCTTGAAAACCTCTTGTGTCGTAGCTGTTACATATAGGGTTGTAAGGGGGCTAAAAAGGGGGGGGTTTACTTACATCCCTACATAGCACATTGGGATTTGTTTAGTAGTTTAGTCCTCCAACGTTAAGTCATATCGGACGGTGAATGAATTGGTGAAATGATGCTCAAATGAGTCCAGGGTCCATGGATCTTGGAGTTATCCGACATTCGTCTTGAAGGATAAGGGAAAAACCGGAAAACCCCTTATCCAGGTAAATCACCCTGACCGAGATTTGTCGGGACCTCTTGAATGTGAGGCAGACATGCTACCATCTACGCTATCGAGGCGAGCACAACTGGGGATTTGGCTACTGGTCTAGGGAGTATAGGATGGAAGGGCTACATGGAATGGGGGTAGAAGAAACACTTTAAGTCAAACCCAAATCAGTAAATGTATTCTAGGAGTTGTAACACCAATATAGGCACTCCCTGGATCTTGAAGAGTTCAGGAGTGCTTTTAGAAATATTAAATACATGGTGACATGATGTAACTATACCTTGAGTGATGTGTTGCCTATATAGTTGAGTTTCGTCAGGCTGGCAACCGATATTTGGACCTATCGCACCCCACTGACGATCTAATTTCGAGAAGCACTTAAAATAAACTCTTGTGCAATTTCCCTAACGATCTTCCAGCATCGTCCCCGCGTGCGCTAACTTAACTACCCTTAAATAGGTGAGTCCTGCCCAAAATGGCAGCTAAATCAGAATTTCTCACGCCAGAGGAGCCACCGCTGTTTTCCCAAGCTAAGTCTTATTTCTCCAAAATATTGTACCATCTTGCGCAATCACTGTTTACGTAATTGAAACGTGATGATTACTTTAACCAGCCATCTGTGTATTGTTTACATTGTTCAGCAGAATGCTGACTGATGGCTATGTTGTATCCACTACACAACCCCAAATCACTTATGGTTCTTCATAGCAAGCTCCTACTATACAAACGAGTACTAAGGCCGGTGTTTACTTACGCCTGCCAAGTCTGGGGTGCTGCAGCTTAAGCACACCTCTCCAAACTCCAAGTCCTCCAAAACCGTTACCTTCGGTCTGCAGTCGCAGCCCACTGGTATATCCCAAATGGCAATATCAATTCAGACCTATCCGTCCTTAAGGTATTTGACTATATCCTACACCTGCCCCATAGTTTCCATTCTAACCTCCCAAACAGATTCAACAACCTGATCCGAGGACTTGGAGAATATTGTCACCCGAACATCGGAATTCCCGAGAGAACCAGCAGCTGGCAGGTAGGGACCAGACGGGAAGCATTCAGGCCATGCCTACCCATTTATCTGTGTTGCGTTAACTGAGGGGATGGTTGGAAAAGCATCACTAGCCGTCTCTTTCCCCTCCCCCTGACGTCTGGAACCATCGGGACGATGTTCCGAGCCGCGAAGCTTCCAGAAACAGCGATCTGCGTATATAAGGGATGCAGTGGACGAGTTCAGTTCAGTTCTTGGCGAGCAGCCGTGAAGAACGCCGTGCTAGAGAACGAACTGGAAGACTGCGTACGTGCATCAGAGGAGTTGTACGTAATTGTGAGTGTGGAGTGGACCTGTGACAGACGAACTGGTGGATTGTAAGTGTTCCAACCGTAATTCGGTGGAAATAAAGATCCTTTTGAGTTTGTGCAACTGGACTTTTAATTTTACGAACTCACAAAGTCACAATATGATCTCGACCCTGGAGAAACGTATAAAAAACCCAGACTTTTGCTAGGACCTTCATAAAATTCAGAACTCTTACATATTCCTATATTGCATTTCATCTTTACCTTATTCAAACACTGAAATCCTTAAATTGATCAGCACCATTAACCCACCGTTACTTATTTAAAAGAAGCCCTCACAATGCCAGTAAGGGACCTAGTCTCGCTATGGCAAGATTCGAAGGTACCTCCTTTGCGGAGAAGGACTCTCCTTCAACGACCTCAAGGCTGTGTGGTGATTCACCAGGCCAAAGTACCTGTCCTGTCAGCTAGCAAAATTTAAGTTGAATCATCAATCACACAGCTTTGCTCAAACTTAAGGCACAGAAAATGATTAAAGTAATTTCTAAGTGTCGTTCAGCCTATATACTCAACACATGTAAAATTTACGTACCACATTTGGTACTTCAGCGACTTTTTGTTTTCGAGTTACGTGTTGATAGATACACCGACACCTACAAAATGATTTTTCGGATTTAGCAAACGTTAAAATTATTTACAGTGAAATCTCGGTATGCAGTTTTAGGATGAAATACAATACCTTCCCTCTACCATGTATGTAGTAGAGAAAATAAAACGATAGTTGTGTATAACACAGTTGGGGAGATTATATGTTGCAGTTAGAGATTAGGTTAATCAGGCTCAAGTAATATCATAAAGTGAAACTACAGTAAACGCGTCCAAAGAAAATTTAGTTACACATTCATTAATCAACAGAATGCAACAGTTAAGCTTTGTTACATTATTCCATTAAATGTCTCTGCTAACCCAGATAATTCCACTTCCTCCTCTGTGTACATTTCCTTCTTTGTTGGTTTATATCTCGCTTTAATTACTCAAATTTGTAGAACGGAACAAATTAAAAACTACCTACAGGGTGGAAGAGATACAGATCTTCATACTTAGATTACTAGGTAACTTCATCGAAAGAACTAATCAATACTTAATCTTTGCTCTATACGTAACCTCAAGAAATATTTTAGTCATGTAGGGGGAGGTGTGATTGAAGTTTTCAATTGTTTTACAGGCATCAGGGATATAAAAACACATTCTGCCCAATTACTTTTCTCCAAACACAACAGCTTTTGCGCTATTAAAATGTCTCGTTTAAAATTATGCGATATTTTTCAAAATTATCTTCCAGTATAGTTCATGAGTAAACTCATTAAATTTGTTTGCAAAATCATTAAATTTGTTTGGATATCACCATAGAAGTGTATAGGTTAAATCATCGAATTTTCAATCTCTTCTTTACGAAGGGGAAAGAAAGTTTATAACTCTTTCAGCCATTTAAAATTCAAATTGTTTTATGGGGGACATGAAGCAGTAAACAATTTATTTCATAAAATAATAAAAATGAATTACAAAGCGCTTATACTTGTAAACTCAGGCATTCGAAAACTTGCTTACAAGTCTTTTTGTTGAAAATGCTATGGAATTAACATAGTTGTTATTACTCTACAGAACATGCATATAAAATACGAAAAATGTCATTAATATTTCATTGCAAGCAATATATTATTTACCTATACATATACATGTGTCCGTGCGTGTTTAGATGGCCATGATTTAGCAAAACAAAAGAGAATCGAATCTGTTTATAACAAACAGTTCTATACATATACATTACCAATACCAAATTATTTTAATACCCCTCAAGTTAGTGTTGCTTTATTTCCTTCGCATGTTATGAATAAGATAATTAACAGAGTTTGTTAAACAGTTTAATACACACAGAAATGTTTTCTAGCTAACATTAGAAATAATTAAATTAATATTTTATAATATTATACTTCTTTATAATGCAGTGGTAATAATTACAGCAAACAGTTCTAAGATAAATCACCTAGAAGTATGCCAAAATCAGGCCCTGCGACTAATAACAGGTGCAGCAAAATCAAATCCAATCACGGCAATGCAAGCCTTAACTCGGAACTATTCAATACATCTAACTTTAGAGGAGCAGGCACTAATACAACATGAAAAAATGTTGCGGTTAAATACAACAAAATGGGAGAAAAGATTACTACAACCAATCAAGATGAAAACACAAACAAGTTTCCTACACAAAGTTACAGAATTAAAAACAGATCTGAATCTTCCTAATTCTAAAGAAAACATTTTAATCAAAGAAAACCCACTAACTTTTGAACCAATTAATATTCAATTAGATTTAGAACAAATAGTTAAAAAATCTAAAACTTCCAAACCTGTACTACAAGCACTAGCATTAGAAACTGTGAACAATAGATACCCACCTGAAGAATGGTTACATATCTACACAGATGGATCTAACTTGGACAACAACTCAGGAACAGGAATTAAGTGTGCACTGTTCTCATTCTACCAACCAGCAGGATACCACACAACAAATTTTGATGCAGAAGTAACGGCTATTCATATTTCACTTCAACACCTTCTATACAGAATAGATAAATTCAAAAATGCTGTCATACTTTCTGATTCTAAAGCAGCATTATGTGCAATAAGTTCACATAACATGAGGTCAATCCAAATTAAAGAATGTCACAAAATGATCCAACAACTTCAAAAACTACAGAAAAGATTTATATTACAGGGATACCTGCACATTGTGGGATTTATGGAAATGAATCAGCTGATTTTTTTTTGCGAAAAAAGTTGCAAATTTAATTCAGAACAAAAGTAAAAACTTACCCTTTAAATCCATAAAAAATTAATTAAAAGTAAATATAAAAACAAACAAAACCAAACAATATCTAACAAAGCAAAAGATAAAATGTGGAACATTTTAATTAAAAATCCAGGGATTATTCCAGAAATCCCACGTAAAGCTGCAGTAGCAAATTTTAGATTACTTATGGAACATGATTATTTGGCCAAACACTTACATAGAATAGCAATTTATACAAGTCCAAATTGTCCTTTGTGCAACAAAGAAGAGGAAATGACTGAAGAACATCTTTTAATCTGTGAAGTTCTACCTGACGGACCCACTACACAGAAATATTGGAGAGCAAGAGAGCTAATGGCTTCATTGCCAAAGCCTAGCATTTGAACATAACAACAACATATTTTATAACTTTTGCTTAGACATTTATTTTCTCGATGATCGAACACTATTGTCCGATTTCACCAACAGATGTTAAAATCGACGTTAATAAATGTAACGTAACAATTGTCACAGCCCTAACAAAGCTGTTAAATTTCTTGCATTTCACCAACCTGTTTTCTGAAGATGTTAACAAACACGTGTTAACGCAAGAGACTTGTAAATATTGCAGCTATAGAAGGCTATGGATGAGTCGAATTATTTTCTGAACGTACTGGGATGCGCTTTTGTTTTCATTTTCGTCTACGCACAGCTGAAAAAATGGCTGCCTAGCTTTCTTGCGCATCTCAACAGCGTTCGACCTCAAATAGAGTTTACCATGGAAGTGGAGAAGGATGGAACTCTTCCATTCATGGGCATTCTTGTTTCAAAAAACAGCAACGGTACTCTGGGGCATGCTCTATATCGCAAGCCTACACACACCGATCTCTATCTGAACGGTCATAGTTTTCATCATAAGTCTCAACTGCTGGGAGTTCTCAATACACTGGCCCACAGAGCTTTGTCTATCTCTGATCCCAGCCACTTAAAACAAGAATTACAGCACCTGAGACTCACTTTCCGTCAAAACGGCTACTCCGAATATGACGTTGAAGCCTCGATCACCAAAGCTAGGAAAGGGAAACCTGTAATACAGCAAGCGTCAGATAAGCCTACCGCTACAGCCTACATCCCGTTTACCGGGAATCTATCCGGCAGAATCAGCAGAATTCTCTCCAAATACAACATCAGGACCATCCACAAGCCACCTCCAAAGATTAAACATCTGTTGAGACCGGTGAAAGACAAACTGGACTTCCAAGTTCCGGGAGTGTACCGCATTCCCTGTGAATGTGGGACACCGTATATAGGAAAACCGGAAGGACCATCGCTACTAGAATAATCGAACATGAACGGAGCATTCGTTTAATGCAACCTGAGAAGTCTGGGCTGGCAGAGCCATAGAGCCAATTTTCGGGAGACGACCATCTTGGCAAAATGCAACAGTTACTGGGAGCAGAGAATTAAGGAAGCTTTGGCAATTTCCTCTGAAAGGAGGACGCTTAATCGTGATGCTGGATTTCAGTTCAGCTCCTCTTGGAAACCGGCCTTAAAATGGAAAACCATCGATTTAAGAAGCAAAGATCAATACAGCTTGATAATCAAGTTAAGTAGTTACGTTTCTTCGACACAATTTTCTATACTCACGCCATCTCCTGACCTGGCATTTAATTTACTGAAAACAGTCTTTTGTTCAGTAATGCGAATTTTGATAGTACTTTTCTTTGTTTATAGTTGTGTTATATCCAGTATTTCATTTATGGTTATAAAATTTTATAAATATCCTGATGATGGGAGAGATGCACACTCCCGAAACGTTTATGTCTAATCGTCTTTTCACCTGGCTTGCTGCCCGAGAAAAAAGGGAGCGTATTCGTCGCCAGGAAAGGTTCAGGTCTTATTTTAACTCATACGAGTATTTATGAGATGTTGAAAACATTAAAATTAAAGGTAATGGTTAAAGAGAACAGTAGGACATAGAAAACTATTACAAAATCTACAGAGTATGACGAGCTAAAACTTGCTATGTTCGATTGGTTTGTTAGTGCGCGCGCAAAAGGAATTCCCATTTCTGGACCATTGCTTCAGACTCAAGCTTTAGAGAGAGCAAGAACATCAGGCAAAGACAATTTCAGAGCTTCCAATGGATGCCTCGAGAGTTTCAAACATCGCCATAATATTGTTTTGAATGCTGTGTGTGGTGAAGCAGATGATGTTGATATGCAGTTGCAGATTGGAACGGTAAAATTGAAAAGAGGCAGAGAAATTAGGCGATAAACTACAATTACTGTATGTAAGTTTAAAATAGATTACATAATACATATCATTCTAATACGAGGGCTCATCAAAAAAGACTGAAACTGATGTTTATTACTGCAATTCAATGCTTGCATGATCTTTTTCAAAGCAGTCCCCTCTTCAATGCACTTTTTATAGCGTCTCTGCCAGTCCGTGAACACGTGCTGCAGACCATTCTTTGTCAGGTCCTTGAGAATCGCCTCACTTTTCTTGAGCACTGCTTCAGAGTTCTCAAATCGAATACCCCTAAGCTTTGCCTTTAGTGATGGGAATAAAATAATTCACAGGATGCAAGATCGGGGCTATAAGGTGGATGAGGTACATAGTGGAAGTCGCCAGGTTCTCCAACACCAAAAAAAGGAAAAAGTTGTTTCATCTGCAGGGAAAGTGATGATCACATTTTTTGACTGTAATGGAATAGCTTACCAGCAAGCAGTTCCTCCTCACACTACTGTTAAGGTCTGTTTAGTTAACTGGTGTGTACGTCGGCCGCTGCCTTTGACGAACCCTCATAATCGTTTTACAACAGCGGCCCTCCTTCTCCCAGATCTTTTCTGCAAGGTTGCCACCTTTCCCGATACGTCATGGGTATCGTACAAGGTTTCGTCTAAATAAATTATCTTATGTCCATTACTGCAAAACTTCCTTAGTTTTGACAAATATATATAAAACCCTTAACTTATTCAAAGTGCGGTATTTGAAGCCCAGCTGCTTTAGGAGACCGCACAAAGTGAAGGCCCATAAGGAAAATCACAAATTTCTTGCAAATGTGCAACCAATTCGTCTAAGGTGTGCGCTCTCCCTTTTGCATGGAATCTATAAATTTCTCGACGAATTAAAACGCATGTGAAATTATCTACTTTAGAGAAACGTTTCCTTTTCTTTTCACACTTGATCGGCGTCTTTGGTATTCCTTTCGTCACAATATTTCTTACTGTATTTCAAAGTGAGAATTGTGGTGGACAACACGGCGCTGAGGCGGGTTTTCTCCGGGACCTCCGGTTTCCCCCGTCATCTCATTCCACCGGTGCTCCATCTTCATCTCATGTATCATCAGTGTCACCACCTGCGGTGCCATATGTAGTAAAATTGGGCGTTAAACACTACACATTTCATTACTGTATTTCTGTGAATACCCAGATTTTATCAGGTTCACTGCATGACCCCTTACCAATATTATTTGTCAGTACATATTTATATGTGTTCAAAACAAGCGCTTGAATTTGCTTAGAAACAGTTCCCGTTATAACTTTGTTTTTTGAGGTTTTTCCTGTAATATAACTCGGTCCAGTTATTCACACTATTGTCATCACTTTATTTTCACTTGACTGAAAGTTATCTACTACTTCATTTGCATTTACCACTACATTTGCCTCCCACGGTCTCCACATCGTGACACACTACGAATTTCTGCACGTAATGAAACATATCAACTGGAAGTTGGAACTTTGGCAACTGAGACTCCACGTGGAGTAGACATGCGACTGTCACTTCGAGAAAATCAGGGTTGCTATTGGTCCTCATTTCTGAAGTGTGGAGATAGATTTATTACGGTCATTAGTGGGCGGGAGAGTAGTTTCCTTTGAGCGGCAAACTGCACTCCCGTTCACTAGACAGACTTTACAGCAGCATACTACACGTCAATATTGGCTACACTGAGGAAGCACATTGCAAAGAAACGACCAGAGCTTTCTCGGAGTGGGTGGCGACAATGCACGGCCTCACGTCACAAATTAAGTCCTGCAGTTTCTGGCTCAATTCAAGATTACCTGTGTACCACATCCACCTTATAGCCCCGATCTTGCACCCGGTGACATTTTTTATTCCAATCACTAAAGGCAAAGCTTAGGGGTATTTGATTCGAGAATTCTGAAGCAGAGCTCAAGAAAAGTGAGGCGATTCTCAAGGACCTGACAATGAATGGTCTACAGCACATGTTCAAAGATTGCCAGAGACGCTATAAAAGTGCATTGAAGTAAGAGCGGACTGCTTTGAAAAAAAGATCATGTAAACATTGAATTGCAGTTGCGGCAAACCCGCATACCAGAGTTAAATTGATTGGGTTCATATGTGATCTGGGTTCTAATTGGAGCTATGAGTTCTCTTATCCTCAGGTGAGTGGTTGTAGGAAATGGATTTTAGTGGTTGTTGGCTACTCAGTTGTATTACTAACATTTTGGTTCGTTGCAAAATTATTTGGTTAAATTCTTACTAAGTTTGCTTATCGACTTGTATCGGTGACCACCTTTTAGTAAAATTCCTTAAATAAATTCAATTTACTTGAAACCCTGGATTACTTGTTTAAGGTTACTTCCACGCGGTTTCTATTTCTTCTTTATACCGCGACTACTTTGCTCTAATAAACTTCTAATGCTGCTTCCACTTACGCTGGTTGCGCTATTCTTAACTTCCCTACATTTCAGACTTATAAATCTTCGCTTCTCCTTCTTAATGCACACGAACACGTCCTTCCTGTCGTAGTATCACCTTTTAAGTAACCTTTTCTTACTTCACGATTCAGTTCAAACCTTATTCTGATCCCCTCTCTAACTTTATCACATAACCAAAATAGCTCACCCTTCTCAAATGTTACATTATTATTGGTTTCTCATTTATTTCGAATTTTCGCATTGGTTTGCAAAAAACTCATTTAACCCACTGACATTCAGCCCACCCTGAGTTAGGGAACGCCTACCCTGAGTTGTTTGTAACGGTATACATCATTATCAAATCAGTGAAGTAAATCTGTTTAGCGTTCATGCTCAACTGCATTTTGAAAACCCTTTTGTCCCAACACATTCCTGGCTGGAAGTATTCCATAGATCTCAGACATTCAACCTTTCCTAGCACAAAGAAGGTAACGGTCCTTTATGTCTCTCCGACGTGCACAAATTTTTACAAGAATATTTTCTCTTCCTTGCCTGGATGCTAGTATATATGTTATATTAAATTATATTCTTCCCTTCTTATTCTTTAATTCAAACGCTATTTTAACCATTACTCTATACATTCTAATTTCACATTAATATAACAATATTTTTATATTAGTTTAGCAAAGTATTTTCATTAATCTATTTTATTTTTAATTATCTGATTTCAATAAATTCGCCGCCTCCTAATCGCTGCCTGATACTGCGGTTACACAGTAATAAACATCTGTGAAAAAAATCAGTCTCAATCTTTGTTGATCATCCCTTGTATTTACACTTCATTCTATATTATTCCTTCACTGTAAACCTTGCGATATTCCGTAATTTCTTTGTATTCAAACACGGTCTCGGTAAGACAGAAACCTGTGTAAACTGAAAACAAATGCCGGAGCGTTCATGTTCCGTTATAGAAAGGTTTTATGTATTTCAGTGTTCAAGAACCACTGTGCGGCCTATAACGACTTCCACACGTCTCTGTGCCTTGTCTTCCTGAGGTCTGTGGTTCCTCTACTTCATATTTTCCTCCTTGTAAGATCTTTGATAGTAGCAGTTGTACAACCTATACCTATAATGCGATTAAAATCAAATTTAAATTAAATAAAATCAATACTGTTCACATACATCTTGCGATTGCCAAGTGTAAAGTTAATCCTTTAGTAATTGCGAGGAATAACTTGTGTGTTTGCCGAGTAAGAGAGGATGGCTGTGAGGTTAGCGCCGTATAGGGTCCCTAGAGTGTCATGACACGTATGTTTTACACTGGCAGCATTTTTATTATTCCTCTCCATTAGTCATAGGGATGGATACTGCGCTACGCTTTCCTTCCTTCCTTCCATTCATGCACTCGGAATTGCTTCATTTGAAATTTTAATTTTTTTTTCTTCAAGCGCCCTTATAAATAATACAAAGGATGCTGGAAGCTTCAGAAGAGCAAGGAGATATAGTCCTTCTCACCAAACTTTGTTCTAAACGTGCTCAGCATTGTCTTAATTTAATTGCACTGCGGGTAGATTTTAGTTCATCAGCGTGGTGGACTCGTGATTTACCTAGATCATTACAAAATGATGCGCTACAAAATAGCATTACAGCTAACTCCGTCTTATACACTTATTGCTGGGATGGAATTAACTATCAAGTGACGTTTTTATTAATTTTACATCCACTTACCTATAGAAGACAGAAGTACTCCTGTATTCCACCCAAAATGTTCATAAAATGTCACCGAACCTACATATCTGAAACCCTCACATAACTTTTTCTAATTACCATCGTTTACTTGTATATAATTTCTGCAAAATATTCTTACGAAAGTGTATATTTCATATGAACTGAGATAAACCTTTTCAGAAATAGTTTTATTACACATTTAACTGTAGGTACAGAAGAGACGGTCACACTTTTAAAAGCAGGTTGGTACATGCTGAACTTCAAAATTACATACCCTTTCCATGACGTGAGAAACAACTGAGTAGTGACAAATCAATATCAACCGATATCCCGAAAAGGCTGATGGTACAAAAATGTTACTAGGTACGTTTTAAAAAGATGTAAATTTTTTATTAGTACCCTTTTGTCTAACTCTTAGGTAACCGATGAAAATTATATAAGATTTATTTCGAAGAAAGATAACCTCATAAGCTATTACCAAAAATGCAATACATTCAGTTCTATGTGTAAATATATAAAAGATAAATCAAAATCGTTAACTTTTGATTTGAGAAATTTGAAAATATTTAAAAATATTCCATTAAAAGTGTAATTTGAGGCAGAGAATATTTTGAAAAATGTTTATCAAATTTTTTAAAAATACTAAATCTACGTTGTTCACACATATACCAAACGCTTTCTTATTTTTTGATGGCATCGCAAAACTTGTGTTTCGATTAAGTCTCAATATTTAAGTTTTGGGTTGAAAACGATTCTTTTTCTACTTAATACTTATGGATAGGCAAGTAAAAATTATTGTATATAACGTAACGTATATATGAACACCATAGTATTGTCGCGGCGACGGCGGTTGCCTGCCGTGGAGAAATTAAGTGTGGGTCAAACCATTCCACCACTTTTGTGGTTTTCCGGCGCGAGAAGCAAAACACCGCAACATTCAAGGACAGGTACGAGAGCATTATTACCGTGCGAGAAATTGTTCTAGATAGTTCGAATTCCAGCTAAAGCATTCCACTTCCCAGAACTTCAGTCCAGTCTATTTCACAGTTCAGTCCAGAGTAAGTTGTATGGTCCAGAGTTGATAGTCGCTCTGCTAGCACTGCAGTTTGTTTCCAGCTCCGTAGTTAATCTGCACGTAGTGTGTGCAGTACAGGGGTGCAGTCAACCAGTGAATATCGGAGTTGTGTCAGTCAGCAAGATGGGAGTGTAAAAGAGACACGTTGTGTGAGCATCGGAGAAATTACAGCAGCTCAAATTGATGCGTGCCACAGAGATATAAAGAGCATATTAAAGAGGCATGTTTACGCTGTGTATCTGTAAAACAAGAAGGTGATTATAAGTTAACATTGCGCTAATTCGTTTATATAAAAAATAAAGTGAGATAGTCTTGACGTTTTTCGTTGCAATATTATCTATATTAATGCAATTGTTGTTGCTTTTTTTTGTAATTTTACGTCCTCCAACGTTAAGCTATATCGGAGGTTGAATTGAATGCGTGAAATGATACTCAAATGAGTCCGAGGTCCATGGAGCTCAGAGCTACGCCACATTTGTCACAATTGTTTAAGCCTGGATTCCTCAACATGAGATCTGCGGTTGAAATCTCCCCTGGATTATGCTCCCTGACTGATGTTTTATCTAGGTGTTTCATAAATGGAAAATTCCGAAAAAGTGTCCTAAACTTAAGCTTGGAATGTTTCCTTTCGAATTTTCCATTTTCTTTTATCATTTAATGTATATACATGATGTTTCGAAACGACATGAACGAATATATAGAAGTATTTGCTCAGCTTCTATGTGACATATAGATAGATTTTACCGCCAATACAGCCGCATGAAAAACGGTCCAGAATGAGTGGGGATTAGGTAGTGACGGGAACAACGCCGCATGCCTCACGCTATCGAAGCAATCGCAGGTAGGTGACACACCGTGCCACCTGTTGTAGCAGTTTATAAACATATCGGCATACTCCTCGGTAGCTTACTACTATTAAAAATGTATTTGGCTTGTGAAACAACAATAAATAAGCTATTCCTTATAACATTCCGTTATAACAGTCCATCGACTTTTTCACCTTTTTTCACGATTTTTTCGAATCGATTTTTCACCTTTCATTTCGTTTTGCCTTTTATTGTTGCAGCTGCTGAGTTAATCTCTCTTTTCTAATGCCCAATAATTCGAAAAAATCCTCTTTTAATTGGCAAATAAGTTGGTGGACACATGCAACTTAAACCTTTTAGAGGGAAGTTAATGTTAGTGAGATTGAGGATGAAAGCATTAAATGATAAAAAGAACAGAGAACAATATCAAAGAAAAGTACAGATGTATTATTTTATCTTGACAGGAATCCTGCACGGTAGGAATGAGTAGCAACTGTGGTGGGGATAGTGCATTTATCGCCACAATGCGTCACACGCGTAAGATTACGAGAGGGGAGGGCGGTGCATAAGGTGTCTAAAAACAAATTTCATTCTCGAAGCCAGTTTTGCAGTTGTAATTCTTACTATGGTAGCAATCTCCACGCTTTTGCTGGATCTTAAATAGTACATAGGCATTTGGAACAAAACCCTGTTCTCCTCCAGCAGGCATGATAACCAACTGCCGGCCTTTCAATATCGCTGCAGAGTCCCTGTAACGTATTTCACTCAAGGCATATGGTCCAGTGTGTGCTGTATTTATATAAGTTTCAGCCATATAAACTATATAAACTGCACTTCGATATCTCCGAATATTTCGTAAATACTTAAGCCTTTTTGCACGTATGGTGCAATGTTCGATTAAAATGTGTCTGTCACGCTTAGTGCTTTTTTTTTTTTTTTTCAAATAATCCTAGCTTCAAAAGAACTCTTCTTAATTTTCAGACACTGCCTTGGAAGTCAGTAGAATTTTTAGCTTCATAATCACTTTCTTCATAGTTGGTCTTTGTTTTTCTATGCTTTAAAAATTATTCATATTTCGCCTAATTACTTCTGAATTAAAACATCCAAATTAGATTTTGTGCATGTTCTTAATCTTTGTTTACTGGGCATTGAGAAGGACGTTGTTGCACTAGTAGCAATGGCTTTTCTTTCCTTAATAACTCTCCTAAACTGCTTTCAGACACAACTGTTGCCTCAGATACCCTTCCCCAGATTTTATAGCTGACCCAGACCATTGTTCCTTTTTTATAAATCTATGTATATTGGTTATTACTTCTCGTGTTTTTAAATGTAGCATTTTATTTCCTAATGTGCTGCTAGGAGGCGTCATTTATAAATTATCTCTTGGAATCAGGAGACAAGCACATTTGGAAACAACTTGTAGTGTTACCGAGTAGCTCTGCACGTGTTTACTTGCTCGCAACTGCTATGCAACTGACCTGCCCTCCCCTCCAGGTGTAATCGTTCTGAGGTGAACTCGTCCAGATACTACTGTGCATCGCTCTGCACTTTTCAAGATAAAAAAAATACATCTGTAGATAAAGTCAACCAAAACTAAATGGCTTATGCCATGACACAAGCATTTTATTTCACTGTATTTAATAATACTAAATAAATCATTTTAACCCTAAGGAAGCTGTTGATTTTACAGTAACCGGTTGAAATTAACAATTAAGTTCATTTATGATCTTAACAATTAAGATCATAGCAAAATGAGCAAGCTTGGAATATCATTATCTGTCCAAGTCATTATCGACTTTTTCAAAAGTAACTGCCCTTTGCCCCATTACCTGAAAGCGAGGTAGGGTCATTGATAAAGAGCAAGGTGTAATACTTTTACTTTCGTGACCGGTGCATCCCAATAACTTTTGAGGTTCGCCACCAGTGGTTCCTGCACTGCCTAAGCACAAAATAATGTAATATTTAATGCTGCATAAAATTATACCTAAGAGAATTTCGAAGCTGGGACTAGTTAAGTTATAAACTACGAAACGGCTATATTCGTTCGGTGTCGTTATAGCCTTTGATAGATAGTACGTACTATTTTTCCCCAATGGATGATTGAAGCAGTTCTATATTAATGTTATAAGAATTAAGTGTAAAATGCTAAATTGGTATCCAATTAGTTTATTTATAAATTGTTATCAATTCCTCATCGTACAAAATATTTTGAGCTTTCAATATGCTATTCTTTTTAGCTAAAGTCCTGAGAACATTTATTGGGACGCTGGAACATCTCTGTATATATCTGGTGCGCAATGCTGTAGTACACAAAACTTTTTCTTGATTAAAAACTAACGTAAAAGAATTTAAGTCAACAAGTGCCCACTAAATATTTATAGACGTTAAAGTGAGTTACATCAATAAAATACGAGGCATGTTTTTTAAGTCAGTACCATTTTGCCATTCTGCCGCCGCAACGCTACGGTCAACGTTCCGCGCATGCGCGCTGGTTACCTACATCTCTTGTCTACGCACTGACGCCATTACAGTCTGATCCTTCATTGTATACGTTGGTTACCGGGTGTTTAAGATGCCTCCGACAATCGTGAGTCCTGCCGATTGTGAAGTACAGGCTGTTATACGATTTCTTAGTGCTAAAGGCGTAAAACCGATCGATATTCATCGTGAGATCTGTGAGGTTTACGGACAAAACCTTATGAGTGATGGAATGGTAAGGAAATGGGTGAGAGCATTTAGAGATGGCCGCACAAATGTGCATGATGAAGAACGGAGTGGGCGTCCTTCGGTCGTTACTGAAGATTTGGTGCAGAAAGTGGACGAAAAGGTGAGAGAAAACAGATGCTTTACAGTTTCATCATTGTGCGACTATTTTCCTCAATATTCTCGTAGTGTTTTGTATCGCATTGTGACCGAGAACTTAAAGTACCGGAAATTGTGTTCACGTTGGGTTTCGAAAATGTCGACGGATTTGCACAAAACCCAATGTTTAGGCAGTGCATTGACTTTCCTTGAGCGGTACCACAATCAAGGTGAAGATTTTTTAGACCAAATTGTTACTGGTGAAGAAACATGGGTGGCCTACGTCACACCAGAATCGAAACAACAATCCATGGAATGGCGACATTCATCATCACCCACAAAAGTGAAGTTTAAGCAAACAATTTCTGCCGGGAAAATCATGTGCACAGTTTTTTGGGACAGAAAAGCAGTATTGTTAGTGGAGTTTCTGCCTCGTAATGAGACAATCAATGCAGCGTCTTATTGTGAGACATTGAACAATCTACGCCGTGCAATCCAGAACAAAAGACGTGGCAAGTTGAGTAAGGGTATCGTTTTGCTGCATGGCAATGTCCGTCCACATATGGCTAATCGGACCAAAGATCTCATCAAATCTTTTCAATGGGAAACTCTAGATCATCCTCCATACAGCCCTGATCTGGCGCCCAGCGACTACCATTTGTTCCTGCACTTGAAGAAACATCTGGGCGGTCAGCGTCTTCAAGACGATAACGAAGTCAAAACAGTTGTGATACAGTGGTTAACACGTCAAGTGACAGAATTTTATGAGGAGGGTATTCAAAAACTGGAGCCACGTTAAGGCAAGTGCCTCAATATCCACGGAAATTATGTAGAAAAGTAGATTAAGGCACAGGCTTTCATGTAAAAATAAAATTATTGCGATATCTATGCACGTCTTTTTTTAATTTCAAAACGTTACTGACTTAGAAAACATGCCTCGTAGAAACATTTGCTCCTAATAATATGTAGTATATGAAGTAGGGTTGTGGATTATAAATTTGGTTTGTAGCTGCATGCGTTGCTCTGTCGTGTAGTGCGGTGAAGTAGGGTGAGGTCATTTCAAGCAGTGGTATGGTAGGCGGTGGAATTTCACCTTTGTAACGTAAAATCGATTGTCAATTGCAATCACTCGAGAGATGGTAACCTACACTAACACGACATCAAAGACAGATTGTCGTGGTCAATTGCATTGCCGTTAATGCTAATTGTGGTTTCACTATTGGTCTGAAGTGTCTTACTGGCCAATTACACGGAGTGGTTACCATTTTGTACCTGCATTAGCGTAATTGCTGTCCGCAACTGCTTTAAAACTTAAACACAAATGCGATCATTTTTGCTTTCTAATCACTTTTAACATTTAATTCCACCCAATACACATTCACTGAAAATACATACCTTCTAATTCAATAGGGGGGAGGATATTTGTGATGTATTATGTTCACAAGCTTTTCCTACCCGTTCTTCAACAACTATTCTGTAAAGGTCTGATGAGTTGCACACATAGGAATTTTTCTACTCTCGTACAAACTAATCTTACAAATAATTACAATGTCCTGCAAAATATAGCTTTTGTTCGCCGCTTAGCGAAGTGAAAGATATTTTAACTAATTTTGGTGTGCTAAATTGAATGCTGCTATCTATTCTTCCCTATCACGTAATGATTTTAAAATGGCATTTTATCTAAAAATCACGCGTTACAAAATGAATACAAACATCAAAACTTATGATTAATAAGTTAACTTATAATTAATAAGATAACATAATCTGTATATCTTTAAAATAAGGCGTGCATTCCTTGGTCAGAAAGTTGCCTGCACTGATTTACGCAATGGATCTCCTCTACAACTTCTTGATTTCTTGATTAAATCATTCACCTTGTTCATCTCAGGGATCCAAAATTTTCAGGAAAATAATTTAGATGAGAGTACAAGAAGCGAAGCTTACGAGGGTGGTCTGCAAAGTTTCCGACCTTAACATGAAGATGGCAGCACTCGTGAATAAAAGCTAATGTGTTTCTTTGTTTATCTATTGACAGTTATTCACCAAAGTTTCAACCCTTTTGGACGCTCAGTTGTTATATAACACGAAATATTTTATGGATAGAGTCAACATGAAAAATTCAATGCCATGGCCGGGATTTAAACCACGGATCTCCTGGTTTCCGTCTAGTCGCTCTTAACCTTTGAGCTACCATGGCCAACGTGCCCTCCTGACATTAAATTCTCCAGTTGACTCGTATATTTCCCCAGTAGACCACTAGGGGCTCTCGCATCCGAGATACACCGTTTGTGGCGACTTACTATCGTAAGTACTTCAGTCCCACGGATCTCCTGGTTTCCGTCCAGTCGCTCTTAACCTTTGAGCTACCATGGCCAACGTGCCCTCCTGACATTAAATTCTCCAGTTGACTCGTATATTTCCCCAGTAGACCACTAGGAGCTCTCGCATCCGAGATACACCGTTTGTGGCGACTTACTATCGTAAGTACTTCAGTCCCACGGATCTCCTGGTTTCCGTCCAGTCGCTCTTAACCTTTGAGCTACCATGGCCAACGTGCCCTCCTGACATTAAATTCTCCAGTTGACTCGTATATTTCCCCGGTAGACCACTAGGGGCTCTCGCATCCGAGATGCACCGTTTGTGGCGACTTACTATCGTAAGTACTTCAGTCCCACGGATCTCCTGGTTTCCGTCCAGTCGCTCTTAACCTTTGAGCTACCATGGCCCACGTGCCCTCCTGACATTAAATTCTCCAGTTGACTCGTATATTTCCCCGGTAGACCACTAGGGGCTCTCGCATCCGAGATACACCGTTTGTGGCGACTTACTATTGTAAGTACTTAAGTCCCACGGATCTCCTGGTTTCCGTCCAGTCGCTCTTAACCTTTGAGCTACCATGGCCAACGTGCCCTCCTGACATTAAATTCTCCAGTTGACTCGTATATTTCCCCGGTAGACCACTAGGGGCTCTCGCATCCGAGATACACCGTTTGTGGCGACTTACTATTGTAAGTACTTAAGTCCCACGGATCTCCTGGTTTCCGTCCAGTCGCTCTTAACCTTTGAGCTACCATGGCCAACGTGCCCTCCTGACATTAAATTCTCCAGTTGACTCGTATATTTCCCCGGTAGACCACTAGGGGCTCTCGCATCCTAGATACACCGTTTGTGGCATTGAATTTTTCATGTTAACACTATCCATCAAATATCTTAGCCTATATACGGCTAGTGTGGAGAAATAATTAATTTCCATCAATTAACTAAAACGAAATATTTGTTTTTGAAAGGCAACACGCCTACACAAATCAAAGATGAGGTGGGTTCTATGTATGGGGACTCTGCAACATCATTTACCACAGTGAAATTTTAGACAGCTGAGTTTAAACGTGGCCATAAGAGCTTGGAAGACAATAAACATTCGGGACGTCCAAAACTGCAACCACCGACGAAAACATCGCCAAAGTTCACCAAATTGTGATGGACAACTGCCGAATTAAAGTGACAGAGATAGCAGAAGCTATAAAGGTGTCAAAAGAACGTTTTGTCACATATTAAATCAACATTTAGACATGAGAAAGCTGTCCACGCGTTGGATGCCGCGTTTGCCCACGTTAGACCAAAATCTTGTTTGAATGAACATTTCCAACGCTCTGTTGGCGCAGTTTAGGCGCAATAAATCCGAGTTTTGGCACTGATTAATTACTGTAGATGAAACTTGGATATACCATTATACGCCCCAAACAAAAATACAGTCCAAACAGTGGACTGCAAAGGGGGAACCGGCTCCCAAAAAAGCAAAAACTGTTTTCTCGGCTGGGAAAGTGATGATGACTGTTTTTTTTTGGGGGGGCAGACAGTCATGGAGTTATTCTAATCGATTATCTTCAAAAAGAAAACACCATTACAGGAGCATACTACACATCATTACTTAACAAGTTGAAGGCACAACTTGCGGAAAAACGGCCACAATTGCAGAAAAATAAAATCCTGTTTCACCAAGACAACACGTAGTCTCATACCTCAGCGGTTGCGAAAATCTACGAATTACGGTTTGAACAACTTGATCATCCGCCTTACTCACCAGATTTAGCCCCAAGCGACTTCTTTTTGTTCCCTCATCTGAAAATTGCGCTCGGAGGACAGAGATTTTCGTCAGATGAAGAGGCTATCACCTTCGTGAACAATTATTTTGCAAAGAAAAACGCCGAGTACTATTTGGACGGGTTACAGAGATGGGAGCATCGCTGGGAGAAGTGTGTAGAGTTATAAGGAGACTATGTTGAAAAATAAAAATAAAAAATAATCTGAAAAAACGTCTTGTAACTTTATTAGGTCGTAAACTATTCAGAACACCCTCGTACACTCATATTTCGCTCTGAAGCATCTTTCTCATATTTTTTTCGTATCGCAGATGATTTATGTTTCCAAGAAACTTAGTACGTCCTTGATAGTACAACTCAGTTGCCGTATTTTATTATTGATGGTGTCCAAAATGCACTATTTTCATTAGCTATCTTATACCGAGCGGGGTGGCTCAGGCGGTTTCATCTGTGTCCCACATACGGGAGGTTCGGGTTCTATTCCCGTGGCCGATCCACCTGACCCATGGGTTTTTTCGGAATTTTCCCGGGTCCCTAGGCCAATGCTGGGTAGGTTAACTACATCCCCCGAATTTCCTGTCCCTCCATTTCACCTCCATTATCAATTCATGCCATCTCTTATCTGGTGGTTGCTTTCAGAGCAGGTGTCGGCGGGAGTCTCGGCGGTGCATGGCAAGATGATATGATTTGAGGAAAAAACTTTCCGCTCCGGCGAGACGGACTTCGCTCTCCGAGCCGGCCAAGTGGGTCGATTCAGAAGCGCGGCAGGTGGGATGCCGGTTGTGCAGGACCGACTGGAGTACACTGCTCTGGGGAAGCGGCTCCGGTCTCCAAACCGGCCTCGTGGGATGACGATTGACCTAAACCCACCGCCCGGGAGTTTCTATCTGCTAAAGTGTAGGGATCTCACCCTGTGTACTGTAGTGACTCCTTTGGATCAGCCACCCTCTGTCTCTCCTCACCTCCCTCTCGGAGACGCCTCAGTTGGTGCATAGGTACAATAGATCTCGTCATAACAATTTGGAGAAAAATATAAGTATTATAAAATTTTAAAAAAGACAGTGATTATCTCCGAAATTCTTCAATCAGCAAGAAAAAAATGTATGAGACAGGAACTGTGTGTACTAATGAGTTCCATATTTATATGTAGTAACATTTTATCTATCTGTTACGGTTTACCAGTCAGTCGCCCAGAATCGAAAGGACTTCTGAGAAAATTGTAGAAACTCCAACATGTATTTTTTTTTAATTTACGGCCGCCCCAACGTTGAGTTATATCGGACGGTGAATGAATTAGGTGAAATGATGCTCAAATGAGTCCAGGGTCCATGGAGCTTAGAGTTACCCGACATTCGTCTTGAAGGATAAAGGAAACCCCCGAAAAACCTTATCTAGGTAACTCACCCTGACGAGATTTGAACTCGGGACCTCTTGAACGTGAGAAAGACATGCTACCATCTACGCTACCGAGGCGGGCAACAAACAATATTGTGACTTTGTGGGTTCGTGAAATGAAAAGTCCAATTGCACCACTCAAAAATGTTCTTTATTTCCACCGACTTACAGTTAAACACTTGCCAATTACACAGAATTACGTCATGCACACAATTACGATTCACCAATTCATCCGTTACAATTCCACTTTGCTCTCGCAATTACGTTAACTCCTCCGACGCACGTACACAGTCTTCTCGTCCGTACACTAGCACGACACTGCTTCGCTGCTCGCCAAGAACTGACTTTCCTCCAGCCCGACGTGTTGCTTATATAGGGACAGCTGGCCAATCTAGAAGGTTCTGGATTTGATGAAATATCCCGTAAGTTCGAGAACTCAGGTGGAACGGAAAGAGACGGCACAGTGATGTTTTTCCAGCCAACCCTCGTTACCGCTATAAGACAAATGAAGGGGCGTGACGAACGCCTACCGTCTCCTGCTGCCGCCGGCCGGTTCTATAGGTAGTTCCGACGTTCGGGTGACAGTATTATTTTAGTAAAATCCTTAGATAGATTTTAATAAAATCAAAATTTTCTAAATATGTTCCAAGTAAAGGGCCATTTTGATGAAAACTTTTTGTTGCATTCTTCGAAGAGCTTAATTTAAATATCCTGTTTGATCTTAACGGACTTCTCGTCTTCATACTTAGTACAAAAAAGTAAAAATAATTACATGAATGCAAAGTCAAAGATCGTAATTTTCCTACACCAAGATGTTCCTATTCCATTCGTCTGTAGCCCTTGAAAGTTTTTCGATTAAGTTGTGTAACATGCTATTATTATTTAACAAGGAAATATCACATGTCTTGACTTGGCACTGTTTTATGTATTTCATTCTTATTTAATAAATACAGTAGTTGTAAATTTTATATGGCACACTGTACCGCCATTACAGATATGAATCACACTATACCACTACAGGGTTCTTCATTTAAAACCTAACGGAGCACATGACGTTTCACCTACCACGCGAACTTGCTGGATTCCCCCACTACCGGCTGAACAGGCGCTTCACTCTATACCAGCAATGGGACGATGTAAACAAAAGCACGCGTACATGTGCGACGTCATTGGCTGTTTAGTCTTGTATCTCTATTCGGATGAAAAATATTGTTCGTATGTCATTTTAAAGACTCTACATGTAATGCAAAATATATAAACAACTTAACTTATTACAAATGCAACCGTGAAATAGTAAAAATTGGTGTTTTATTTGATATAATAAGATAACTTCTATGTATTAATCAGAGTATAGGCTGCGTTTGCGCGGTTTGAAAGCAGACGGAAGGGAGAGCATCGGTTGTACAACATGTATGCTTCCGTGCACATGTAAACATCACAAAGAGAAAACGTTAAAAAGTGGTGAAAAACAAATTATATTGAACGTATTTTGCAAGTTGTGTGAAAAGTATCCCACTTTATCAATGGAGGACATTAAATTGTCAACAGAATAAATCGGTGTTTCAGCGCCAAGTATCAATGCCCCTCGAAATTAAGTGAAAAGGGGTGGCTTTGCACTCCTGGAAAACATCGAAAAAGAAAGAAGCCAGTTGTAGAAGGTAAATATGATGAATTTGTTAAAAGTTATATTCTTCGTAAGGTCCATAGCTTCTTTGAGAGAAACTGAGCCACCACAATTACAAAAGTGCTTCAAGCACTTTGATAAATGAGCTTCCACACCATTATTCACGTCGCGGCATAGGTTTTGAATTTGTAAACAGAAACAGAAAAAATATAATTGTTGAGCATGAAGATATTTTGTTGTGGCGCAGGAATTATCAAAGGAAAATTCGGAAGCGCAAGTCGTTTAAGGAATTGGTCCGTTGTCAGATTCCAATTAGGTACGTAATTCTTTTTTCAGTTGCATGCCAGTAGAACTTTCAAGTCATTACCTAAGTGGCTACACGCAGTTATTTAGCACTGTTATTCCGCAGAAAGACCCTGTCTTATTTTTAATTTATAAATGAGATGAGGTTATGTGAGGAAATCAAATACTTGAGTAATTGTTGTAAGCATTCAGTCACATGTTAGCGTACAAAAGGAAAAATAGTACACAGTAGACACTCATTTGCATTTAATCTTAACATAAAATTGCTACCGCATAAACTATCCAAAACATCGAAAACGGCAAAGCAAAACATTGCATAGAAGTTCGTTGACAGCTCACAAGTTTGACACGTGGGAATAGAATAGCGCGAATATTCCCTCCAAGGTCACCAGTGCAGTAACACATTTTGCCGCTTTGTTTACATCCTGCAATAAATTAAGTATGACGCCAGCATAGAGCAATGAAATGTTGTGTGTAAAAATTATTATAAATGAGAATCACCAAGCCATGTTCGCACAGAGTATATTCAAATATTCCATGGTGAAGTACCTCCTTCCAGATTTACAATTCACAAGATTGTGAAGTAATTCAAAAACACTGGTTCTGTGACAAATAAAAAACGAAACCGTAAACGTACAGTGTCAACAAAGGAAAAGTTAGACGACATAGGCGCATGTTTTGAACGTTCACCAACCAAATCCAACCCAAAATAAGCACAACAGCTGAGAATTTCAGAGTCTCCTACATAGAGAACAATTAAATGATTACAGGTATCCATAATTTCGAACAAGGTGACTCAGTATCACGAATGCATTATTCGGAATGGTTTCTTTCATCGGTGAATGACGGTTTACTTGATTCACAGCTTCTGTTCTTTTCCAACGAGGCGTGGTTCCTCCTCAGTGTCGTGTCATCACTCAGAACAGTTGGTACTGGGCCTCTGAAAATCTACATAGCACTCAATAAATCCCACATTATGATATAAAAGCTAGAGTTTGATGTGCTGTTAGCACAAGACGCATAATAGATTCAATATTCTACGAGCAGAAAGGTACCTAAATTATATTTTGTCCCCATTTTATCATGAATTGGAAGAAGAGAAATCATATGGGTAGGTTCAACAAGATACTGCTACTGCCCATATACAGAGAGAGTCCATGAATAAAATTAGGGAAGTGTTTGAAGATAACGTGATTAGTGCTGTTGTATGGCCCTCTCGTTCCCTAGAACTAACAGTGTATGATTTTTACTTGTGGGGTAACCTGAAAGACAAAGTTTACGAGACCAAACCTCACGCGTTGGCAGAACTAAAGCACAATATTAGAAATGAAATTGGAAACATTACACTGGCCCAACTTAATCGCGTAATCAGAATATGCTTTCCCGATATAATGGTTTTTTAGCCGAGGGTGGAAGAAATTTTCAGAATCGTATGCAAGGTAAGAGTGTTATATATGCTTTATGCGCGGAGTTTACTCGTATGTAGGAGCAACGTTGGCTGTTGGCTACAAACTAATCGCGCAGAAACGTTAGGTTTTAAATGAAGAACCCTATATATGTTGTCCATCACTACATTATCCTCCAGTGTTTCACTGACATATATATGATTCGTTGTCCATGTCTCTGACATAATCAAACACGAGTTTCCAGATGAGGGCGGAGACCACCACACTGACGAAGCCATACAGTAACAGCAGTACTTTAGACTCGTCCCTGACGATGCTGTATAGAAGTGTACCAGCGAGGAGGTACACGAAGTAGAAGGACAGCAGGAAGGCATGTGCCCACAGCCAGAACACGAGGGAACTGCGGCGATCAAGATGTGCACCACGGATCAAGGCCAGACAGTTGATGAGAATTTGGACTGTACAAGCCATGTCCAGTCCGAACACGAGCGATCCCAGAGGCATCTCAGCGAGTTCCGAGTGCTCGCCAGTACCGTTGCTGCTCAGGAAGTAGATGGCACTCTGTGGATCACTGTGCAACATCACTATAACCAGCATGGCATTGACACTAAGGTAGAGTCCACTACAGATGAGCCAACAGTTGCCCATCGTCACTACCACCCAAAGTTACCCTGGCTCTGAAACAAACACAATATACATTATAATTATAACCAGCTTGGCTCTTAGAGTAAAGTCCAGTTGAGCCAACGCCTGCACATCCTCAACTACAATCCAAGTCACCCTGGTTCTGAAACAAACATAAAACATACGAGGTCTGTTTAATAAAGAATGATCATAATTTTTACGGTCATAATTTTTGTACTAAAATTCAGTCTTATTATATTCTGTTAGCTTAATGTGAAACAAACACGCCGTAGTAGTTTCATTCTTGGTACTTCTGGCTCCCACCCGTGAGAACCAGGCAAGTTCAGATATGTTCAGTATCGCCTACCGCTGCAATAGAGGTAACACGCGATGAACAATATGCGAGTTTGAAATTCTACATTCCTCTCAACAAATCTTAATTTGAGGCCTATACATTGCAACAGGAGGCCTATGGAGAGTCTGTTCTGCCCTACAGCACAGCTTGAAGGTGATTTAAAATGTTTAAAGAGGGGAGACAATCAATTTCTAAGGACGGTAGACCCGGTGCTCTAGTTACTGCTCTTATGGAATAAAATATCAACACTGCTACTGCCATTGTGAGAGAGGATCGACGAATTACCTTAAGATCACTTTCTGAAATACTGAACATTTCATTGGGTGCCACCCACATGTTTGTGACAGAAATATTACACATGAGACGTGTTTGTGCGCAATGGGTTCCAAGGCTGTTGATTCCCAAACAAAAGGACATTCGCATGCAGGTCTGCATGCAGTTAAAGTTGATGATCGGGAGTTTCTTTCAAACGTAATCACTGCAGATGTAACTGGGCTATATATTTTTTTATCCTGAGAGCAAACAGCAAAGCTCAGTGGGGAAATCTCCTTCATCACAAACCCCCAAAAAGCAAACGTGGTTGCTTCTGCTGGGAAAGTTATGGTCATCTCATTCTTTGATATTCATGGAATGGTTTATCAGCATGTTGTACCTGCACACACATCAGTAACTGGACAATACTACAGGCATTTCCTGAAAACATTGCAAGTCCATATCAGGCGCAAAACCACATTTCCAATAAAGCAGTCTGGATGCTGCACCACGATAATGCATGGCCGCATATTGCCAATGTTGTTGCTGAATATCTTGCAAAAATCAACCTGAAGTGCATCCCTCACCCTCCATATAGTCCGGATTTAGCCCCATGTGACTTTTTTCTATTCCCTAAGTTGAAGATACGCCTTCGTGGAAGGCATTATGCATCATCAGAAGCAGTGGTAAAGGCTGCGGAACCGATTTTGAAGGACCCCTCAAAAAATTGTTTCCAGCATGTCTTTGAAGACTGGCAGAAACCCTGGGACAAGTGCATTGCATTCAGGGGAGACTATTTTGAGAATAACCATCAACATTATGAAGATGAGTAAAGGTATGTTGTCAAAAAATAATTGTGATCATTCTTTATTGAACAGCCGTATAATCATTAAAACTGTGATACAATATAGAAAAAACTATGGCAAAAAATTACGAGGAAGTAAAGTTATGTTCTTCACATTAACCAGGATTAGATAGCATTCCTTATGAATTTCTGAAGCAACTGTCTCACAGAGTACTTGTTTATCCGAATGGCCTGTGCAGTTTCATTTGGTTATTGAAGGATTTCCCTAATCAGTGGCACCCAGCATTGCTGTTTCCATTTTCAAACCCAACAAGGACCTCTCAAGTTCTTAGAACTTTCGCTCAATAGTACTGACAATGTACATTTGAAGCTTATGGAAAAATAGTAAATCTAAAACTAAAATACAGGTGGAAAAATTTTTAATGACATCAAAGCGACAGTTTACACAAAAAAATGATAAAAGACAATAGGTGCTTTGCCAAAGCTGTACCAACAGTTTTGAACCTCTCCGAAGTTTCAAACATCGAGAGCACGTTCTAGTGCTCTACCCCAAGTACAATACATGGCGACTACAGACTGGCATCTGCAACCTACCCAGATGCTCTCAATAATCACACAGTGAATAATTAACATATCTAACAAAATTTAACGTTCATAGCCTAATTTGAAAATTGTATATAATTATTAGCTTCCTGTAATCCATATATGATGTAAGCCTACTTAAGTTACATACACACAAACGAGCTTTCGAAAGGAGTAAATGAAGTTGAAGTTCAGCGTTTATGTTAACCATGAAAAATCCCTTGAGAAAGTGCAAATAAGTTCTATTTTATATGTATATAGGGTTAGAGTTATAAAACGAATCCCCGCATACTTAGAGTTACATGGATCCATTGTGCCTGTTACCTCCCAGAGGGACAGGTGTATAGCAAAGGAATCACAGGAAACTACAAGCAGCAGTTATACAGGCCCCAACTGTCCCTATCAATTCCAGATACGTACATCTGTCCCACTGCTGGACCGCTTAGAGCGGATAATGAACAACCCGTCGACCAATAAACCCTCGAGGAGTACTCTTTACGTTGGGCAAGCACACGCACTATCTGTCCGGCACTACCATACACCACGAAACCTAAAGAACACACGAATTATGAGAGGAACACGTGCACACGAAATGACGAAAACAAATAGTGGTGGATGGAAAACCACGCTACCACGAAAAAAACCTCGAGAAACTCAAGCTGGGCGGTTGATGGAATCGATCCCCAGACCTTCGAACGTACATCTTACATTTTACCTCGAAGCTTGGTGAAAGGTATGTTCGTAAGCACCCATATAATTATACAGTCCAGTACATCTGAAGCTATCTGAAATAAGTAAATGAGTATAATGTATTACGGGCAGAAGTTTTTAGTACTTAAAGAACTGAAAACCAATACAGTGAAACTAACCCAAATGATTGGAGGAGCAAAATAATTTCAGTTGCCCTAGAAGGATAAATGTCATCAGTTAAAGTGACTGTTGCGTTTCACGATACTTAAGGAAAACAAAATTATACAATGGATCCTAAATGTAAGACAAACATAAACCACAAGTAAAACTTTTCTCTTCTACTCATGTTAAATGCTCGTGCTGTAACTTGAAACTCGTGTATTGCCAACTGAATGTAATGAAGTCGGCCATGAACTTCCGCCATAAAATACACAACTCATTCCGCTAGAGGCGCTACGAAAACATTCCTGTTATTTGTATTGGCTCCATAGTATCTATTAAACAGTAAGTATTTTTCTTTTTTATTTGTAATATTTAACGTCCAGGCTACATCCTAAATGTTAAAACAAAATACATGCGCTTGGAGGTAACTTGAAAGTGAGTTCTTATTTTTATGGGCGCTGATTAATTTCCGTGGTTCTCAGGATCAATTATATATGAAGTACTCTAATTTTGCTCAAAGCCCTCCTTAGAGGACTGGAAGTTCTTTAAGTGCCGTGAATCTAGGCATGGGACTGTGCCCTTACTTCTCTTCAGAAAGAAGGATTTTTATAAATTAATCGTCAAGGAGACGCTATAATATAATACAGAAAACTATAATGGAAAAAAAATTGGAAATGAAGAATTTCTATAACAAATACAAGTGCGACAGACTATATACATGATGACATTAAACAAAAATAACCTTATGTTATGAATATGTGAGAAGAGGTTAACAAATATGATCTTCAGATGCAATTCTCATGAAGATTTGGCATTATGGAGTGGCGGGAAAAATACCTTATGTGTTCATTCACACTCTTCTCATTCTTATATAAACTATGTATACAAAAGAACTTATTTTTTCTTTGTGTTACTGAGTTAAACATTTGTAGAAATTGTTTTATTAGTATTTCCTTAGGGAACACTGTAAGCTTCAAGCGATAGTCACATCTTTTAACAGCTGCTCGCTATGTGATTTGCATGACCAGAAAAAAAGAATAACTTCCTTTTTGAGTAACGTATAGGTATCGGAAATTCAAATCAACAATAGGGAATACTCGTTAATGTTTAATTCCATAAAAAATTATGTTTACAAAAGATGGTGTGGTTTAACGATATGTAAACATTTATTGTAATAAGATTTTATCTATCTCTTACCATTATGCTAAAATAATTCAGGACGAAGAGGGTCAGAGAATATTTAAGGAAAATACAAGATATAAATTTCATATGAATTGAAAATACATGTGGTATTTTAAACATTTTTGAGAAAATAAAAATGTTCGATCAAATGTTCCATGCAAAAGATAGTCTGGTGTTCGGAGAATGTTATTGAAAATTTCCATGTCGTATCCTAGGAAGATGTTGATCTTAAATACCAAGTTTGGTATGTAACCAACTTTTCCATTTTGAACTGGTGACAGACACAGACAACACACACATGGACCTTATGCCAATAAATAATAATAATAATAATAATAATAATAATAATAATAATAATAATAATAATAATAATAATAATAATAATAATAATAATAATAATAATAATAATAATAATAATAATAATAATAATAATAATAATAATAATAATAATAATAATAATAATAATAATAATAATAATAATAATAATAATAATAATAATAATAATAATAATAATAATAATAATAATAATAATAATAATAATAATAATAATAATAATAATAATAATAATAATAATAATAATAATAATAATAATAATAATAATAATAATAATAATAATAATAATAATAATAATAATAATAATAATAATAATAATAATAATAATAATAATAATAATAAATTCCTTTCTCCCTTTCTCGTCAAGCTGACGTTAAGAGGCACTTGGGTTCCCTCAAAGCGAGGTAGCCGAAGCATCTGACCTGAGAGATGAAATTAGGGTTAAGAGGTCGGTCCAACGCCTGAAATGAATGAATGATGTAGCAATTGGTGGAACGCCGGTGGGGGAAACTGGAGGGCCCGGAGGAAACCCATCCCAGCGCCATGCTGTCACCACAAATCCCACTTTGCTGTCGCCTAGGATCGAACCCGGGCCGCCTAGGTGGCAGTCAAGCGGTCTAACCACTCAGTCATGGCGCGGCCATGATGATTGATGATGATGATGACGACGACGATGATGATGATGATGATGATGATGATGATGATGATGATGATGATGATGATGATGATGATGATGATGATGATGATGATGATGATGATGATGATGATGATGATGATGATGATGATGATGATGATGATGATGATGATGATGATGATGATGATGATGATGATGATGATGATGATGATGATGATGATGATGATGATGATGATGATGATGATGATGATGATGATGATGATGATGATGATGATGATGATGATGATGATGATGATGATGATGATGATGATGATGATGATGATGATGATGATGATGATGATGATGATGATGATGATGATGATGATGATGATGATGATGATGATGATGATGATGATGATGATGATGATGATGATGATGATGATGATGATGATGATGATGATGATGATGATGATGATGATGATGATGATGATGATGATGATGATGATGATGATGATGATGATGATGATGATGATGATGATGATGATGATGATGATGATGATGATGATGATGATGATGATGATGATGATGATGATGATGATGATGATGATGATGATGATGATGATGATGATGATGATGATGATGATGATGATGATGATGATGATGATGATGATGATGATGATGATGATGATGATGATGATGATGATGATGATGATGATGATGATGATGATGATGATGATGATGATGATGATGATGATGATGATGATGATGATGATGATGATGATGATGATGATGATGATGATGATGATGATGATGATGATGATGATGATGATGATGATGATGATGATGATGATGATGATGATGATGATGATGATGATGATGATGATGATGATGATGATGATGATGATGATGATGATGATGATGATGATGATGATGATGATGATGATGATGATGATGATGATGATGATGATGATGATGATGATGATGATGATGATGATGATGATGATGATGATGATGATGATGATGATAGGAATGCAACTATATAAACAAGACCAGCTACCAGGCATCATTACAAACGATATACGTTAAAAATCATCGTAATATAACGGTCATTCTCCTACAAACTATTTTGACGAAAACTTATTTGTATCTATTTTTTGTCAATCGAAATAAACTTTACAAAAGAAGTTCCACTACAAATTTCGTTGTACGTCCAAAAGGGAACACAATAGGCTCAAATATTAGTCAAATCTTCAATAGGTGGTTCCCATTGTATCATCTTTAAATTCCATATTCTTTCCATAACATCGCGGAAAACAATAATATAGCACATTTAAGAAAATTATATTGCAATAAAACCTAGTTATCCCGGACCTTTATAACCTGCAAGTTCAGATAACCCGGACCAGTTTTGAAAAAAAAATGCTGTTTAGCTTAGTAAATAATTTTGATTATTTCATGTTATGGCTGGAAAATCATTGTCTAAATAAACTTAAAACAAAAATAACGAACCTAGATAGAAAAGTTACAAAATCTATTTCTTACTAACTTCAACGCTTAGTAAATTTCAAAGAACACTGCAACCTAATAAAAACGCCTCATAATAAATTATTTTACAAGTGATGCACATGCTAGATCCACGGCTTCTTGAACAGCAATGTCACTCATTTTTATAAACTTTTACTGCTTTATAATGGCCATCAAAAATCGAAAGATTCAGTTCGGCTACACATAAACCTATAACCTAACCAACAAGACATATGTTACTTCAATTAATTCATAAACAAAAGAGTGGATAGGAAGGCTTTGCATATATAATTTAGATGTAGCTTTTCATTTGTTCGCATTTGAATTCATTATTTGTTTCTTACGTACAATAAAATATGGAAAGCTATTTTGATTTATTATTGTTTTTACGGTTTTTTCAAGTATTTTTAACGTAATTGGCTAACAACGAAGTGTAAGTTACTTATCAGATCTCGACCCTGCGGGCCTCGGGTTCCCAATATACATTCTCGACCTGATAAGTATTACAGTTCTTAGTGCACAAGAACTTTAATCGTTTGTTTTATTCAATTCTCGATGTTACATTTGGTTAGAATATAATACTTTCTCTGCCTAGTATATGTATGTGGTAGAGAGATTCAAAATCTATTTCCATTTTGGAATTGATTTACATTCTTTAAATACAGTTACAAGTGTAAACATTTTTCACTTGTTTTGTATGACACAAAATGACATACACAAAAAGCGTCCACTCTGAACGAATTAGGTAAAACAAGATAGTTCTGCTGAGTGAAAATTTGAACAACACAGAGCAGAGGCAACATCCGGTTTTACGAAAACAAAGGCTAGCAGGCAGAGCACAAACAGAAAATGATAGAAACAAACCTGTATGAACTCGTGGCATGTTCCAGTATCGGTAGCCATTAACACTAAAGCGCATGATAAGCGTGAGTCGCTCTTGTTATCACAGATATCGATAAACAATCATAAATAGTAATTCTGAGATAAGCTAGCGCACGTCGCTAATGAAAGAATGATTGCATCAGTCAAACCATTTTCGCTGTCTGCGTCATTTGTTTGTTGCCCACTACCCCCTGCGTCCCTCTTAATTTTCGTTAACTTTCCCTTTCACTCTTTTCAATTTCTCCCCCTGAATCGCCCTCCTCCACTCCTCTCCTCTCCATGCAGATTCCGCTGTAAGAGAAGTTTCGAAAATCAGTAATAGGCCCTTTCTGAGGTGTTAATGTGCTTTAAAACACTAGCAAAAACCCAACAGTACACAAACTTGTGTCTCATCCATATACTTGTTATGTGAACAGAAATATACTGTTCCTCATGGCAATTTGAATGCAAGAAAATAAAGTTTTCCTTTGTATACCTTTAGAACAATTATTTAATTACAATTATGTTAACTCAAATTACAATGGTGTCAATATTTGGGACAGTATTTCTTTTTATATTACATAAATTTACACACACAAGCACAGACATTCATGCTGCTAGACTCTAGAGAGGTCGTGGAATGATCCAGGGCTTGAGGAAAATGTGGATCCTCCAGCCAAGAATTGAACACACAACCTCCAGATTTGCAAATTAGCTACACAAACTTTCTTATACTTGTATGATAGGAACTATACACCTGACAAGAATGAATGCAAACGGCCAACAATGGAAGCTGCTGTAAAAACAGATACGCGGCATTACGTCACCACTCCCTGTACCGTTTGGCAATAGTGAAATGAGCACTTGAGTCTCCTACAGTGGACTATTTCGAATCAGGTCAAAATGCAAACACCACCGCAAGAAGTCAAACCCTTACAAAGTAAGTAATGGATATTCAATGTCTTACAGTTTTGTAAAGAAGAGAAACATACATGAATGTGTAGTGTTTAAGCTAACTTTTGCTACATGCGACACCGCAGGTGGTGACACTGATGATACATCAGATTAAGATGTAGCACTGGTGGAATGAAATGGCGGTGGAAACCGGAGCACTCGGAGGAAACCCACCCCTAGATACCGCTTTGTCCACCATAAATCTGGCATGCAGTCGCCTGAAATCAAAACCGGGCTGCTATGGTGTGAGTCGAGTTGTCTAACGGTAAATCTTTAGTGTTTTCGTCTCCATTGTTGAAACGTTGGAACCATGGTTGTGCCACACCTCACTAACGACACCTCCTTCCACTTCACATATTCTTCGAGCTGAGGCAGCTTTATAATCTTGTTTCCAGTAGTGTTTTAGAAGGACCCTTAAGTTCAAACTTTGTTATCTCCATTTTGAGATTGTTTATTAACAACTGAAGACTGATACATGCTTGCAATGTACCCAACACTAGCCATGGCATCCTGTAAATAGCATTGCCAAACCAAAGAAACCCAATAAATTCTCCAAAATACAAAAATCAAGAAACCGACTTTACTTATGGGACCACCTATACACAAACTTGTGCTTGTTTCTTATATTTGATATGTGATAGAAACTATACAGTTTTCACGGTACTAGTATATATTAAGGAATAATAAAGGTAACTCGAAAACATGATGTATTGAATTCAGAAATATGTTTCTTTGCATTCTACAAATTATACTCTAAAAGCCTTATTTTTACTTTTGTTTCAGGTTAATCAAGATTGATATTTACAGAAACTGCTTTACTAATCTCTGTTTCATATAACCTTGCCCCGCTGACATGTATCACTCCGCGTGCAACTACCTCCCCCTCACCCTAATTGGCTAATGCTTTCGCGCCATAGGCCATAGGTGGTGCCTTCCCGTCACATTTAAACCTGCAGTAAACGTCATAATAATTGCCAGGAAGATAGAAATAAGAATATGAAGGCATACAAAAATACAATTTTATAATGATACTAAGCATGTTGAAACTGAATGAATGAGCAATGAAACTGGAACAAGTTTATAATGAAAGGCCTTCGGCCTTTTCCACTAGGATTTTTTAAAACCAATACACATATCTTGCAAAAATGCTTGTATTTCGGTCTTAAAAGTCGTGTCACGCCATACTTGTCGTGTGTCCTTCATTCACCCAAGTCTCGCCAAGGTAGTAAGTATATTTTGCGACTTTTATCCCGGTACAGTCTGATTGTCCTTGAATAACATCTTCGCCACACAGCAATATTGCCCCTGGAGTGGTAAGTTTTCCTGTTGTCTCAATTTTATGTCGTGATGTTCCTACGCATCTAACACTCACACCTGTAAGTTCAGAGCACAGCTGTTCGACTTCTCTCACTGACAAAGACGGATTCTTCTTTGTGTGTGCAGTAAACACATGCACCATCATTCTTTTTTACGCCACTTTGTAACGGTTTTCCCTTGCGATGCTTCAGCGAAAAACTGGCGGTAGACTCTGCCATTATACATATAATAAGTACACGCACCATAAACGATCAATAAAATAATTTAGTTCTCTCACTCGGCACAACACACCTTCGAATGGCGATATATGACTAATCCAGTTCAAAACATGGTCAGTGATAAAAGTCATATAAACAAATATGTCATCACTACCACTATATCACATGCTATCGTGCCATATGAAAGGCGGGCTTGGGAGCAAAGGAACCTCCTCTTTACCTCGTTTAAGAATTAACATGCATTTCAGATAAATCAACTCTGTTGCGTAATATATTTAATTCAAACAGTTACGAAAATATAAATTTGACAATTCTCTTCCAACATATAAAGATATATCACCATGTTAAATAACGAACTAATTTTTACCGCACAACAGCCTATACTACAATAGCAGCCAATAGATCACGTGACCGTTAAGAGATACGGGGCAAGCTTATGTGAAAGAAGGATTGCACATTTTTTTTAGATACAAAGGAAATGCAGTATGCTTAGGCGAGTCAAATTCTAAAAGCGATCCGCCGGGAATTATTAAACATTCCTCTTTTTACATGAACACGAAAAAAATGCCAACATTGGCTTAGTTGAAAAAGTATGAGGCATTTTACATTAAAATAAATAGTAAATAATGCTTCAGAAATAGCTCTATTACTACAAAAATTTATATAAATTCTGTTTTGTCGAAATCTTCCTACATTTTGAATGTATGTATTGCACATGCACGCACAGAAGTTTTTCTAAAAATTGTTTAATTAAATTCATAGGACTCAAAATTTCCATTCCTGATGAAATCTGGACATCACGGTTTTGCTCAGAGTACATTATTGTCTCCTACCCTCGTAGGTGGCAGAGCAAATATAAGGGTAGTTCAATATCTATACAAAGTGTGCCTCACGCCCTCGGAAGTTTATGAAATAGTTTGTCACTTCTACCACTATATTATTTTCTCCTGTCATGATGATATGAAATTGAAAATTCTTTTCCAGCGCTATCTGCGTGCTACAGGATATTGTTACCTGTTGAACTCATGAATATTGTTTGCAGATGGCTCTGCGCTCGCATCAAAATGCAGCCTGAATTACTTCAGATAGGCTTTTTACTCTTGAACAGGAAGTAAAAAAGTTCTCTCATGGAATGGCTGTTAAAAAACAAATAGAGGGCGTGAAATGTCACCTGAGACGCCCCCTGGGTTGGTGATGCTTGCTGAATACCAATCAGATTTAAAAGGGGGACTGAAAACAGATGCCGCACCCCTAGTGGCGTTCAAATTAATGCAATCCACAAGCTGCAGAAGGAAAAAAATGAGAAAGAAAAAAAGAAAGCCAACGTTCTTATGCGTTCTTTGCAAACATGCTGCAGTGTTGCTAGTTGTATTCTATCCAAAAATTTGATGTCGCGACTTCACCGGAAATATGTCTTTTGAGACCCCTCTATCCAAAAAGAAAGATGTTTTTAGAAAAAAACCAAAGGATACTTTTGTGCCTCTGTCAAAATATTGCATAAATACGGTGACAGAAAACGACAAAACTGTCTTATTTTCACCAAAATCGTTAGCTCTATGCTAAGGTAAAATGGCCTTTCCTTTTACACAAATGCAACACTTCGAAGCGTCTCTGTAATTTTCCTTCAAGTTTCTGTAGCATGCACTCTTTGTGCTTGTATAACCTTTCTGACATACAGAAGACCTCTAGCACGGAGCTATGCACCAATTCTCCATACCAATTCGATATTCTGCAGATTTACAGCTTAGCGATTCCGCACCCGGAGCCATACCTACTGGCTTGTGAAGTGCTTCCTTCTCGTTCCACGGCCTGCCGACTGCTTATCATGGAGCTTGCATTGTACCACACTCAGATAGAAGTACCATACTGCTCTCACTATACAGCTTACTGCTGACTGACTCACTGTGACTACTCTTACTGGCTGTACGCACTACAAAATTTATTCTTAAATCGCTGCTCTTTTTTTAAGTCATATCGGATGATGGATGAAATTGATGAAATGATGCTCAAATGAATCCAGGGTCCATAGAGCTTAGAGTTACCCGACATTCGTCTTTCAGGATAAGGGGAAACCCCGGAAAAAACCTTATCCAGGTAACTCACCCCAACCGAGATTTGAACTTGGGACTCTTGAACGTGAGGCACACATGCTACCACCACGCTGCCGAGGCGGGCAATCGCTGCTCTGTACATAGTCATGATACCAGAGGCAAACATGATTTAGATACACCTCACAATACACTTAGTAAGTCCATAAATAGCCATTGCTATCAACAACTAAAATTAAACTGAAATTGTTTAACAAACTTCTCCTGGAGATAAAGGAACTGCCGCAAAGCAGATTTGTAAACAGGTTAAATCAATGTTTGGAACAAAAGACACTTTATGTTATACAAAAATAGCTTCCTTTTTTTTTTTTTTTTTTTTTTTTTTGTAATTTACGTCTTCCAACGTTAAGTCGTATCAGACGATGAATGCAATGGCTGAAATGATGCTCAAATGAGCCCAGGGTCCATAGAGCTTAGAGTTACCCGACATTCGTCTTTCAGGATAAGGGAAAACCCCGGAAAAACCGTATCCAGGTAACTCACCCTGACCAAGATTCGAACTCGGGACCTCTTGAACGTGAGGCAGACACGCCACCACGCTACCGAAGCGAGCAAGAATAGCTAGATCTTAATATTCATGCCTCTGAATTTCTGTAAATATATTGTTAAGATAATAGTAAACGGATTATTAATATCATTATTTAAGCATAATGTACCCTAAACCATAAGCCTGTATGTTACTTGATAACCTACATTCTGAAAGATGAATACCGGGTAACTCTAAGTTCTCTGGAGCCTGTAGTCAATTGAGCATAATTACATCCATCGTCCGGTATGACTTAGCTTTGGAGGATATTATGCAAAAATAATCCAGATTTGCAATATATTTATTAACTTATTTATATCTTGGTCTAATTCGTCGTATTTACTGCCGTTTCCTAAGTGCATTGTTGTCTAAATTTATTCTAAGTATACAATATTCATTTATGAAGAAGCTACCCCCCCGCCCCCACCGAGATTGTTAGTTTAAGAAACGCAAACAAAATAAGTTGCAAATGTAAACATTGGAAACGTTCTATACAAGCCCCATTTCAATAATGTGACCTCGAAATTTTTGACACCCATCCCTTCTTTCATCTTTTGTTAGTCCTCTACCCAATACAAGAAGGCATGGCAGGGCAATGTGTATCGTAATCCCTTTTGGCGTCATGCGCTCGCTTTCCGGATATAATAAGAATGCTAAGTTCATGTAAAATACAGTGTTGTCACATAACTCACTCATAACAATATCTATCACTGCAGTTACTGAAAGGAGCATTGGATCTGACAGCATGGGTAACTCTTGTGCACCCAGATACACTAATTCCGTAGTAAACAGATCCGCTAACAGAGCAGATAAACTGTTCAAACCCTTCTCCCTCTTCAGGCCCTGCTTGCCTTCTTGTGGTGGGCAGACAGTACCAGAGACGCTGCTGATAAACTCGCTTCAAAGTACTGACGTCATGGCGGCAAAAGACGAATAAACCTGAAGATTACGTACAAATGCATATTTCATAAACATTTATGTGGAGATCAAAAAATTGTTCACAGGTTATGAGTATCGTGGAACATTATGAAATTACAAGTATTAAACGTAGAGAGGACCATATTCCATTATAGTTTTTTCGATCTTTCACCAATTTCTTACATAGTAAATGGCAATAAATGAAATTAATTTAATGGTTATTTAATGACACTCGGTATATGAATTACTTCTTGGAAATGTGAGATTTTACCAAAGTTAAGTCATATCCCAACTTGCTTTTAATTTCTCTCTTAAATATTTTCTCATATTAGTCACATTGAAATGGTATTTTACAAAAAATATCTCATCCTTTACACCCATATGATTTTCTCCTCGCCTTATTCAGCAAACTAGAGTATCATTAAAGCAGGCTTATTCTTCTGTCGACTCCACGTTAATCGAGATTAATATTTGCAGAAATGGATTTATTATATAATTCATTGTAGATACAATGGGAATATGGGAAGCAGTAGGGTTGCTATGTGAGCTACTGCAATTCCGTTCAATTTATCAGTGCATAGAACTGTAGTGGAACCGACGAGGGTTAGGACTGTTTTTGACACTTAAAATGGCGACGTTTTCATTGCAAGAACAGTGTCGGATCATTCGTTTCCTCCATTTTCGTGGTGGGACACCTATTGAAATTCATCGCCGTTCGAGCGAGGCATGTGGTGATGGTACCATGGACGTGTCTAATGTGCGTTCCTGGGTGCGACAGTTCAATGAAGGCAGAACAACAAACCAAGCCAGTTGCAGACATCGACTCCAAAATTGACATTTCCGTGGGTTCTGTGCACATAATCCTGTATGAAGATCTGAAAATGTTCAATCGGCGATCCTACAAAACAACGTTCTCCACTCGCTGGAACATGTCGTCAGACCGGCTGGTACGAGGCCGTGACTGTCTTGGTTTGTTGTCACACGATGTTCTGCCTTCATTGAACTGTCGCACCCAGGCATTAGGCAAATTCATAATACCGTCACCACATGCCTCACTCAACTGGCGATGAATTTCAGTAGATGTCACACCACGAAAATGGAGAAAATGAATGATTACACGCTGTTCTTGTAACGAAACCGTCGCCATTTTAAGTATCAAACAGTCCTAGCTCTCGTCGCTGCCACCAGAGTCCTATGCACTGTACAGTGCTGCCATCTCTGTCACGCATTCACAAAGACTCCACGTGTATTTTTTAAAAAAACCGCAGAAGTTCCTATCTGGCCCGCCTCGGTAGCGTAGATGGTAGCATGTCTGCCTCCCGTTCAAGAGGTCCCGAGTTCGAATCTCGGTCAGGGTGAGTTACCTGGATAAGGTTTTTCCGGGGTTTTCCCTTATCCTTCAAGACGAATATCGGGTAACTCTAAGCTCCATGGACCCTGGATTCATTTGAGCTTCATTTCACCCAATTCATTCATCGCCCGATATAACAACGTTGGGGCGGACGTAAATTTAATTTTAAAAAAAATAAATAAATAAAAAGGTTCCTAACTGGTCCAATTCCTGAAAAAAAAATAGATGTTATAATTGAACGCGGCTCATATTTGACATAACTTGTGGTGAGTTTGTCTATCCACAGTTTGCGAACTATACAGATTCAACCCGCCTCGGTAGCTTGTGGTAGCGTGTCTGCTTCACGTTCGAGAGGTCACGAGTTCGAATCTTGGTTAGGGTGGGTTACCTGGATAAGGTTTTTCCGGGGTTTTCCCTTATCCTGATAGACGAATGTCGGGTAACTCTAAGCTCTGTGGACTCTGTGCTCATTCGAGCATCATTTCATCCATTCCATTCATCGTCCGATATGACTTAACTTTGGAGGACGTAAATTTAAAAAAAAAAAATACAGATTCAGAATAAAAGGTATTTTACTGGCTATTGCCAGAAAATACAAATGTGTATTTTATTTGTCATGGAAATATCTTAAACATGTGGTATTTTATTTAAAAAGAAATGGGTACTGTCATTTTTAAATGAAAAATATGGAAATGTTTTCGATGTAAATAGTAGTTTTAGTGGCGAAAGATTTTCTTGAAAATCTTTGTGTCGCCTTTAGTTAAGTAACTGGACTTAAATACCAAATTTTATTCGAATCCCTTTTCTCGTTTTTGAGTTATGCTGTACACAGACATGCACAAATGACCTTTCCCTAAAAATGCTTTTTGGAACTCAAGGGGCCTCAAAACATGTATTTACTTTGAAATCTACGTATCTAAGCTTTGGGTAGAATGCAATACTTTCTTTACATACTGTAAGCAAGTAGTAGAGAAAGCAAGATAGTAGGCAAAGTGACATCAACAACTGTTTTTCCAAATACTTGATTTGTAAGTTAATCATTGCGAACAAGTACAATACTTTTGTCAACTGTCATGGCAACAAGTATAAAACAGGTCATAACACTTACGGTTCTAGTTTCCAAAACTTACGGTATACGGCATCAATAGAAAATTACCTAACACCAACACAATATTAGCAATTTTGATTTATTATTGCTCTTTGCGGTTTTTTCAAGTACCACGAACTGTAAGTCACTTATCAGATCTCGAATGCTTGAGAATCTCGACTTGATAGATATCACATACTATTAGAGATCAGTCAATAAACTGTTGTATGTTACTTCTCTGTGATTTAAGATGCATTATAATCTGTAACATATGTGAAAAATTGACTTCTACTAGAATGACGGCACACAGCACGAATGCACATTTTTTAGGAAAACCCTATACCGTTGAGTCCAAAGGAAGAGCAGCACGTTTATCTGCTTGAATTCTTTTCCTGCCAAGAGAGACGATAAAAACAGGAACGTCGTCATTTTGTGGTGGTCGAAAACATTGAGAAAGCTGCAGCGAGATAAATGCAGCTCTTTCTGAAGATGACTTCCGCGCGCTGGGGAGCAAGTTGAATAACGTTCTTGCAGTAAAACCCAAAGAGAGTAAAGTGGCATGAAGGAGATTCCGTGCTAAATCCTGGTAGCGTGAAGATAGATATCTTTACAGTTCTGCTTTCTGACACACAACTACTGTATCAAACGTGCATATATAGTAGGTACGTAATAAAGAATCTTAACATTAAGTGTGTAAACAATGCCTTAAGATCGATACTGTGGACTGTTTCCAGCCTAACAATGCTCTCTTCTGCTAACCTAAGTCAAACCTGTACACAATCACCTCAATGCTAGCAAACCCATAGCTCTGCTTTCGTTGTGTCAAATGTCCTTCTCTACAGCTCTCTGACTCTATGAGCAATGTACATGCGATTTGATGTTTTCAAAATCAGAAATACACCTGCAGCTGCATTATTTAATTTTTACTTACTCTACCACGTACATAATAGGTAGAAAATGTATTGCACTCCACCCAAAAATGTCAGCAGGTTTCATTAGAAAGATGTTTATGAAAATCCCCCATCCTAATGGAGTATTCTTCAGAATATTTTTATTTTCTTAAATTTGGAAAGGGGAGTTAAAAGTCAGATGGCGCAGTTCTTGCTGGTAGACAACACGACTGCATCTCAAAAAATAGACACCAGGTCATTGTCAACCACTGAATACCCTGTGACGTCAGCGGCGTCGGACAGCTGGAGCAAGGGGAATGGAGAGCAGCTACGAGGGAAGGAAAATGTACGAGATGTAGTAGTGTCTACATTGGATCCACCTTAGAACTGCACTTGATGTAAACTAAATATTTTGTATCCCTTTATGGCGGCCCAAATGACCTTGTTGTCGGCGGGCCCTAAAACACCACACACACACACACACACTCCCTTTATGGCAGCCTTATGTTCCTATCATCTGTGAGGAGCAATCATAAACAGATGTCACGTGGACTCATGTCTCAAGGTTATAGTGCAATAATAATAATAATAATAATAATAATAATAATAATAATAATAATAATAATAATAATAATAATAATAATAATAATAATAATAATAATAATAATAATAATAATAATAATAATAATAATAATAATAATAATAATAATAATAATAATAATAATAATAATAATAATAATAATAATAATAATAATAATAATAATAATAATAATAATAATAATAATAATAATAATAAACACGAAGTAAATATAGGATAATTATTAATAATTAATATTAATTATTAATATTAATATTAATATTATTAATATATAATATTATTAATATATAATAGTCACCTTTAACTTAGCTGCATCACCTAACGAGATGACCAAAGCCGCTGGTTCAAACCCCACTCTAGTCTTTAAGTGTGCTTAAAATCTTCAGCTCCCTGTCATAGATTTCTGGTATGTAAAAGCCTCGTGCAGGATAAAATTCTGGCACACCGGCAGTACTAATGTCATCCTGGCAATTGAAAACCGTCGTTAACAAATAAGCATTTATTTAGTATAGGAAATAGGTACAAAATCTAAGTCTTCGTTTCAGATATACTCTCTGTTAATTATTTCTCTTTTGAAACTTATAATTCCAATCCATAGCAATCATCTATGAAAGTGGATGTACGAAAGTTGATACCATGCCACGGTATTAAAAAAATCCTATATATTTTTAGGAATACACATTAGCAATGTCGTCAGCTTTTTCTAATTCTGGCTACGCCATTTCTTTTCTTCCTTGATGTTCGTAATTCGTCCATTTCCTTCAGTTCTTTATGCACATATGCAGTTGCACTCATTATGACGTGTCGCAGCTCTAACGGTAACCTTATGCCAATTGAAGAGATGCTCGGTCTAGCCTCAGTTTTGAGCATGAGATTTCTCTCAGGGTATGCGTGGATATATAAGGGTAAGAATGACACTGATAATACTGGAATCCAAGTTTAACACTCGTTTAGTGACTGCTTCTCTTTTTATAATTACATGAATCGCGAAGTTGCCGACTAAGGGAAACCAATCTATATTACGGTCTGGAGTTACCGTGTATGCAGCGCACATTACGCGATAACAGTTTGTTAGTTGCGCTGGAACAAATACGTTCCTTCTCGGATAACGTCTGTCCACACGGACAGTCAGGCCAGCTGTGTCAGGATTCCTTTCAAGCAACTCAGTTATTCACACCAAAATTCCCCTACTCAACTCGATCTTTTGCCACATGTGAACCTTTGTGTCTTTTATTACGGTCATCATTTACTAAAGAAGGGTCGAAAAAGGCCACTTTACCCTTCAAGTGTCGACCGTGGGACCAGGAACTGCTAACCCAACAAACAGCCTGTTTCACATTTAACAAATATGCCTACCATGCATGCCTATGTTCCTATCTAATTTACTGAATCTCTAATTTCGGTATCAGATGTCATTCTCGACGATAGTTGGAAGAGTCTCACTAATCCGAGGTAACTAGGAGTGAGGTTATCTCGGGTTTGAGATAACTCGGACTATTACGGAGTGCCGTAGAAGAAAAAAAATATATAAAACACAAACTGAAACCAATAACAACTCAGTGTAATCTTATTGATTTTATGGTTTTAAAGTAGGTCTGTTTTTATCTAGAATGAAAGAACAATACTTACATTTTGGGGTTATGTTTTGAAGCAATCTTCTGCACTGTGTGACAATGTCACGCCATCACATGGTGTCGCTTCTGGCTATTTCACGTGGAGTTATAGTGGAACCCTTAACTTATGTGATAAACGCGACAGATGTAAATTATTTGGGTACTATAGAAATTGACCGTAAAGTGAAAATCTGTACAAAAATTAAAGGTCAAAGTTCAATATTGACTCCATAAAGTAAACGCGGAAGGTAGGTTGTTTAAAGAGTGAACATGCACATGGCATTGGGATTTCATTACGGAGGGGATTCGGTACGTAGGCCAATATGCTGGGCCCATTGTTCCTAGAAGGAGGATGAGGCGAAGGACACAAAGGGCGGCCAACTCAAGGAGCCACGACAGTACAGAGAGCAGGGTCCCTACAGCTTACTTGGATAAAGACCTCCCCCGACAGGCCAGGACAACGAACCCGCTCCCCTACAGCGGGGTGGCAACGAGCCCAGCAGCCGAGCCCTAATGGTCCCAGGCAGGCGATCCGAGCCCCAAAGGTCCCTGGCTGGTGGTCCCGAAATGGTCCTCGCAGAGAAGCAGAGACCGGCAACCGACCTACCGGAGGAGGAAGTAGTTTTCCTCAGAGCATATATCCTGTCATGCACCGCCGAGACTCCCGCCGACACTTCTGCCCTGAAAGAGACCACCAGATAAGAGATGGTGTGAAATGATAATGGAGATGAAATGGAGGGACAGGAAATTCGGGGAATGTAATTAACCTACCCAGCATTCGCCTAGCGACCCGGGAGAACCCCCTGAAAGGCCCATGGGTCAGGCAGGTCGGCCACGGGAATCGAATCTCGCGAATGCGGGCCACAGCCGAAACCGCTTGAGCCATCCCACTCGGTGAACATGCACATGAAACACTGAACAAAGTAGACGTGACCGCTTTGAAAGCCTGGGACCCACGTACCGTCGCTTTATGTCATGTTGTTATACAAAATTAATCACAACATTTAGTCTCCATTTTGTTTCAACTGCGCATGCTTTCAGGGTGAGTTACTTGGTTAAGGTTTTTTCCGGGTTTTTCCCTTATCCTGAAAGACGAATGTCGTAAACTCTAAGCTCTGTGGACCCTGGGCTTATTTGAGCGTCATTTCACCAATTGCATTCATCGTCCGATATGACAACGTTGGAGGACGTAAATTACAAAAAAAAAAAAAAATCTTTCAGGGTAGTATCAGCATATTAGTAGTGAAATGAGCGAAAATATTTTTAATACCTTCAGCCATATTTATTGCTTTATTGACTGCATATAATTTGTATTAATGCCAAGAATGCTTTCCAAATCATCGATAAATTCTCGATTCACACAGTGAGAATTTATTTACAAGATCTGGGAACTTGTGAGTGGTATTTGTTGAGAGAACAATGATTTACTGAAAATTCATTAGTATAATAAAATCATAAATTATTCATTCTTATTTGCAATGTAAACATGTTTGATGAGAATAAAATGAAACGATTTACCACAAATCCATTATTATAATAAAATCATAAAATACTATATTTATTTGCATTGCAAATGGCGTTGTTTCGAAAACAAGTTAGAATCGTATGATTGTGCTACACTAGTCTTTTATCTATCATTGTATTATTGCGTTTAATACTCGTTTAGGTTATGCTTTCTTTCCAGAAAAAAGGTTGATAAATATTAGCTGCACATTGTTTTCTAAGTGTACCTTATACTCTTCTCCGTTTGGTTCCTCATATTGCTAATTCAATCTGATACTCCAAACAGATCAGAACATTTAAAAAGGAGAAGATGACTTTATCGCCCAGTGCAGAAGGAAGTGATAAAGACATTTCAATAAACACTGACAAGGGAACTATCACTGTACTCACGCCACTACGCACCTGAAAATTTGATGGTGTAATGCCTAATCAATATAAACCATGTGTATCAAAAGTCTACTGTGGAATAGAACCGCAACACCCAAAACTGAAGCTAGAAAGTGCCACATACGACCACTTGCTCCAGCACACACGGCCTTTCGAGTGACCCACTATTTGGCATCTCAGAGGTTGATCCGTCGTTCCCCGCGCTCCGTATTCGCCGGACCTAGCCCCGTGCGACTTTTTCCTATTTCCACGAATGAAAAAAAAACGCTAAAAGGGGAGCGTTATTGCAAGTAGCTGCTGGACATCCCTCGTCAGCTCTGTGTCGGTGTGGAGCACGATGTTGCTTATGTATGCCAGACGCTGACGGTCAGGAGTAAACAATCCCTCATACAATGCTGTGTTATTATGTCTACATGTTCCTATGTGTTCTAGACTCATTTTTGGGTACTTCCAGCTATCCTCCGCACCCAATTTTTGGCACACAGGCCGCACTTAGAGCAGAGATGATGCCATCAAACTCTCAAGCGAATACAGGTATGACAATAGTGATCGTTCCATTGTTAGTATAATCATGGCTGTGACTGGTTGAAAAACAACACCACTTTAAACGTGATTGTCATGGTCTCCCATTTGGGGCATGAGTATGAATGCAGAAGAGAGATGAACAACATCATACAATTAGAAAGAAATTCAACCTTCTTTAGTATTACTATTTATATTATTGATTTCATCACGACTGGACATTGAAGATCTGAATGTCAGACCTTCGGTCTCAAGGCATATCAGGGCTAGGCCCTCTACTGGCAGTGGAGTGTTTTGTAAGGAAGGATAATATGCGACAGAAGATGAGGTTGAAATTATATATAAGTCATCTGATGTATTATTTTATGTGCCTAGAAGCAGTCTCTGGCGTTTGTAGCGCTTTCCAGGATCGATGTCGTACTCACCTAGACCGCGGATAAGGGAGTTGAAGTTGTGTGAGAGGTTTTGATAGAAGGAACGTGAAAGGGTATGGATGTAGTCTGTTATTATGAGGATACGTAGGTTTTGTCGGATAACTATATTGGGGATGTACCAAGGGGAGTCTGTGGCAATGTGGAGGAATCGAGATTGTAGAATTTCAATGTAGGTGAGACTTGGCATATTATTGAGTACAAGGATCGGGTGATAAGTCCCACATCTCACACATAGTAGGCGCCACTGGGTCACTTTGCCGGATAGCATCATATAGTTAAACACTAGACTAGCTTGTATTCATAGCTACAGGTCAATAGCTTGTTTAGTTTTTCAATGACAGCATTTTAAAAAAGACAAGTGTAGAGGTTTCACGAAAATTTAGGATTTGTAAAAATGAACAATGATTAAATACTTCCATTTGAAAGGCTTATCGCCAAAAGAAATCAAAGAGGAAGTGGACAGCTCATTGAAAGACTCTGCCCCTTCATATACAATGATTAAAAGGTGGGTTGTAGAGCTTAAAATGTGAGGTACGAGCACTAGTGATGGGCCTCGCTGTGGACGCCCGTGGAAATCACAACTCCAGAGATTATTGAAAAAATTCATCGTTTAGTACTGGAAGACCGCAGATTAAAGTTGTTTAAGATAGCAGAGTCTGTAAACATATCAAAAAACGTGCAGGTAAACTTTTAAATAATGTTTTGGGCTTTCTCAAGGCTGTGCAAAATGGGTACCGCATTTGTTGACACCTGATCAAAAGTTGCAAAGAAAACTGTTTCTGTTAATAATTTCGAGCTCAATAAAAATCCCAGTGAATTTTTTTGAGACGGCTTATTACCATGGATGAAACATGGATACATCACTACACTCCAGAAAATAAATCATAGTCAAAACAGTGGATTGCGCCAGGTGCAGCAACTACAAAAAAGGCAAAGTCAATTTTGTCAGCTAACAAGGTTATGGCGAGTGTTTTCCGGGTTGCACAGGGAATTATTTTTATTGATTACTTCAAAAGGGGTAGAAGTATGACTGTGAAGTATGACTACTACGCAAGCTTACTACAACGTTTGAGTGGTGAGCTGAAAAGAAAAGGACCTCATTTAGGAAAGAAAAAGAAGTCTTATTTCTTCACAACAATGCTCCGGTCCATCGTTCAGTCATTGCAATGGGAAAAATGTGCGAATTAAAGTTCGAGTAGCTTAAACATTCACCATATTCGTCAGATCTAGCACACAGTGACTACTGCCTGTTCCCGAACCACAAAAGAATTTCTTGGAGAACGAAGATTTCATACCAATGAGGAGGTCATTGATGCGGTAAACATTTGTTTTTGAGGACGGTGATAAATGGATCTACAGAGATGGTTTAATTAAATTATAACACCGATTACAAATGTATTAGCCTTTCTGGAGATTATTTTGATAAAGAAAAACTCTTTAAATGTTTTTTTTTTTTTTATTGTAAAGCCAGGAATTATCAGCCGACCCTTGTATTTTATACTAACTAAAAGTTGCAAACTATATTTGATTAACGTATTTCTTAAACGTTCTTAAATAATCGCTCACATTTAAGGTAGGTAAATACTATATGTAAAAGTAGTGTCCCTAAAACGACAAGTAGTCGCATTATGGTCGGGGAAGTCATCGTGCTAGCCCCTGCCACTCCCATCCTGCACTCTTCCGAGGTCTTGGATGCGGCTAGAGGACGCAGCTTTTCGGGCGACAAAGGTACCCTCTGCATAACGATTATTATTAGGTACTATGTGTGGTGTGTTTTGGCTTCCGGTATATCGCGGGATAGTTAATGACAGGTGTTTGCATTAAGTTGAGTTCTAAGAGTGCAGTGATTCTCCTTAGTTGTATAAAGCCTGCTCTTCCTCCGCACTACTTGCATACTGGTGTTCTCTACTCTAGGTGCTATGTTGAGGACCTTTCCACTAATCTCATCAATATTCGGTAACAGTATGAACTTTTAGCGTTCCGTACCCAGAGTAGTAAAGTTTGCTAAAGAAGAGACCGATGTTGATTCGGCGTCGCTACTTAAGGAGGTGGCGGAACTAGATTCGTGTTCAGGTGGAACCCATTTGCTGAGAACCTGTTTCTGCTTACAGACTATGTACTTCTCAGCGTTCTCTTGAAGCCATTGGGATACCGCATGGTGACCGTGTAGGTTGCTGACCTCCAAAGGAGTGAAACACTGGCTGTTGAGTGCTGTAACATCGGCGCCGTGCTCGACGAGAAGTTGGACCATCTGGAGATCTCCCATGGACGCCGCCATGTGTAAGGGAGTGTTATTGGGGATCCCTGGAACTGGCTTGTTGACTGAGGCACCTAGTTCCAGCAGTTGTTTAGCAGCAGCGAATTTTCCGTTGCTTACTGCCCAGTAGAGAGGTGTACGACCGCCTCCATGTTCGTCTACCGCGTCCACGGGAGTACCAATAAACACAAGATACGCGATTTTTCTAGGGTTACCAAACTTGCTTGCTCTCATCAGTGCTGCCACATTTGTCATTGCCCAGGCGCTACACTGGTCTCTGTCCATTGCTGACTTGTGTTCCTGTAAGATAATAGAAATTACTAATGCCTTCTCCTGAATCGTGGCTAGTTCGCAGTTACACTATACTCTATCTCACGCTAGTTTATTCCTGCTGTAAACAACAAGGCGGAGCTGACTCCACTCGCTACATGTACACACATAAGTTTCGCAACACTAGCAGCGCTAACTTCTAGATAAATAAATAGAGTTGGGTTATACATTAACTTATTAAATCTATGAGTGGGTTCATTTATGAGAAAATAATCATGAACTTTACTGTGTATAGCACCTTTCGTAAAACTGTCGTATTTCTCCACGCGCTGTTTGCCTTTACGTAGTTCTCCCGATGATCATAGAGTTCCGGATGCTTGCTGTTCCATTCTAAAATTATGTACACTATAATTGCGGAAACAGCAAGGATATCACCAATTTTTTTCTCAGTGTTTTTTATAGACGATTCCGGGTTTCTTTCTTTAAGCACCGCAAAAGAATGTGCGATCATTTGTCCATCGCCACTTTTTAAAGGTTTACCTCGATTGTGTTTAATTTTGGCTGAAGCACTGGCCTATTGTTATGTTCTGGCCTTATGAACTCTGAAAGGAATGCGTTCACTACAGACATACACACGTATGACAAGGTGACCTAATGATATTCGAGTCGCGCACAGATTCAAACTCTGGAAAGATAATATGCAGCCTGCTTATTACACAAGCGGCAGCCCGTTGTGTTGCTTGTGACACTGGATATGAATATTGGTTTTTCAACGCTTCTTCATCACATTTATCTATAACGCTACTTATAAGTTCACGCCCTTCCGAATGCACAACCTTAAATTTCTTAACATCTTCAGACATGGTGAGAAGATTAGTAAATCTTACTGCACTGAACTAGTTCTGCAACTTGCTACGGAAGTAGGCTACGTAACTTTCTGCAGGTGATTGCTGAATGTTTACTGTAATGCTCACTCGCTGCGTAACCGGACAACGGTTCCCCTCTCCCCCACACCTCATCCCGCGGAGGTCACGAGTCCAGAACACATCTATACTCTATGAGAAAAGGTTACTGACTTTAAATTGCATTGGGCTTGTGCGGTACGCGATATTTACAGCAAATACAGTGTTAAATATCAGAAGCAACTCCATACTATAAACAATAACATCTTAATCAGCATTCAACTCGATACAGGCCTCATTACGAAACAGCTGGTATAGTAATGCAAAAATATTATATAATAGCAGTGTCCTCTAGTAATTGTTAAATAAAATGCAGCTTAATTTAACATAGTAAGTTAATAGTGTGTATAATTTCACCTGTCTTTTGTCTAATCTGTATATAGTATACAGAACACATCTACGTGGTATGTGAAGCAGAAAGATAAAACGTGGGACTATTACGTTTATAAGAATCGAAACATTTGCATACTTTTCTCTATCCGAAATTAGCTCGCACAGAGCAGTGATCAGAAAACTACTTACTGTACTGTACTTAAAGGAGGGTTTTATTGTACACATGCAAATAAAAGGAAACGCCCATTAACTTCACTAAACAAATCAACAGCTTAAGCGTTTTCTGCCCCAATATCTCTGTCTCTATCTCTCTTCCCGCCCAGATGTTTAAAGCAGGATTAAACTAGGTTGAGACAAATTATATGAGTAAGCATGGCCCAGAAATGCAGTTTAATCAAAATACTGCGTAATAGGGGTAAAATTGGAAAATATTGCTCGCGCGCACGCACGCACACGCGCGCGCGCACACACACACACACACACACACACACACACACACACACACACCAGGATCGTATTCAATAAACAAATAGGAAATAAAATAACATGAATGGCATGAAAGGTCTAAGTGTAAAACTTTTCCAAAATTATACCGACAAAAAATAAACTTAAAAATGAAACGGCCCAATACTGTTTCACAGAACTGACTGGTATTAATATAAATATTATAATGAAGTGTATAATTCCAAATGTATGATGTACTTACATGTTCGGCAACATCGTCCTCTACTTTAGTTGGCATACGTGCAGATTTTTGACAATGTTTGAGCATGTCTCGTATCTCATTCAATGCCTTCAACAGTGATTCATACTGGGAGCTCAGATCGTCCTTTGGTGGTGTTTCTGTTGATATCGTTTTGTGAAACCCAGGCCGCGGTTTTCTCAATTCCTGGCCTAAATCGTGATGCCCTCGTTTGTTAGGATACCTAGATGTGTCGTCGCCACATGTTCCGGAATCCTCACATTTAAGAGCCAATAGTGTGCGGCACATTAGAAATGTCAGCAAAATGTTCGCTGGAACCATCATCTGCATGAATAAATAGAAAATACAAACATAACTTTATCTCTTATAATACACTCCACAAAGTGCGTAGGGAACTACAGTTTAACAGGTGAACTTTTGCATCTGCCTTATATATATATATATATGATGCATTGCTATCTTTAAATACCAACTTTCGCAGGGAAACAGTAGAGTGCCCGAAAGATCTATGTTAGCACCAGAAGCAAAACTTGGACAACTATGGGAGAGAGACGGATGACTTTAGGTTAACTGCATTCCAGACGTTTGTTAGTCTCGCAAAAGCTTGAGAGCTTCTGCACCGATTTACCTAATTTTTGTTTTGAAATATTTGTATGAGTCCAAGGAAGGTTTAAAAGATCAGAAAAAAAAACCTGAAGTGATAATGGACCGGGTTATTAACTAAATATTAAAGTACACACGCAAACTTTTACGGAACACATACGTCTTCTTTTATTTTCGACAAATAAAAGCATTACGAAGTACAAAGATATTTCACTCCTTGCCAAAGTCTTCAAAGCTATTTCACTTAAAATATTTTATTAAATAACGTTTATCGTTTATTATTAAGACTGAAATTATTTTATGTAGTATGATGAAGATTAGAAACAATATTAAATTCTGAACGCATTATAACACTATAAATATTTGACCACAGATAATTGTTGCCAAACATTGGTGAATCCTTGGATAACTTCTTTATAATTTGTGTTTGTGAGTTCGTGAATGTGAATTGAATTGACACAAAATTAACTGAATTCCTTTGTGACTTTGTGAAGTTCGCAAAAACCTTTTTACTATGCCGAGGAGAATACGACCTGACTTAGGTCATAGAAATCCGACAAATGTGCGACGAATGACGTCACATGCTGATCGCACTGATGAGCAGCAAGACGCAGGAAATGCTAATAGTCGTGTTGGTACGTCAGAATTGTGTTCTAGTATCTCTGTTTCTTCGAAGGGAGTTGTTTTCGTCCAAATCAGTTGACACCGTTATAAACCAGTTGACCGAAGTCAACTATCCCACAGAGTTTCTAAATTCATTAGAATTTCCCGGGTTCCCACCTCATAATTTAAAATTAAAGGTAGGATCAGCTGTGAACATGCTGCGTAAAATTAACCACACACGACTGTGCAATGGAACTAGACTAATTATGAAAAAGCTAATGAATAAGGTCATCGAGGCAACAATCTTCCACGGAAAGTACAAAGGAGAGGATATCTTGATCCCACATGTTCCGATGATTCCAACGTATTTACCTTTTGATTTTAAGCGTCTATAATTTCCCATGTGTTTGTCCTCTGTGATGACCATAAATAAATTGCAAGGGCAGTCGTTGGAAGTTTGCAGAATGAACTTGTAGCTTCCCTGTTTCCTTCAAGGACAATTATACGTCGCGCGTTCGAGCGTCGGAAAACCATCATCTTTATGCTTTTACGCACCACAAAAAAAGACAAAAACATTGTTTATCAATAATCTTTAAATTGATTAACTTAGTTGTAACTGTGTTGTATTTAAGCTTCAGTCCCAATTGTAGAATAAATAACTACCTAATCCGAATTTGTTTTACTTACATAGATAAGTTCAGACAACTAAGGTCGCCGGGTCAACTAGTTATAAATAGATTACAATTTGTGACGATCTTCACTTATCTGTTTTAATTGACGAATCCTACAAAACTATGATACCGAAATTAAAGGATTGCAATAAGTAAAGAATTGTGATGGCTTTCAAAGAAATCTTGTATCTTTGTGAAACGCATGCAAGTGCAGTTGAGTTGAATCGTGTAACAAAAGACACGGCAGAAACAGAATTCTAAGAGTGACACTTGACTTCGTTTGAAAAGGTATTCTTCGGACCCTTAATAATGGCATGGCCGAGACTAATAATCACAATGGACAAAATAGTCACAAAGGGAATCTTTGTGTGAAAAGAGGGCTTCCAGAAGTGAAAGTTACACACCCACACACAGCTGTGCATAGTGTGAAGACAGACGGTCCGCGGCTAGTGACCGAGTAAGAAGTTTCTGTCTTGGTCGAAGGCAGATTAGAACCGGAGGGAAGATTTGTCGGTTCATACGTAACGAATTAAGTATTATCGAGTAATAAGCATTCCACCTTCAGTAACTCTAAACAGTGATATATTGGTAACCCTTGGTCGGCAACTTCTAGTTTGATGTTATGATAAAAAGAAGTAGTCATTAAACCAGTTTGAAACGGTCATTGCAGTGGCATTAGAACCATCCTTACTCATACATACCTTCGCATACCCTGAGAGAAACCTCATTTCTCAACCCTATTATTGCTTCAACTAGTTTCGTGATGTGTCCATCACAACTTCAGCTGGTAAACGTTTCTTTATTTCCGCTAGGTGATGCATAGATCGTTATCATCCTGTTATCTACTGGGAGAAAAACCAAAACTTATTGGCCGAGTCTGTTGGCGGTAATTCAAAATTCATCAAACAATTTATATTTTTCAAGATAAATATTTTCTTTCAAACCATTAAATCTATCGGTCCCTACAACTTTTTAAATTATTTAACTTCTGGATTTATTTCATGATTAAATGACCCAAAACGATCTGCCACCACTGACTTATCAATCTGTTTATATTTAATACTCCTGAAATGTTCATTCCTCTGATATATAAATTTACGTTTGGTCCTTGCAATGTAAATCTAATTACAATCTAAACATTAAATTGATAAATACCAGGTTTTTCTATTATCCGAAATGTTTTCTTTTTTAAAAAAAAAAGTAGTAAATTTTAATGTATTTATTTTGAGGAACCAATGCTATACCAAATTCTTTTTAAAATGTTGAAATTGGTGAATTTTGAAATACCAATAGATTCGGTCAATAGTTTGATGAACACATCACAAAACTTGTCCTGGAGGATTCGTCAGTTGAAAAAAACAGATAAGCAAAATTTGTCACAAGTTGTTATTTATAATATTTGTATTGCTTCACTGTCACTGGCTTCAATTTTTTTACAAAAAAAAACATAACGTTGTTTACAATAGGTGAGCGGATCCTGTTCCGGTGCCTTCTATAAAGATGTAGATATGTAAAACTATATGCAATCAAAGAACTGTTGAACCGAAGCAGTCCACCTGAAAATATTAAAGTACAACCAGGTTTCGTTGCCTGGACTTGTATCACAAGCTTTTCAGCGTTTCCAATTCAATTAGAGAATTCGTCTAGTGCGTACAGCTCCATTCATCAGGCTCGGCTTTTTACCGCTGCACTGCACCACGAGCGCTTTATTCCACTTTTGTTTCATTCTGTGCCTTAATAATGCCACGAGAGCTAGCTGTAAGCTTATCTAGATTTCCCTTGTTTTATTTGGACCGTCTGTCATGTTGGATCATCAAAGAAGAGTATTTCATGTGATCAACTTAATTTTTCTTGAAATGATCTGCATAAAATCAAAATTCCGTTCGATATTATTTCGTTTTTCAATTTCTTGCACACCTTTGTTCAGTTTTATAAACTATAACTTGTATTCAAACTGATATTTGCTCAGGAATAAGCATATGAATTGGCATAAGTTTATATTTTAAAACTACCTGGAACACATGAAATATATTTATAGACCGATTTGAACCGTAAGGATGAATATAAAAAAGCCCCATATTTTGTGACAAACATGGGATACACCTAAAGTACCTACTAATTTTAGTAATGAATTACTAAAATAATAAAAGGGATTTAGAAAGTCTATGTAATGGAATACGAACACAATACGAAGAAGCTTTTAATTTCGTTCAAATTGCCATGGAATATTCCACAGAAAATGTATGTACAGTAAAACAAAAAAGTGATACGTATTTCAATCCAAGATGGCCACCATTTAGAAACCAAGAGATAGCAAAATAAAAGAAAATCAAAACTGCTCATAGCAACATGGTATTGTGACTATGGGTTCGTAAAATTAAAAGCCGAGTTTGCAGAAATTCAAAAATCTTCTTTATTTCCGTGGAAAGACACTTGTACAACTCTTATATCAGCAGAATGACGTAACACACACGTACGAAACCTTCACGTCCGTCTGCCGCAGGTCCACACTGCACCAGTACCAACTCTCGACTGCTTCTCTGCAACGCAACGCAGGTACTGACAGGCTGTTAACAGCCAAAAGGCTTTTGCTGCGTACCCACCCAGGTTTTGGGTCAGACCGCAGATTGAACATTTTGATGATACAGGATGAGGTGGGATTATTTTGATGAGGAATTTTGTTGAGGTAGCCTTTTTCTCCTCTGTTTTGTACAGGATGCCAAACCGCTTTTTTGTTTACAACCTGGTGTTTTATTTGATTAAAAATGGGGTAAATTTTGTAGCCAAACAGCTCATTTGAAGATTATGGAGTTCAGCTTTTGCTGCTGTTTGGATTAACTCCTAGGTTACCTCGGGTGCCCGCATGCCATACGGGGTACCCGGTAAAGCCCTTTAGCGACGTCTTGTAGTGTCGTAATCTCCTATAGACCGAACCAGGGCGCTTCTGTGAGCTGGAATTTGAGCGTAAAATTTTGTCGCCCGACGCCTAATTTCGTCCTCCACGTATGGAAGAAGAGAAGCTTCGTGAAGCAACCTCACGGGGATTGCTTCTCTGCACCGTCCGAACTCTTATTTATACACGAGCAGCTGTTCTCAAGGTTTCTCGAAACGTGACGAAGCCACACGAAAGCTACCGATCAATGGAGAAGATGCGAGAAAACCAGGGACCTGTGTCTGTCTCTTTCTCTCTCTATTGCTCTCTCTCTGGGTGTGGCTTGGGCGCTATCTGTCTCTTTCACTCCGCTCTTCCCTCTCTCGGCGTTCGCTTACGGGTGGCCTGGTGACAATACGCATGTGATACATTTAGATATTATGTAAACATTTTACATTTTTGATAACCCTTTCTTAACTTTTCTTTTATTTAATTTGTTGTTATAAATAACACATTTACCAGGGTATATTAAATAGCAGCATAGAGAGAGAGAGAGAGAGAGAGAGAGAGAGAGAGAGAGAGAGAGAGAGAGAGAGAGTTGTGTAAAGCTAACATTAGAAATCAACCAATCGATATTTTGTAATTAACAACTGGGCAGCTTAGTTTTCTTTATGTGCACAATCTTCATGTTCACCAACTTCATTCTGCTTCGTTGTGTCCGGGTTCGATTCCCTTGGCCGACCTACCTGACTCGTGAGTTTTCCCGGGTCGCTAGGCAAATGCTGGGTAGGTTAATTACATCCCCCGAATTTCCTGTATCATTTCATCTTCATTATTATTTCATATCATCTCTCATCTGGTAGTTGCCCGCCTTGGTAGCGTGGTGGTAGCGTGTCTGCCTCACGTTTAAGAAGTCCTGAGTGCGAATCTCGGTCAGGGTGTGTTACCTGGATAACGTTTTTCTGGGGTTTTCCCTTATTCTGAAATGCGAATGTCGGGTGACTCCAGGCTCTATGAACCATGGGCTCATTTGAGAGTCATTTCACCCATTCCATTCATCGTCCGTTATGACTTAACGTGGGAGGACGTAAATTACAAAAAAAATATATGTATCTTCTGGTAGTCTCTTTCAGGGTAGTGTTGGCGGTGCATGGCAGGATGATATCCTCTTGGTAAGTACTTCCTCCTTCGGTAGGACGGTTTCCGGTCTCCGGGTCGACCTGGTGGACCGTTTCTGGACCATGGTGGAGGATGCCAGTTGTACTGACCTGCCGAGGTAGTTGCCAATTGGTAAAGTGTAGAGACCCTGCCCTCTGCATTGTCGTGACTCCTTGAGTTGGCCGCAATGCCTCCTCTCACCTCATCCTCCCTCCCGGGGTGCCCCACTTGGAGCGTAGGTACAATAGATAAGTCTGGTCGCAGTGCCCTCTGTACCGTAATCCAATCCAACTATATATTATTAAAAACTATGATACTGTTCCACCACCAAAGGCTATCTATATGAAATTACGAGTAGGAGGGCAAGGTAACAAGAAGTAATACGAATAGGGTCGTGAAATGTTACATCCTCGAACAGTAAAGGTCACAAAATAATAATGGAGATTAGTAGAAACTGAATATATGTAATATATCAGAATTAAAAAATATGTATATATGTATATACATGTATGTATGTATGAAAGGGCTACAGTCGGGGTATGTACACTCCTTCATACGAGGGCTGTTCAATAAAGAATAATCATAATTTTTTACGGTCATGATTTTTCGCACTAAAATTCAATCTTGTTATCTTCTGTTAGCTTAATGTGAAACAAACACGCCGTAGTAGTTTCATTGTTGGTATTCCTGGTTCCCGCCTGTGAGAACCAGTCAAGTTCAGACATGTTCAGTATCGCCTACCACTGCAATGGAGGTAACATGCAGTTAAAGTTGATATTAGAGGAAGATCCTGAGTTTCTTTCAAACGTAATCACTGCTGATGAAACTTGGCTACATAATTTTGATCCTGAGAGCAAACAGCAAAGATCAGTGTGGAAATCTCCTTCAACACCAACCCTCAAAAAGCAAAAGTGGTTGCTTCTACTGGGAAAGCTATGGTCATCTCATTCTTTGATATTCATGGAATGGTTTATCAGCATGTTGTACCTGCACACACATCAGTAACTGGACAATACTACAGAGATGTCCTCAAAACATTGTATGTCGATATCAGGCGCAAAAGACCACATTTCCGTGAAGCAGGCTGGATGCTGCACCACGATAATGCGCGGCCGCATATTGCCGATGTTGTTGCTGAATATCTTGCAAAAATCAACGTGAAGTGCATCCCTCACCCTCCCTATAGTCCGGATTTAGCCCTATGTGTCCTTTTTCTATTCCCTAACTTGAAGAAACGCCTTCGTGGGAGACATTATCCATCATCAGAAGCAGTGGTGAAGGCTGCGGAGGCGATTTTGAAGGATCTCTCAAAAACTGGTTTCCAGCGTGTGTTTGAAGACTGGCAGAAATGCTGGGAAAAGTGCGTCGCATTCAGGGGAGTCTATTTTGAGAAGGAACATCAAAATTATGAGGATGAGTGAAGGGACGTTGTCAAAAAAAAATTGTGATCATTCTTTATTGAACAGCCCTCGTATGAAATACCAACAACACTTTAACGAAATAGAGTAGATTAATGAAAAGTTACTAAGAAAAAATAAATAAATGTATTGTTCGTATTAATGTGAATGTTCAAGATTAAAAAACCGACTGGTAGGACGGACTATTATAGTATACAATACATTAGGATATTTGAAATGGAATTACTAGAAAATGAAAGCGCAGAAGATCTGTACCAGAAAAGATTAAATGAGAACATATAGACAATTTAGAAAGAGAAGAAACTGTAGAAGGGAGGATTAAATTAACGACATCTGCTTCAAGCAATAGGAAGAAGCTGTAGGGAAAAGGAAGGTACAGTTGTCGAACACAAGCAAACATAAGAGATCCTATTTAATGAAGTTAGTTTGCAGAGGAATGGGAGAAAAATACCAGAAAACCGAAGATTATGTTGTAGATAAAAATAAAGCAAATAATAGAAGAGACTGAAGGTGGCGTATTGGGAAAATGTGCTTAGTAAGGATATGAAGGAAGCTACGTGCGAGGCTCAAAGAAAATTGTGAAGCATGTTGAGAATTAAAAATGTCAAAATAAAGAAAGAGAAAACAAGTAATATTGGTATAACCTCTTGGTAAATCATTTTCGATAACTATATAAAGATAGTTAGGAACAAACTCAAGTGAATTAGTTGATAATAGTGATGATATGGTTGAAATTACTGAGAATAATATACTCGTAGATATAGCAGTAAACACTTTAAGGAACAGAAAAGTCCCTAGCCAAGATGGAATAAGTGACAAGATTCTGAAGTATGGAAGAATACTGAAATGTTTAATAAAATGCTTGAACTTAGAGAAATACCTCAAGATCAGTATACAATAGTTTCATAAAATCCAGACTCGTTATCTTCTCGCTCAAGAAATATACCTCATTGAAGACTTCGGGATATTTTGGTATCTACCAAACACTAGATCCTCGGAAAAGCTACTAAAATCACTAAACACAAGAAGAGAAGAAATACCGGAAAATTTCTATGGGGCTAACAGGTCCTCATACGCAAACATAGGAAATCCATACAGATATACAGAGGAATATATCCCTCAAAGACAAAGTTCCCGATGAGTTCCTTTAAATAAGGTCAGCATCGAACGACATTACTAACCAAGTGGACAGGACTAAACAGACCTGGGCGGTCATCTGGCCAGACTTCACGACGACAGATGGGCGCAGCACACTACGATGTAGGACCCATACATAGAAGACACAGGCAGGCCAAGGCACAGATGGGCCGACTTCTTCAAGGGGGCCATTGTTCCACCATTGCCAAAACCAGGAGTGTGTGGCGAAACCAAGGAACCCAAGCAGGAACCGTCCAAGTGCAATGAAAATTGTTGTGGTGCAGTGAATGTGTACAACAGACCAATTATGATTATGATTCATAGGAACACCATTCTAGACATGTCAAACAACGCGTCAAATAAACACTCTACGTGGCATAGCTCACGTAATGAGCTCACAACACTTAATTAACACTTAATGAGCTCTCTCAAGTAGGAGACCCTTTCCCTTAATGGGACATCTCAGGCTTATTCATTGATGGCATGTTCAATTTGATCTCTCAATTCCTCCAGTGTTTGTGGTTTGGTGGCGTATACCATATCCTTTACAGTTCCCGAAAGAAAGAAGTCTAGATGGGTTAAATCGGGAGATCGTGATGGGAACTCCTCAGCACCTTCTCTTCGTCCTATCCATTTCTGATTTAATGTGCCATAGAGAAAAGTTCTCACATTGACATGAAAGTGAAATGAAGCCCTGTCTTGATCGAGGTAAACCTTATTTTAATTCTCAAAACAATCTTTAATACATAGAATCATGATTTCCAACATTTGCAGGTAAGTTTGACCCATGACAGTCCCTTGAAAGAAGTACGTCCCAGTTAATCCTTGGGAAGACAAACCACTCCATACCAGATTACTCCTAGAAGATTGATCATCTTTTCTTGACAGATGTGTGGGTTTTGGTTAGCCTAGTTACACACAATTATGTCGATTAATTGTGCCATTAAATTTTAATGTGGCTTCATCTGACCAAACAACTGAGTCTGGAAAATGTTTCCTTTCTGCAGGAACCACTCACAAAACTGCAGTCGCCTATGTGGATCGTCCTCAGTGCGTGGAGAAGCCTTCGAATTTAAGGCTTCCATTTTTGGCCCCAAAAATTTCGATGAACACTGTTTTTCGTGATACCAATCTCACGAGAACTTGCCTTACTGACTTCTTTTGGGATCGTGCTACAACCTGCATGACTGCAACAGTACTCTCGCGTTATCAGTGGAACTTCTCTTTCTTCCGCACTAACCTTGGAACAAACTTGCACCGTTCCATCATTATCAAACTTGTCTCGAATTCTTGTTAGTGTTACTCTTGTTGGAGGTGATGTCCAAAATTCAACCATCCAACGTTGCTGCACTTCAGCATTCTCTACTTTCCAATAACACTTCAGTATCCACTTATCTCGTCGTCATTGTTTATATAGATGTGAAAATCTATGAACGTATTGCTATGCTTTATCAGTGCCTTGTGGATCACACATAACCAAAAGTGTACTTCTGTCTCATTTCGTTGCAGAGAAATAACACTTCCAAGAGTGAATACATCAATTTGGAATACTGTATTTGAAACAATATGTCATAACAGTAACAGAGATGTCTGAATGAACACTAGGTGGACACCTATAGATACTGTCTCATAAGTAATGTCGTTTTTAATTTTAAAAAAAAAACAGTTATTTGAAATGTTTTCTGACAAGCAATTAACTAATTTTTAAAGTATAGACAGCTAGATTCTATGATCTTCGAGCCATCTTTCAGTGAGGTTTATTGTCCCACGATGGTAGCAGTCTCTGGTTGTTGAAGCGAAGAATTTGGTGACATCCCTTGCACTGCTTTCTTTTCTTCCACGTAGAAAATAGTCTGTTCATGGATCGAAAAAGATGATAATCTGGGTGTGAGATCAGGGCTGTATGCTGGGTGTGGTAGCAGTTCGATTCCTCCCAATTCCTGAACCTTTTCCATAGTTCGTGCAGTATAAGGTGTTGCATACGGGTAATTTTTTGCCGAATTTTCTCGCAAAACTTGGCGAGTATCCTCAATATTCCATACTTTAGGTCTTCTAGAACGTGGTAAATCTTTGTTTTTGTCTCCATTGTTGAAACGTTGGAACCATCGATGTGCCACACGCTCACTAGCGACAACTTCGCCTTCCACTTCACATATTCTTCGAGCTGCCGCAGCGGTTTTATAATGTTGTATACAGTAGTGTATAAAAGGACTCTTAAGTTCAAACTTTGTTATCTCCATTTTGTGATTATAGTCTATTTAGAGCAATCTGTTATGTAATCTATAGTCCACGTTGAACCTTTGTTTATTTATTTATTCTTATGAACATAACAGGCTTGTAGCCCAATTACAATGTTCATCTTACATAGGTGTTTACATATAATAATATACACAGTCAAATAAAACACAAGCAAAACATAATGAACACAAAGTAATACAGAATGGGAAACATAGGTAATAGAAACAATGAATAAAAAGAAAAAAAAGAAAAAAAAAGAAGGTGAAGGTGGTATGGTAAGTAATTATTTTACTATTCCTAATTACATTAACGATACTACTATTGCCAATTTTTGTAATTTACTAATCTGCGAATAAGTAGTTAGCAGTTACAGCATTTTTAAATTGAGTTTCGGACATGTTGAAAATATCTACATCGATACGATGAAGTTTATTATATAAATACATAATTCTGTGTAATGGTGAATTTTTATGGATTTCTGTATTTGCTTTCGAGGTGGAAAAAAGCCTCCTGAATCTGCTTATTTTGTTGGGTACATAAAATAATATATTTGTTGTAATATTAATATCATCAATAATTGAACTTCATATTTTGTACAGAAATATTAACCCCACAATGTCTCTTCTAAAATTCAAAGTTTTAAATTTAAATATTTCCAAAAGGGTTTCATAATTTGTGTAAATAGGGTAACATCCAGTCTATTGCGTTGGCATGCATTATCATCTTAGGATTCCAAATAATAGACGAATGTTCGAGATTTTGTCTCACAAATGAGTTATAAAGTTGAATTAATGTTTTTTCTTTAAATGAATAGGAATTAATTTTTAATTAATTATTAACAACTAAAAACTGATACATGCTCGCAATGTGCGCAACACTGGCCATGGCATCCTGTAAATAGCATTGCTAAAGCAAAGAAACCCAATAAATTTTCCAAAACACCAAAATAAAAAGCCGATATTACTTACAATAATAGGTATATGTTCTGTGATTACTTGTGAGACAACCTAATATATGAACGCTATCACTTAGAAGGCTGCACCAAAAAAAAAGTAATTAAAAACTATGCAATTGCACAATTTCAGTGGTGTATTTTAACTTTCATTATATGACTATTTTGCTGCAATTAAAGTATTCTTCGTTATAATTTCTTAAAGTGGTAAATGAAGCTAATTAAACCATCATTAGAGTTTGAAAACCTACCTGCGACGTAGGTAGATCTAATAGGTAATTATTTCAAATACCTCTACATTAACTATTCCGTTAGCTATGCACTTACCTTCTCGTTTGCAAACGAGTGTCTCCACCTCTAAAATGTAGATAGAGTGTATTTAAACGATAGTGAGATAACGGAAAGTCTCTACATTAAAGAGCAATAACTGAAATGTCGCCATTAAGCTATAAAGCTGGTGCAGATAACACCACTTCAACCTTACGTTTCAATGAAGTACTCAGGGCAAATTCTACGTCAGTTTTCCAGCCCATTCTACAAAGCTGTCTAGTGATGTAAAAGCAAATGGACATAAAATCTGTTAAACATCTGCACCTTTTCGTTCAGTTGAAACACTGGCCAACAAGGATGAAAAGCAGGCTGCACCATGCTATGTTCTATCTTCACAAGAAGTAGAAACTAACTATAGGAACATTCTAAATGAGTTTCCTAAGAACACAAATCAAGGAAAAATATATTCTTCGTAATGTAAAAATTAAGTTTCTGGCACAGAACTGGTGCTGAAATATTTGCAATTCAAAACTGACTCAAATTAACATTCCTGTGTTGCAACTTTTGAGGTCAAAATATTTTCTCTACATATTTTAAAAACAAAGTGTTTATACTTTTAGTTTCATACTTTATTTTCTTTATTAGAGGAGGGAGCATAACCATGAGGAGTCGCTGTGCAGAAAGAGACTAGACACTCCGTTCAGATTTGCCATTCTTCTGTTTCCACTCGTATCCCTACGTTGGTTGTTTCATTTATTATCGGAATTTGCAATTATACGATTTACTTGCACTTGGCGTAATTTCTTCTAGTCCTATAATGCAATTTTACCACAAGCACCAGCAATTTAATAAACAACTAACGCACTTGCTCGCTCGCTCGTGCTGGCTGGCTGTATACAGCCAGGAGGTTTTTGCTGCGTGCCCACCCATTAAGGGTTTTACCGCAGGTAGGATTTGTATTGAAATATGTAGGATGAAGGTGATGTAGGTTTTTGATTGGGAGTTAAGGTACCTTCGGGTTGAAGGGGAGGATGCAGTACTTAGCACCCAATTTTTGTTTTGTTTTAAAATTTAGTTGGGGAGAAATTTAGATGCCAAACAGCTTGGAAGAATTATGAGGAGCTCAGCTTTAGCTGCTGATAGGGTTAGCTCCTGGGTTATCTAGGGTGCCCGCATGCCATACGGACTAACGCACTACACAGCCGCTCGAACTGTAATACTAGCGAGACTGGCGCTTATTGGTCGAAACGGTCACGTGGTTTCCTACTGTCCCAGACAATAGTCATTCACCTTCGTAAACGCTACTTTCTCAAGTTCCACATTCTGATTTCACCTATAAACTTCTTCTTTTAAGGGTGTTTCAGTGTTTAAAATAAATATAAATAAATAACGTATATATTGTGAATTTGAAAACCTTTGTTTACTGGACAAAATGGTGTTGTTTTCATTTTGTTTTTATAACAGCCATATCAAACCACGACAATCATCTATTAAGTAAGAGAAACGCCTAACAGTCTTATATTTAAAAGATTTGGTATTTAGTTGCATAATGTGGAAGTTTAAAAATAATAAATAAGCTGTACTTTTTGAAATTGTATAATGTTTGGTGGGACTCGATTGGACTGGACTGGATTACTTATTAGCGGGGGGAGGGGATTTCCACACTGAACCTACAGACAGGTTATTTATTCGAGTAGTAGTGTTCACAAGTGTTTTGAGAAAAGGTTTTCTCAACATTTATATATTTATAGCATTGGTTGGACTCTTGTACAGTTGATAACTTGAACTATAGGCAATCATACATAAATACAAAACAACGCTTCTGGAGATAAAGTACTGAACGTATCTCAAAAATAAAACAGAAATCTACAACTCTTAAGTGTGTGACAAAATAGTTTTGAACAGAAACATTATATTAAACGTGCTTCTTCGATGCATGGGAACTAATATTTTGTTGTGTAACTATCTGCTTCTATAACAGCCTCACAGCTTGCTGGCATGGAGAAGCAATAAGGGCTTTAATTTTTCCATTCACGTTTCAACATGTTGAAAAGATCCATTGTATTGGAAAACGTTCGTTTTGATACGTCTGTCCAACACCTTCCACATATGTCCGATCTGGTTCAAGTCAGGACAGTTTCTTTTTTTCTTTGGAAGATTGTTCCCATTGTGTAATAGACTGTCATGATCTTGCTGAAAACACCATTTTCGGGGTATCTTTTGTCTAGCTTATCTTACCCAATATCTCCCTACAGTTACGACACTTCCTTACATTCATACATACTAAACCATCTACACCCTGTGTAAAGAAGCACCCCTATACCATGGCATTGCCCCTCCATGTTTTACGATTGGAATCTGCTAACGTGAATTGCATTGCCCGCCTCGGTAGCGTAGATGGTAGTGTGTCTGCCTCACGTTCAAGAGGTCCCGAGTTCGAATCTCGATCAGGGTGAGTTACCTGGATAAGGTTTTTCCGCGGTTTTCCCTTATTCTGAAAGGCGAATGTTGGGTAACTCTAAGCTCCATCATCCCCGGGCGCATTGAGCATCATTTCACCCATTTCATTCATCGTCCGATATGACTAAATGTTGGAGGACGTAAATTACAACAACAAAAAGTTTATGTCGACGAAATACTGAATACCATCAGAACCAAGGCGGCCCGGGTTCGATCCCAGGCGACCGCAAAGTGAGACTTGAGGTGGACAACACGGCGCTGGGGCGTGTTTTCTCCGGGATATCCGGTTTCCCCCGCCATCTCATTCCACCGGTGCTCCATCTTCATCTCATGTATCATCAGTGTCATCGCCTGCGGTGCCGTGTGTAGTAAAAGCGGGCGTTAAACACTACACTACTACACATTACCATCAGAAGATACCAACTAAATATGCTCTCACCACTCCATAATACTCTAGACCATTCCTACTGTGGCCGGTGATGTTCTTTTACAAAGATAACTCTGCCATCTGTTGTGAGGACTTATGAAGAGTTTCTTGCATGGACGAGCTGGTAGATACGTCTACGTCGTACCTCAGATCGGCATTGATTTTTCGTGCAGTCCTTCAAGAATCTGAAGTCCTCATTCGGTAGGTTTCGTGCTCAGCGCTAGCCGCAACCTACCAAATAGGCGTTTAGATTCTCCATAACTTACTTTTACCATTTCCACAGAACTCCCTGCCCTCCCCCCCCCCCCCCCCACAAAAAAATAATTATTCGCTGCTGCGTCTTAAACTCGGTAAACACCTGTGGTAAACACAGACCACAACTTTGAAACATGCGTTATACACTGACATCTAGTGGTTAATATGCTAAGTTTTCACACGTGCGCCATATTTCGTTTTGAGCAATTTCGAGGTTAATTACCTAACCAGCTTACAACAAATGTATGTTATGGCTCTCGAAAAGGGACGCACTACAACTCGTCTACCTCCGTAAACTGTGATCTGAATGCAACTGAGCTGGCGTGGGTAAAAATAATGTTTTCGGAGGACGCAACGTTACCGGTGATGTCAGCCACAAATCTGCGTAAACTTCTCTTGCGTGACCGCGACAGAGAGCAATATTGGAGAAACGATGGTGTAACAGAAAATGCAATTGATGAAATTATCAACAAATCAGAGGATACCAGCGATGAAAGTGACTCACCGAATCAGAAATCGAACAATCACAATGCGAATGAGTATTTATAGCCATATAGTAAGTATATAAACATACAGCTTACCGGATCGAGTTCAATTTCTGCTTGTCCACATAGAATGATATGAACTGACAAAGGTAGCAGGCATTAAAATTATTTGTTGAGAAATTTGGGCCTGCCTGTCAAAGAATGAATATGGATGGACAAAAAGTATGGGCCGGGCGCTGATGACGAAGTTCAGCGCCCATAAACACAAACCATCATCATCAAAAAGTATGGAGCTATGTTTATAACTTTATAATATAAATACCTCTCTAAAAGCTTGAATGTTGAATTCATTGGACACAATCCCTTAATTTGTACATGCTTTTGGAAGAATTTTATATGGCTATGTCAAACACATATCACCTAAATGACGTTTCATGTTTACTATTGTATTCCTAAACTATTCTCTCAATTCTGCACAAGAATAGATTAACTATTTACCATTTTTATTTTACTTTAATTTTGTTCATTAACTATTTACTATTTTTATTTTACTTTAATTTTGTTCAGTCATTCACAGTGGTAGCTACTGCATGAAAGCATAAGAGAACCACCCTCACCCTTCATACCTTACAGTTTGTTGAACTTAAACATACAAGTGGCAATATAAAATCTATGTTGTTTAAAATCGACCATGCTACTCCTCTAAATCCAATGAGAGATTGCAACAGGGTTCCAAAGACATCTTGACTTGTGCACTTCTGCACATAACTGACATAATTAACAAAATAAATACCAGTTTTGCAACTTGAGTAAAATTGTAGTGATAAACATAATACATAAATCAGAAAATTACTGTATGTTTCATTCAAAGGGACTACATAAATGTGACATATTAATGAGAAAATTAATATATTTATATGTTTAATATGTTTTATTTTGTTTAAATTAAATGAGAATATTAATATGCAATAGTTCCAGCACCAAGATGAGGAGTCTGCAGCATTGTAAACAGTGAAGCAGAGCAGTTCATGAAGGAATATTGGAGTATTTGTGTGAAGTTGACAGGAAAAGCAGTGTAAGAGAGAAACTTGTGTGTATGTCAGAGAAATAACTAGCAGCACAAGCTAGTGCACACAAAAGAGAAAATTAAAGAGACATGTTTATGCTCTGTATTCATGTAAAAAGAGAAGGTGATTCCAAGTTAGCATTGGTATAATGATTATAGTAACAAAATAAAGGAATTAACATTCTGTAAACATTCTGTGTCACTTTGGTCACACTGGTATCAGGACTGATATAATAAGTCGCAATCCCCACTTGATAATAAAAATCAAGTAATGAATATCTTCTAGCAAAAAAAAAAAAAAGGATAATAAAGCTAATCTGATGGAATAAATGCATGACAAATTAAATGTGATTATTCCTCCCCCCAAAAGAATGAAGAAAGTCAAACCTAAGTAAACTGATATCAAAATGAAAATAAAACAAAATATGTTACTTTTTTTTAGGCACAATTATAAAGGAGCAAAACAATAGTAAAATCCTTCCACAAATACTTCCAGAATGTTCCGGAAAAGAAAATTCTAAAGCACTTCCTGTCATCTCTTGATAGAACTTCTGCTGTCTATGATAGGCAAGAACACTGTCCCATCAGGTTATCTGTTAGTCTACGTGGCTCAATTGGTTAGCCACTAGTTAGGTCCAGAGTATAAACTTGCGGAGTCTGATGGTTTTAATTGTATGTAAAAAGAACTTCTACAGGATGAAATTCTGGCACACCGGCATTGCTGACATAATCCTGAAAATTTTCAACATCATTTACAGAAATGAAATGTATAGTGTTTAACGCCCACTTTTACTACATACGGCACCGCAGGCGGTCATTTACAGAAGCAAAATATTTCAAACCCAATTATCTCTTCCCCAACCAGTTAGTTGGTCAGTTGGTACCTACTGATATAGGCCCATATATGTGCTAATGCCATATACATTGTTTCGTTACTGTATAATGCACTGTTTACTGTATAATACTTCCTCTTTGCTATATAAGTGATTTGTTAGAAATTTTTAAACATTTTTTTCTGTCAAGTGTCTGTTTATTCACTTTCCATTTACACTATACTGGAGGAATGAACTAATAGCTCTACTGACATAAGTGATAAAGTAAAAATAGATCAATCAACTCTTAGGAGTTCATAAAAATGTTTATTTTCAAATATTACCAGTGTGAAACCAAGCTAAATGTTTAGTTTTCTGGCTATTTACAGTGTCAAATTAAAAACTGTAAAACACCTCTGTAGCATAACCGATGTATACTATGTATAAGGGGTATATGCTTTTTATATATTGGGAAGAAAGTTTGTTTTTCAGGATTTGGTTGCCACTATAATGTAGGTAAATTCAATGATGCAAAGTTACTCCATTCTTGAAATGGCTCTATTTTGCTATTTACTGAAAGTATCTCAGATATACTCAATATGTCATAATTTAGTTATCATTAAAGCCTGGAATTTGATGAGCCTAAAAATATTGCAATATTAAAAATGACCTAAAAGAACAAAGAACTATGTAAAAATTGCCTTCATTTTTTAATCTCCTTGAAACATTTCACTTATACTTCATCACTGAATAGTGAATTACAATAAATTTACAAGCACCTTTTGATACAATAACTTAGATCAAATCAGTTTGACATAATTTTACTGCCTTTTTCTGGCTAAAATGTCAGCAGTTTCATTACCATGAATTCTGCTATGTGTTGGTATCCACTAAAGTATTAGTCTTTTGTTTAATTACCTGTTTTATGCTTTTGCAGTATTTCATTTTTTAAGTGTTATATCAGATGTTATGGATATTATAGCCACTTTAAACTCGGATGATAATACAATTTTTTCAAATTTATTTATAGGATGTAGATTTTGTAAACCCTGAAGGATTGCAAAAATTTGTCTATCAAAATTTGTAGAATTTAAACTTAATCTTAAGAGCGGGCATATTGCACCAGCGCCAGTACCACCATTATTTGGTATGCTAGAATTGTCAGTGTAAACATGTAGCCATTCATTGGCAGGATATCTTACATTTATTATTTCTAGTATCATTACAGGAGACATGACATATAATCAAAAAAGAACAGAAGATAATATATTACAAATAAAAGGAAAACTATGGGAAAATCTATATAACAGCACGGCTAGAATGAATGCACTACCATGAAAATCTTCTGTAGCAACTTTTAGATTCCTAACAGGCCCTGACTCTCTTAGTAAATATTCAGGACTGGTATAGTGAGATCTCCTCTGTGTCCTTTCTGTAATTTGTAATTCCTCTCTCATCTTTCCTTTTACATCATCAAATGGAAGTACAAAATCAAGATTACAATTATAAAATCCATACTGGAAAATGCCATATATTCCTAAATCCTGAAAATCCTACCATGTTAAAAATCCTTTCATGGAAGTGTTGAAAACAGTGTTGTTGTATAAATTAAATTAATTGGGAGTCGACTCCTACCATGTTGCTTGCCATTGAATAATAATTTGGTCCCCATACACCTAACCCTAGACCTTTCTGTATACTTAAAAAAGATATGCGTGGAAACCACTTACTCCACTGCCCAATATTTAGTCAATGTACCAACATAACTCAAAATACTAGAGTGCAAGAAAGTGAATAACTTCATTGGCAACTGTTTAAAATTAGATACCAACCAACCACATTTACAAGCACCTTTTGTAAATTTTCAAATTTGAAGAGCTATCTGCAATACTTACTTACATGGAAGCTTCTTTTAACTCCAACACAAAAGAAATATTGCAGATTTCTAGATATTTATCAAGGGAATACTTCTTACCTGACAGTACATCAGCAATCTTAATGTTGTATCATATCCACTGTTCTTATTCAACACGTGTTCCATTTACTAAAGACAAGTTTGCTAACCTTACCTTCCACATGACTTAAAAGTACTTGCAGCTTATTTCACTAATTCTATTTGAGCTTCAATTTTAAAGATGTATTTGTTTTTACCTTCGGCATGATGAAATAAATATCACTTTGTTCACTAGCTTTGCTCTGCCAAAGATTGCATTGTAATATACGCATGGTGCAAACCTCAATAGCAGTAGGGAGACTCACCCCACATTCATTTAGAGGACAAATCTGTTTTACAACAGAGGTATACTGTTTAGTTTGACATATGTATGAGTAGCAAGTCCAAGTATTTAATAAAATATGAATAGGGGAACTGCACTTTGATAACTTTTGGATTTTGAGGTTCTAAAACTTGATTCTACTTTATAAGAAAAATGCAATCAATGTCTTGATTTTGTCTTTAAAATTACCTATACCCAGTAATCCCATTGGATAAAAAATGTCTAAAAATGCACAAATTATTACCCATAAAATTGGCTGTTTAGCAGAGCTTTTGCATAGCCCTGTATTTTACTTATTTATTTTTTCTTTATTCTTTATAGTTTCAAATAACTCTATAAGTATCTTAAGTAATAGTTTTTAAATGTCTTAAAGGGATAAAATCAAACTATTGTCAATACCCGGTGTTTCAGCTAGTAGAGAAATAGTAGTCATGAATTCAAAAGCAGCAATATATAAAAATTTATAAAAATGATAATGTACAGAGAAACAAATCTATTTTCACTATTATACTGCAATCAAAGATATGGAGAGACTAGGCATTGCAAAAATTATGGAAAAGTTAGAGAAATGCTAAAAGAATCCTCCTGTAAAAGGAGAAAACAAGTGTAAAACTATAAGGAGAAATGTGTCTGAATAAAAAAAGAGAAAGCTCAAATTTAATTTCCATAGGAATGACAGATCAGAATTTAATGATAGTAAAACAATAAAAGCTATTGGAGTCAACAATAATACACCACATTAAAAAAACCATGGTGTAACAGCCGCATCAGAGGTGGGCAGTCATCCAACCTATATGAGGTAATGTGGTCAGCATTATACACCTCCATCGGAAACAGCTTTCTAGACCAGGTTTCGCTACCTAGCATAGCTCCTCAATTTCCTCATGATGCTGTGTGGGCACTGGTCTTAAAAGCTATACCTGGGTCTTCAAAATCTACAACTCCTCTGGAGTGGGATTGAACCCAGGTGCATTCCGTGGCAGGGAACCAAAGCATAACACTAGCCCACTACACCATGGCACAGGAACAATATTACACATTACCAGAGTACTTAAAAGGACAAAAGATCCAAAGCATCTTATTTTAGATTTTATTTTAGAATATAAGCAATATCAAATTGTGTAACTAATATAACCTATCATGACAAATTAAAACCATAAATTAATCAGTTAACAAAAGTAAACTGGAATGCTAATGATCTTGGTCGGGTGTCTCATTGACTTTCATTTTATCAGTTTATAATACTGACATTGCTTGTATTATAGACACAAACTTTCTATTAAACTCTTCAATTTTTTTAGACATATGGACATATTTTATATTTCTATTTTTACACTTAAATTTTTGGAAAGACACAAATGCACACAATGCAGTGTATTTAGTGGTATAGCAATAATTAATAATAAAAATTAATAATAAATAAATGAATAAATGATGACATGATGGATGACGACGATGAGATGGAACAAACATCCCTATTCAGAACCTTCACCAAATTTTTCAGCTCAAAATAACTGGAATCAAAGTACAATGGCATGAAAAAAGTTATCTTATGGGCTTAAAAACTTCCATCCTGTCAGTTTAATAAGTCATACTTCCCTTTGTTCTTTCCAGCAACTGATTCAACTCTGCAGTTAGGTGATTTACATACAAACTTGTTTCTTGGGAACTCAGAATCACAAATTCAAATGGGTGCCATCTTTATGAATGTATCGGCAATCTTAACCTCCATATGAACCAATATATTGCTCAAATAATGTAAAAATATCTCCTAATATTAACATAAATGTTCACAGAAATATGTAACTTCCAACGTTGTTAGTACATTAAGAGGTTTTCATTCAGACCACTGCACCATTCCGGTTTCCTTTCAACTAAAGACAATCATGAACATACACCATTCTCATCACTTATGTTGTTCAATGAGGAAGATTTCAATCTGCTGTCAATATGTTGTCATGTGACCACCAGCCAAGAAGTTGAAGATAGAGGAATAGCTCTTCCTGTCGTCTGTTGCCTGCAGGGGCAGAAGAGGCACAGTTTTCAAGGGACAGTCACAACTGACATCAAGAGGATGTCTCGAAACAAGCTGTGTGTTACTGTGCAAATACAGTTTGAGACCTTTCCAATGCGTATTTTGGGAACATTCGATTACTGGAACATCTCCCACACTTGGCAGGCTCCATGGTGAGGAATCGGCGGGCAATGGAACATGCAGTAAAGTAGTTTCCAAGCGAGTACCAGAGTTGTGTTCAGAGTCAACATTCAGCTCTGTGTAAGAGGTGAACCTATGTGTACATAACACAAGTTGGTGCATACAACAAAGTGAAATAAACAACAAACGTTAAAGAGACATGTTGAAGCTGTATATTTGTATAAAAGAGAAAATTACTGTTCTAGACGTTCTCGGGCTTCGAGCCAGGTAAGCAGATGTTGTTACCTCAACGTTTCGGGAGCGTGCATCTCTCCCATCCTCAGAATGTTGAATGACTTAGAGTGGGGCGACCCATACACATACTGGTTGACAAGGAAAATGACGCGGACCAATCAGCAAGCGGGCTCGCGATGGTGTAATGTGACAGACCTCTCAGAAAACACTGCTGCTCTGGTTGCTGCTCAGTAAGCCAAATCTGTGTTTCCTGAGTCCCTCTTTTTCGAGTTTTAATGCAGGATTCCATGCTGCACTAAATTGTAGCCCAGCATCTCGGTTAAGAGTGACTCTCTCTGCCGAGATAGCCAACGCCTCCTTAACTCTGCACTCCCAGTAGCCACTGCATTTTGCCAAAATAGTGGTGAGACTGAAGCTAGCCCTATGGTCTTGCTGGAAGCAATGTTCCACCAGCCCAGACTTTTCAGGTTGCAACAGTCTGATGCTTCTATCGTGTTCTTTAATCCTGGTAGCTATGGTCCTGCTGGTTTGTCCGATGTACGGCACTCCACATTCACATGGAATGCGGTACACCCCCGGAACGTTTAGTTGTAATTGGTCTTTGACCGGCCTCATCAAGTATCTGATTTTTGCAGGCGGTTTATGAATAGTTTTTATGTTGTGTCTTGCCAGTATTCTGCCGATTTTTCCAGAAAGACTGCCTGCATCCTATATACCGGCAATCTTTCTGGAAAAATCGGCAGAATACTGGCAAGACACAACATAAAAACTATTCATAAACCGCCTGCAAAAATCAGACACTTGATGAGGCCGGTCAAAGACCAATTACAACTAAACATTCCGGGGGTGTACCGCATTCCATGTGAATGTGGAGTGCTGTACATTGGACAAACCAGCAGGACCATAGCTACCAGGATTAAAGAACACGATAGAAGCATCAGACTGATGCAACCTGAAAAGTCTGGGCTGGCGGAACATTGCTTCCAGCAAGACCATAGAGCTAGCTTCGGTCTCACCACTATTTTGGTAAAATGCAGTGGCTACTGGGAGCGTAGAGTTAAGGAGGCGTTGGCTATCTCGACAGAGAGAGTCACTCTTAACCGAGATGCTGGGCTACAATTCAGTGCAGCATGGAATCCTGCATTAAAACTCGAAAAAGAGAGACTCAGGAAACACAGATTTGGCTTACTGAGCAGCAACCAGAGCAGCAGTGTTTTCTGAGAGGTCCGTCACATTACACCATCGCGAGCCCACTCACTGATTGGTCCACGTCATTTTCCTTGGCGACGAGTATATATATGGGTCGCCCCACCCCTAAGTCATTGAACATCCTGATGCTGGGAGAGATGCACACTCCCGAAACGTCGATATAACAACATCTGCTTACCTGGCTCGAAGCCTGAGAACGTCTAGAGAAAATTACTGTACATTAGCCTTGGGCTAACATTATGTGATAATAAGGAAATTTAAGATGAACTTTGTCTTTTTTGTTATCTCATTTTGTATTTGTTTTTGTCACAATACATACCTATATTTAATTCAGTATATCATTCAAAACCAGACAAAGGTGATACAGTTGAAGACTTTACAGACAATATTTGGTTTTGCATCAATAAATTTATGACCAGCTTTAACAAACCAATATCTTCTTTTTATCTGCCATTATAGATTCTACAGTTAATTTAAGGGGAAGAAAAAAACACCACATCCATCATCAAGTAGCAATGAGCCTTGAAAGAAAAGAAAACAGTCTTTCAGAATTAAGTCAAACATGTAGTAAATCATTTCAAAATTACAATAATATCAAACATGTCTTATTTCTGCCTGCAACAACTCTCCTTGGCAAAGGAATTCTCAGAAAAACAAACATAACTCTCAGTAGAACATGATGGAAAAAAAAGCCAAAAATAAAGACAAAGAATTCCTTTCATGGAAGTGTTGAAATGTAATTTAGTATAATAAATTTAATTTAATAAAGACAAAGAAGTTTTTCATAACAAATCCAAATGTAATTTACTTGCTTCTTACTCTGAAGATATTTTTTGCTCCAAAAGTATGAAACACCAGATTATCAAAGAAATCCTTGATCTACTTTATCAGCAACTTCTCAAACCAAAGGCACCAAATTATTATTCCCAACTTTACAAAGAGCATAATGTACTATACTGCTATCCAACTCCACAATAAAAAGGCCTGGACAAGACCAGATTGTACATATAATATTTAAAAAGGCTAATAAGGAAGACTTTAGTTCATTTGGCCCAAATATTCAATGCTTTGTTAAGAATTGAGTATTCAGCAGATGGAAGATTGCTGAGTTTACTGATTTTCATAAACCTGGCAAATCAAAACTTCTTCCAGCTATCTACCAATCAATCCATTACCAATACTATCTAAATTAATCAAAAAAATCATACATAAATGTATTTTAATTTATAACCTGCAATCATAGTTTTCCAGTTTTCACTTTGGTTTTCATCCTAAATATTTTGTTAGGTGTCAACCTTGAGAATCACTTAAGACATATTGGAGAATGAATGAAGTAGATGAAATACAAATGAGCCCAGGGCACTTCTCATTATTTACAAAAATCAGTTTATGTTTGTGGAGCCAATGTGTCCAACCAAATCACTGAATGATTTATGAAGAACTGACACATTTGATAGAGTGAGGCAGACATGCTACTATCTATGCTACAGAGGCAGGCACTAATGGATTGGCAAACAAATAATACTGCATGGCCATTTTTTAGGTATCTCTCAAGCCTTTGATAACAGTATTTCATGGATTGCTTTTTAAATTATAAAGAACTGGACTACCAATCCATCTTATCCAAATGACTACCAGCCCTCCTAACAAATTGATTGTCTCTGGTTTCACTGAAGAATTTAAGTGAATAATTTAGTCAATATCCGTACAAAAGTGAATCGAGAAGATATTGACACATTGCTTCACTCACACTGTTTATTCACATGACATGTTTCAAGAGCTCTTGCTCCTATCCTCAGCTGATACTCGATTAGTGCAAGTTGTAGTGGTTTCTTCTTTCTCCGTATTGTCAATAGATGGCGTGATGTACTTGTCAAAGATGTCCGGTGGTGGAGTTTCAAAATTCATGACTCTATGACGATTTTTGTTAATGAAGATTTTTTCCCATACGGAAAGGTCTATGGGGTGATTAACGTATTTTATTAGAGATGTTTCCAAATTGATGTCATGTCTAGTATTCAAAAAATGAAAAGCCACTGCTGATTTTTCTGTTTCACCATTTTTAATGTTTCTCATATGTTCTTTAGTTCTGATGTTAATATTTCTTTTTGTTTTTCCTATATAAATTTTAGGGCAAGTTTCACATTTGATCTCATAGATTCCTGGTTTTTCTTTGGTAGTGATTGAATTTTTGGGAGGGCCTTTTAACAAATTTCTGATATTAAACCTATTTTGAGGTGCAAGAGTTATGTTGTGTTTTGAGAAGATTTTTTGAAATTTGTTATAGGCTGATGGGTGGAAGGTGAACTTTTTAAAAAGTTTTTTCTCTTTTTCTCCTATAGGTTCTAGGGTGGTGCTTTCTTTTATTTTCTTAGCTTTGTTGAGTCTGTTAACTGTTTTGTCTACTAAATTTGGGTTGAAACCGTTGGATATAGCTACTTTTTTTATGTGTAGGTATTATTCTTCATAATCTTCTCTGTTTAGTGGAAAGTTGATCATCCGAAAGATTAAACTGTTGAAAATGGCATGTTGGTGTTGTTTTGGGTTGAAACTGTTGTTCTTAATGTAATTATCTGTGTGTGTCGGTTTCCTGTAAATACCAAAAGTGAGTTTGTTGTTCATTTTTTTGATCTTGATGTCCAAAAAGGGGAGCACACCATCCTCTTCAGAATTACCCACACCGCTGCATCTAGCTTCAGTCGCATAAGAGCCGTAGATGCAAACGATGATTTGCGAAACATGTCCTCAAAATAGGTACGAAAGTGAAGCAGATGTGTAAAAAATACGACTCATCTAAAATTTAATAAAAAGTAAATGCATTGGTTAACATCACAAGCACTAGTAAAATATCTTAGTGTTCTGTTTCAGCACTAACTTTGAATACTCATATCAAATATATCACAGCATATTGTGCCTCGAGAACAGTTAAATTATTGCTAATCAGGATAATACAAGTATATAGAAATGGGCAAATATGCCAGGCTGGATTAATATCTAATCCATTAATAAACAAATGCTGTATACCTGGATTAGAATACTCTGTTCTTCTACAAATCATTAGATTGACTTCTTATTATATATCTATTTCCTAAATGGAGTGCAGCAAGTAAAATACTTATCCACAAAATTAAAGTTATTCCGAACAGATTTCTCAAAACTATAGCAATTGCTCCTTGGTTTATCAGAAACAATCAGTTACATTATGAGCTAGATTCTCCCAATCAAACAGATCACAGTTGATCAGAATTCTTCTACTTCCAATTGGTTAATGTTATCAGGAGCTCAAGAATATAAACTATGAATAAGAAGCCATTACAGAACAAGACTGGGAAGGAAACTACCAAAGGATATTTTACTAATTTCAAAGAAAATTCATGATTCAACTGTGTACACAATAACCATTAAAACTATTGTAATTGACACATCTCAACAAAAGTATTACTTATTTTATTATAAATCAGTTGTAAATCTAGTAAGCAAAAGGTTATTAACAGTAAATGGTTACTAATATAGGCATGCTGTAATATGCTGAAAAGAAGCTGGCATTATTGAATTCATTTATGATGAGTTGGAACTGGTAGTACTAACATCACTTATGAATATTTTACTCACTTTAATAAAATATTAATATTTACAAACTTCATGAAATTAAAACTCATAAAACTATCCCTCATCTAGTAAAGCGTAATAATTTTATGACATAAATTACAATATATAAAATGTTTGGTGCAGTGAATGTACAAGTTTTACATGTAAAATAAATGGGAATTCTGTTTTAAAGAATTCCAGAAGACTGGTAGTACTTCTTTCTGCTACCACAAATAACACATTAAAGCAAAGAACACCATCATGTAGGCTATTAGTTTTGTGGTCCATATTTTACAGTTCCACGTGAATTATAAACAAAATCTGGCACAAAAATGGGCAATTTATATCCAATTGCCATGTGCTGCACATAAGATAAACACTTCATGCAAGGAAGTTAGCTTTACAATTCATCACTCATTTATTGCTGGTTACTAGGGATGGAATCACAATGAATTTTGTTATAACCCAGTGAAGGACTGTGATCTTGATGAAGGTTAAACAAACTTTAGCCTATCATAGGATTCTATATGTATTGCAGTGCATTCAGTCTGTAAGCTTAAGTTTAATAGAACGCAATAGAATGCCTTATCATGTTAGTGATGAAAATCTGTTAATAGTCTGAATATCCAAATAAAAGCTGCAAACATGCAGCACAAAATCATAAGAAGGCCTCCACTTCCATACATTTTAGAGGCAAACAGTAAAAATTGTCAGGTTATATGTGAATTAGCGAGTTAAAAGTTTGAAACACTAAGTAATGTTTAGTATTTTAAATTTCCAGCTCATTATTCACAAAAATCATTTATGTTTGTGGAGTTAAGTGTGTCCAACAAATCACAGAATGATTAATCATTTTATTAATTTTAATTATTTGGGTGGAAATTTAATTAATGAGTAATCCTTAATGTCAAATTAAGCAGGTTGATCAGGAGCTTTGATTCCCTGCAACAAGTTGCAAAAGTTTATTCTTAATCTCTCTCTCCCTCCCACTCTCCCTCCCTCTCTCCCACTCTCCCTCTCTCTCTCTGTCATTGTTGCCTATGGCTTTAGGCCTGCACTTTCTGCAACACTCTGACCTGACATTTTGAGTAGATGTACTAGTCTCCAACAACAAATGTCTCACTGATTTCTCTAATTGTGCCCTTATATCAACAACTATGGGCAGCCTAGATGAATGATGTTTACCTTTTCCACTCACTAGAGAACCAGTTATTTTAGTTGCTTCCGCTTTGTTTGCCAGTTTCAGCATTGTGTTTCTTTGGGAAGGATTGTGAACACCAAATTCTCTCTAGTATGCCCCTTGAATTTGGATGATTATTCATATTAGATTATGAATCAGAAGAGCCATTGATTTAACAAGTACTTTTAAATGATAGAACAAAATATTGAAAACAGTCACCCAATATGAAAGGACAAAACTAAGGAATAAAGAATAAACAACTGTGCACATATATATAATTCTGGTATTCTTTGTCTTTAATTAAAAGAATAAATATTAAGAGTATGAAACACTATTTATTTATTTAACTACTTCTGATTTGGAAAGTTAAACTGAGATCACAGGAGTATTTCAGCTTAGCTTTTTTCTTATCTATGCATACAGTTTGTTTCATCATGGATATGTGCTTAAGAACAAAAATAAACTATGGTACATATTGTAAGAGGCCATCAATCTTGTGATGCCATAATTGTGCACAAGGAGTTAGATGTTCCCAATAATCAACTCACTATACAACTTAATCTTTCAGATTACAATACATAATACTTTGAAATGATGTTGAGTACAAACACCTTTAACCTTGGTGGTTCACAATATTATTTCATTAAGCACAAAGTGAATAAAATGCTTCACTAACATCAAATTATTCATTTCATTGACAATACCAAATTTTCTGGTACTAATAAACTCATAAATCTCAGCACTTAAAATTTATAATTTCTAACTCTTACGTTGAAGTAGATTTGTTTAGATATTTTTGCTAATGACATTTGGAACCACAGTTTGGGAACCACTGGTTTTATTCTTTGAAATATTTCACTATATTTCAAACATAGCCTAATTTTGAAGATAAAACCATGTTCCAACTTCATGCTTTTATAAAGACTATTGACAAGTGCAATAGCACACAAATGGCCATATTTCTCTTAAAAATAATTACATATATAGACATATGTATAATATGCTACCTTAGAAAAGAAAAACATATATATATGAACATAAAAAACCCAAAGATGCAAGGCTTATATGATAAATAAAATGAATACTCTTAATATAATCAAGAATAAACAAATTTAAAAAGTCATAACTCTTTTGAGTAGCAGAGAAAGAAATAATAATAATAATAATAATAATAATAATAATAATAATAATAATAATAATCTGTAATAATTAAAATTATTAATTATAATTAGTTAATTGATTGTAAGACTTGAAGCTTTTGCGGCAAGCGTTATGGATTATAGCTTCACGAGCCGAAAGCTCGATCTTCATCAATTTGATGCGGCTGATCACCCGTGGAGCCATAATCCATATTTAATTGATTGTTTAATTGTTTTAATAATAATGATAATCATACTAATGACCTGATAATGATCATGGTTGATTATTAGTATTACTATCATTATTATTAATATTTATTATTATGATTATTATTATGATTATTATGATGATGATTAATTATTATTATTATTATTATTATTATTATTATTATTATTATTATTATTATTATTATTATTATTATTATTATTATTATTATTATTATTATTATTATTATTATTATTATTATTAATTAAGTCTTCAGCATATCACTACTCAAATCAACAAATACAATTTTTGAAAACTTCAGGTTAATAATAAAGCATTGAACCTTTGTTTTCTTTGGTTCTAAACAATAATTTTCCCATTCCCCTAGCTCCTCTTGCACAAAAAGTGGCACAAAATTTTGGGGATACTGGAGGGGAAGTATTACATCATCTTTAGCACTGACTAGAATGTTGTTCTTATATATGATGTCAAACTTCAGCAGATGATGTCAAACAATGGAAGACGTAATTATGTATAGGAGATGAACAAAAGTTTGGAGTCTCTAAAAAGAAACAGACAACAAAATGTTATGCTCATTTCATTCATATTTTACAGAGCATATAAATATATTGTGAGCATTTGTACACCACAGCTTAAAAAACTAGCGATAAAATCAAATTAAAATGGAGCAGCCAAGTGTCTTACCATTAGCTGTGAAGGCTCCTGTAGTTGGTGCACATTTTTCATATTGTTTCTATAGACAAAACAAGGCAATAGTTTACTTTACCTTGCATAAAATAAAGCAAAGAACTGTGAAACGGTTGCAAATTGATCTGCAGATATTGATAAAGATTTTGCATACTGGCACAGAAAATTGATATTTAGACACTTCTAAATTAAAAGTGTACCTGCAGTTTTTATAATTATTTCTCACCATTAGTTTACACAGACAGGTTCGTTTTCCTTTCTTATAAGTTTAATAAGTTCTTTTCTTTTTTAAATATTGACTGCAGCCTTGTTGTTACGGTCAACAGTAAATAGTTATGCAAATAGAAATATTTTTATTTCACATAGCAATATCTCCAAACCCGTAATACAAACTTAAAGAAAATATCACTTTTAGTTCGAGTCTGAATCACCAATGCGATTACGATAGTTCCTTCGAGCTCTGTCCAACCTATTCTTGCATCGCTTGAAAACGTAATCAGGATCGTATTCTGAGCCATGGTTGGCACCGCTACTTCCTGGGCGAGATTCTATACTTCCAGTACTACTAGTACATGGTGCAACCATGATGCCACTATCAGGTGTTTCGACCAAGGAACGTGACTTCTGACCCAATGGCGTTGTGGCCACTTCCAGAGCCTTATTGAATTCTCCCTCCACATCAGTACTGCTATCACTGCCATACACCAATCCAATATAATTTGTCTTACCATTTTGTGAAACTTGCACTGATGAGTTGTTATCTAAGGCCTCTGTGTTGGTATTCTTCTTCTTGGCAGAGTTGTCTGCTGTAGGAACTTTGGTGTTTTTGCTGCTACTTTTGTGCTGTCTTAATTGTCTTTTTCGTCTTAAAGCTATTTTCTTATGGCAGCCGTCGCCATCTGAGGATGATGTGCTTGAAGTGTTTAGGATAAGATTACTACTTGAATTATCAACATTTTTCTTATTTTTTGAGTCCTGCCATGATGAAGCTGAGTCATTACTAGAACTTGAATCACTAGAATCACTTTCAGCAACTCTTCTTGATTTCTTATTGCCTTTATGCTTACGCATTCGCCTTTGCCTTTTGCAGGTGGTAGCAGTATTGCTATCATCATCACTACTGCTGCTACTACTACTGCTGCTAGAGGATCCATTTGATTGTTTTTCCCATAAACGTTTTCGTTTTTGTCGAGCAGATGTTCTGAAGTTATTATCATCATCTGAAGTTTCAATCCACTCTAACATGTACCTTGTACAGTTCTTCCTCGGGTTTGCATTAGAAGCATTAGAAGATTTTCTGCCACTTGTTTTCCCATTGATTTTTCGAGGTGCCTCAGCAGTATCAGTATTTGCCGTTTTGTTATGTTTTCCCTCATCTGCTGCCTCTGACTGTCCTTGACGAGTCCTTGCAAATCGCATAAGTTGTGCACGCTTTCGAGCTATAAGTTGTGAGATGCGGTTTTGTGCTTCTGAAACAGTTCCTGTTGAGATAGTGGTAGAAGCAGTGGTGCTCAAGGTGTTGGTAATGGCAGAAGTAGCACTGCTGCTGACCTGAGCAGGCTCAGCCTCTCTGTTGGTCTGTTCTGTTGTTGAATCTGAGAAAACAAATATGTTAGGCATCAATTAATTTACTTAGATCCTTTTTACTAGATATTTAGGTTAATTGCTTAAGTTTTAAGAATTGGGCAAGAATAGCCCAATTAAGCTCATAAAGGATCATAAAAGGTAATCAAAGTTGGCACCCATTGCCTGGGGGTATAGCAACTGCATGTCAGGAGATTCAAATTCGGGACTAGGTCCTCCAGTTTGGAGGCTAGGTGTTAAGCCAGCATCTTCAATTAATTTGCACATCACTGTTACTAAATGCATCTAAACATACATAACCAAGTTTGGTATTTAACTGACCATTTGTTTTAGAATTATGGCATGCATGCAGCCCATTTCTGTAGCATATTGATAGTGTGTCGGCCTCACATTCAAGAAGTCCCAAGTTCAAATCTCAGTCAGGATAAGTTATCAGCTTAAGGTTTTTCTCAAAATTTTTCCTTATCCTGAAAGATGAGTATCAGGTAACCTAAATTATATGGACCCTGGGCTCATTTGTGCATCATTTCACCCATTTCATTCATCGTCCAATATGACTTTGGTTGGAGGACATTAAACTTAAAAAAGAAAAACATATACAGACACAGCTTTTTCTCAAAAATGTTTTCTTTTTAATTCAGGGAGTCACAAAACATGTATTTCTGACAGTATTTTTATATTAAAATTTTGGATGGAATACTTCCTCCACCTGCTGTAAGTCCAAAATAAAAAGATATTGTCTTGCTTTTTCAAAGTGTGTATCTTCCCCCAAATGTATCCTTTGGAAATTCACCATATCAAAGCCAACACTTTCCTTGCCCAGTGGTAAAGATACCATATTAGTTGGAGATTGCTGATGAGAGGTGAATAAGCCTCAAAACATACTCAGGTTTAAACTTACTTTTTACTGACCTTTCAGTGTTACATTTCTAACTCAAATAAATTTAATTCAAATACATCACCATTTCCAAATTCTACAGAGTTCCATCATTATTATGTTATTATTTATTCTTATTATCTTTTTAATATTATGCTATAAATGACAGATCATATTGCAATTCTAATATATTTTCCAAATGACACGTGAAAAGAAAGAATTCAAACATTTGGGTTAAAAGGAATAAAATATATATATATAATATATATATATATATATATATATATATATATATATATATATATATATATATATATAGGAAAGTATTACTGTTAGGTTATGATTTATAGTTAATTTTTTTCTGCATATTTTGTTTAGTGTTGGCAACTTAAGAGATTTAACAACAAATGTAGTAGATTTAAACAACATTTGAGGGAACTATTTTATCAAAAGTTTTAAAGTGAAGTGGAAGCAAGTTTCTGACAGCATAATAGTTGATTTACTGATGCTATATCATTTACTTTTTAAAAACAGTACATGTTTCATGAGCTCAATAGTGGGAGTGCACTTCTCGCTAGAAAACCATGATATACTTTTAAAAAGCATCTCAAACTTGAAAGGACACTGTCTGGGAAAATCTTTTATCTTGATAAACAAAGGTCAGGTTTTTAACTTCAAGACATCTCCAAGCAAACCGCAATACACTCCAGGAGTCGACATTAGATTAAGGTAGCAATAAAGCTTGCGAAACATGTCCCATTTTTTAAAAAGTAAAGTAATATATATATATATATATATATATATATATATATATATATATATATATATATACCACCTAGAAATATTTGAGGGTTTATTATAACACATTTGGCACATATCTTCATTTCATAAAGTCCAAGTAAATTTTGGAGAATTTGTTTTTGTAATTAGTGGTTTTAGAGGTTTAACAGCCAATGGCTACAGAGAGATATCACTGCATAAAGTTTGCTTCCTAATGCACCCACTTTATGTGTTTCTGTCTATATTTTTAATAATACATATCAAGTATATTAATTTCTTGTAATTACTGACAAAACACTTAACTTGTTCCTTTTAATCAAAATTCAAGCGCACAATATGTTTTACATTTATTCAACTACGTCCTCACCTTCTTTGAGTAGTACCTCATTTATTATTAAATTTTAGATGAGTCGTATTTCTTACACATCTGCTTCACTTTCGTACCTATTTTGAGGACATGTTTCGCAAATCTTCGTTTGCATCTACGGCTCTTGTGCGACTGACGCTAGATCCAGCGGTGTGGGTAATTCTGGGGTTGTTGCTGCCATCTGTTGATTTAGTGATGAACTGAAATGTGGGATTCTCTTCTAGCGGGATTTCAAAGTTCATTAGTTGGTTTTTATGTTTTTCTATGTATATCCTCTCCCATTTGACGAGTTCACTATGTTTTTGTACGTATTTTAGTAATTCTGTGCTATCTTCAATTTCATGATTTTCAGACCAGAAATGAGCTGCTATTGCGGACTTATCAATATTTTTGTATCTTAAATGCCTGAAGTGTTCTTTCTTTCTAGTGCCTATGTTTCTTTTTGTCCTCCCTATGTAAATTTTTTCACAGTCTTTACACTTAATTTTGTAAATGCCTGACTTTTCCTCTGGTTTTATCTTATCAGTATTATTACTGTGGAGTAGGTTTTTAATGTTGTAATTGTTTTTTGGTGCCAATGTTATATTGTATTTCTTGAATATTTTTTGGAACTTTTTTGTGGCCCAGGGGTGGTAAGTAAATTTAGCAAATCTAGTTTCTTGTTTTATTGGTGTGAGAGCTGTGATCTGTTTTAATTTCTTTTGAAGTTTGAATAATTTTAGCTTTTTATCTACAAGGTTTTTTCCATATCCATTTTTAATTGCAGTTTTTAAGATTTGATGGTATTCGTTTTGATATTCTTGCTGGCTGAGAGGTAGATTTACTAATCTGTGTGTCAGACTGTTGATGGTTGCATGTTTGTGTGGAATTGGGTTGAAACTATTTGCTTTGATGTAATTATCTGTGTGTGTTGCTTTTCTATGAATGCCAAATTCTAGTTTTTCATTGCCTTTTTTGATTTTAAGGTCTAAAAAGGTAGAGTACAGTCCTCTTCAGTTTCTACTGTGAATTGTATGCTGGGTTCTTGCAGGTTGAGTAGTTTCAAAGCATCATCTATTAGTTTGTAGGGCACTATTGCAAAGATGTCGTCTACGTATCTGTACCATGTTTTAAACATATGAGGGAAGGCTTCAGTAATATGTGTTTCGAAAAAGCTCATGTATAGATTGGCCAAAAATGGTGATAGCGGGCTTCCCATAGCTAGTCCTGAAATTTGTTTATAATATTTTCCATCGAAGACAAAATAATTTTGATGTATACATAATTCAGTCATTGCCAAATATTCTTCTATTGCATTGGCATCCAGGTTTATAGAATTTAGCCATTTTTTCAGTTGAATCAAAAGTTTGTCTAATGGAATGCTAGGGAAGAGGGAGCAGACATCAAAGGATACTAAAGTGTCATGAGGTTTTAGTTTAAGATTATGAATTTTTTCTACCAGGTCTAAAGAGTTTTTTATACTCAGAGTATAATGTATATGAGTATATGAGTTTTTTATACTCATTTCTGGTCTGAAAATCATGAAATTGAAGATAGCACAGAATTACTAAAATACGTACAAAAACATAGTGAACTTGTCATATGGGAGAGGATATACATAGAAAAACATAAAAACCAACTAATGAACTTTGAAATCCCGCTAGAAGAGAATCCCACATTTCAGTTCATCACTAAATCAACAGATGGCAGCAACAACCCCAGAATTACCCACACCGCTGGATCTAGCGTCAGTCGCACAAGAGCCGTAGATGCAAACGAAGATTTGCGAAACATGTCCTCAAAATAGGTACGAAAGTGAAGCAGATGTGTAAGAAATACGACTCATCTAAAATTTAATAATTTTTCGCTTCACTATGGTGTTCCAATACAGTTAAATCTCGATAGTACCTCATTTGTTAAGCTTACCGCCATTAGCCGACAGATTGTTCACTATATTATTCCTATCTGCTGAAATATTGATAAAATCAGTTGGTAGTATTTTAAAACTTGTTACGTGATGTCTATTTTTTCTTATTCTAATAAATACAAGGTGTGTTCAAAATAGCACACCAACCAGCAGAGAGAGCACACTGCGGCTGAGTGCACCAAGCAGCAGAGTTAGACAACAAACTGCCTTTTGCTGTGTTTTGCTCAGACAATTAGCATGCAAACCACAGCTGCTGAAGTAAGCATATGTACAGCTTGCTCATCGGATTAGTGACAAAGCTTGTGACGAAGTAATAATGAACGAGCTTGGAGAACAATGTGTATGTGTGTTAAAGTTTGCTACTAACTTGGCAAAACTTTTAAATTTTGAATTGCCGCCTGAAAACTCTCTTTGGAAGTTCATCTCACAGACAACAGATGTCACCACAGACAACCAGCTCACTTCAAGAAACCACGGATCCAACCAGTCGGATAACTGCTGACGATGGGAACAAAATGTTCTCCGAAACATGTTCAAGTATGGATAATTTAAGTGATGTTTGTTTTTTAATTACCGACTCATTACTTTCAAATTTCATAGACACGTTACAAATGTCCAAAAAAAGCATGCATGAGTCAGTCAAAGATCAAGGTGATGCTGGTTGTGTGTTTTTACTACAAAGGCATTATCCATCATGAATTTGTGCCATATGGTCAGATGGTAAACAAGTATATCTACCAAGAGTATGTCTAGTGTGCATGAGGGATGTTGTGCGCAGGAAGAGGCCTGTATTGTAAGAAAACCAGAATTGGATGTTACACCATGAAAATGTGCCAGTTCATTTGTCATTCCTTGTCTGCAGCTTTCTAGCAAAACACCACATTTCCATTGTGTCCCATCCACACTATTCTCCGGACCTAGCTCCAGCAGACATTTTCCTGTTTCCCAAACTGAAAAAAACATGTTGAAAGGACATTGTTTTGAAACTATAGAGTAGATTCAGGACAATGTGACGAGAGACCTGCATGTCATCCCACAAAATGTGTTCCAGGAGGCATTCCAGAAATGGAAGAAGCAATGCGAACAGCATATTGTCAGTAGAGGGGACTATTTTGAAGGGGGCAGTGCTTAAAATGTTGTACAATAAGCAATAAAGGTGATAAAGCAAAAGTTTGGTTTCTTTTTGAACACACCTCCGATTTTCTCCCAAATCATTAAGTCTAAAGATCTATTTCATCGCTTTAATAATTTAACTTGAGTTCATTTTGTGATTAAATGACCAAAAATTAACTGCCACAGTTGATTAATTCATTTACTTGTATTCAAAACGTTTAAAATGCTCCTTCAGTTTGGTTTTTGCAATGTAAATATAGTCACAATCATATTTGGTATCTGCTCAAATGTCAGATATGGTTTAAAATTTTATATTTTTTTACAAACTCCTAACAAATTTTATTATGTATTTATTTTAAGGAACTATTATTATGCAGTGCTATTCAAAAATATCTTTGAATTGATTACTTTCCATAAGGATGATAGTAATTTCTTAAACTTATAAACATCTACTTTTTTGAGGGAAGGAGTACCTTTATCAGCTTTCTGATATTTAAATTTCTATTTTTGTCTTTTTAAATAAATATTAAAACTGTTTATAAAAGTAGTATTGATAAGTTTATGTTCACTATTTAAGTCATCTCTGCACAGATGAATATCACTCTGTAGTGTAGAAAGCAGAAGATTTATTTGAAAAAGTGTTACATTTTTTATGTAACTAACCACATAATATTGGAATGTTTACTTTATTTACTTACACAGTGAAGCAAATACTGAAAAGTCTGCAATAGCAGCTCATTTCTGGTCCGAAAATCATGAGATTGAAGATAGCACCAAACTACTAAAATATGTACAAAAGCATAGGGAGCTCGTCATCTGGGAGAAAATATACATAGAAAAGCATAAAAACCAACTAATAAATTCTCAAATTCTGCCAGAAGACAACCTCAGATTTAGATTCATCACGAAACCAACAGATGGCAGCGGCAACTCCAGAACTTCCCACACCAATGGATCAAGCTTCAGTCACAATAGAGCTGATGATGCAAACAATAGTTCGCGAAACATGTCTTCAATATAGGTACATAAGTGAAGCTTAAATGTAAAAAATACAACTCATCTATAATTTAATTAACCACATAATGTTTATATAAATTCAAGCTTGCTAGCCTTCTAACTGAAAACTATAAAACTCCCCAAGTAATATTTTTGCATTAACAATTTTTGCAAAAGTAAAATAAATCACAATTCTATTTTATAAGAATCTTTGAAGATCTGGAAATACTACTGCTTTCTGTTACTGCAACAAACACATATTACACTTCCTAGGTTATACACTGATTCAGTCATATTTTACATTTCATAACATGAACTGTAAAAAAGAATGGTCACACAAGATGGGAAGCTTGAATCCTGCTGCCATAGAATGTCAATAAAATAAAACAATTGGTGTCAGAAGTTGGCTTTACAGTTCATGTTGTCTATTACTGCATGTACATGCCCTAGAGTGCATGATGACATTGTTATTAGAACTTTCAAGAAGTGCAGCACTGGACATGAGAAGACAAGGGACTACTACAACAGATTCAAAATATCGGAAAGTGCAATGTGCAAATGTGAACTACAAAACCAAACAGTGGATCATTTAATATACAACTGTCCTCTTCTGAACAGTGAAAGACTAGAACTCAAACAAAACATTAGACTGAGGGGTGGACAGTGGCCGGCAACAAACAGTGATCTAATCAAGCACTACCAAAAACAATTTTTAAAATTCATAAACAAAATAGACTTTGAAAAAATGTAAAAGCATAACCAAAAAAAAAAATGTATCATATAATGAGAATTTGTAACACTTGTAAAAATTGTAATTACTACAACTTGTAATAAGTTTAAGGAATGCATGTAGTGTTACGATGTAACGGAGCATGCAGTGTTAATTAAAAAAAAAAAGAAGTGCAGCATAAGTAATGTTCTTGATAGCAGCAAAAACCATCTCTTATTTGAAGAGGAGGAAACAACAATAACAAGAGAGAAGACAAAAGTTCAGGTGATGATTTTCTGGAATTAAGATCAGCTCAGATTTATAAATTAATAAAAAAAGTTTTTAATCTGGTTTTGTAATCTAATGATAAACATTAAAAATGTAATGTTTCTGAAAAATTAAGATGCATCTTATAATCCATCAAATGTGGTCTAGCCTTTCATGATGTGTTTAAATTAGAAATTATAAATGACAAGTATGGGTCAGATTTAGAAAGAACACTAATTTTTATAACTTATAATGGAGGAAAATTATGTAGGGCTGCACCATGGTCAACTGGTTAGACTGCTTGGCTCTCACCACGGCAGCCAGTTCGAACCCAGTGACTGTAAAGTGAGATTTGTGGTAGACAACATGGTGCTGGGTGAATTTTCTCCAGGTGTCATCCAGTTTCCCCCACCAGCTTTCCACCAATTGCTCCATCATCATCTTTCCTATCATTTCATCTGGCCCTCATTCTGTCATCCACTTCTCTCACTCTCATACCAGGCATCGCGCTGATCACCCATCCTGGATTCTCTCTCTCACTGATCCAGAGATTCCATTGCTCAAATTGTATAAGGGTTAAGAGAAACAAGAATACCCTGACACCACATAGTGGTGTTAAATGCACTATTCGATCTAAATATTAGGCATGTTATGAAGGAGAAATGCAGCTGGAAATATGGACATGTTGACACGTTCATGATAAACTTAGCTGACATTTGTTCAGCTCTGATTCAGATTGCAGCATTACCTGCCACGATGATAGTTGCATATTAGATTGATGTAAGTTTGCAAGTTTCTTTCAATGCATATATCTCAGCTTATTTTCTATAATGTATTGTGTTGATATTATTTTAATATACATTATAATGAATGTAAACATACTGGCCAATAACAAAACCAACTCATTTTTATAAACATTATTTCAGCTAATGAAATTAATTGTTCTTTCATACTAGCCGTGTGTAGGACACACTATTAAAGTATAGAGCCATAGCCGGGATTTGAACCACAGATCTTCTGGTCTCCGTCCAGCCACTCTAAACAATTGAGCTATGGCCAACATGCCAACATGACATTAAATTCTCCAACTGACTCCTGTTTTTCCCGGTAAACCACTAGGTGTGAAAGAACAATTTCCATTAACTGTACCTAACAGTGGTCCGAACTATAAAGCCCAGGCCTTAAAGTACTTACAGTATAGTAAGTCGCCATTAAGGTAGTTGTCTCATGTGTTTATGAGAACTCCTAGTGGTTTACCGGGAAAAACACGAGTCAGTTGGAGAATTTAATGTCATGTTGGCACGTTGGCCATAGTAGCTCAATGGTTTAGAGTGGCTGGACGGAGACCAGAAGATTCGTGGTTCAAACTCCGGCTATGACATTGAATTTTTCAGTCTGGCTCTATACTTTCATTATTTCAGCTGTTGTAAGCCAGACAGGAATCAACTTCTCAGAAGATGCCCAATGGAGTTATGGCGAAACATCAGATGATAATTCCTCAGTTGAATCACGGCCAACAAGCCCAGAAACTGCATGCTACTGGATCAATGCTGGCCAGGACAGCATAAGCATGTATATTAATTTCAGCATATTTTCTCTACAAGAAAATGAGAAATGATCTTGTTCGGAAAGTGAACACAAAGTATATTAAATATTTAACAAATCATAGTAGTAGTCAAATTGCTGCAGTCACTTAAGTATTTTAAAGGAAGCATAACAAGAGAAAATGGTATTATTTTGCTTGTTTATACTCTTGTTGTGATGGCAACAGCGGTGGCGCCAGTGGCAGTGGCGACGATGATAATCATAATTCATGTAGTTTTGTTGTCCAGATTTAAATAATGATTAGTAACAATAAATAAAGTCTGATATATTAATAAATGTGCTTACTTTTTCAAGTTATAAAAATATTTGAGAATGCCTTATTGAGAAAACTGACATTACAGGATTCAAAACTGGGACTTCTAAATTCATATGTACTTACTTGGCTACAAGTCTGCAAGGATAGCCACATAACAATCGTGAATACAAAAGATAATAAATCAGAAGATAATAAGTTAGTGTTCTGAATAATTTTTAAAGTTGGCCAGAAAGATATGCCTGAATTGTTGGTTTTCTGCTCACAATATGGTTCTGACAGGTGAATGGCACATCAGCTCCTCTGCTGACTGCAAACCAGTCATTTGATTGCCTGCAGTTGAACACGTGTTGTGCAGATTATACAGAGTACTATGCTGATAGTGGATCCAGTATAACACACTCTTTTATACCTTCATTTTCCATTAAAACTTTATGTACAGCAGAAGAAATCTTACAGTTCAAGAAATTACATTAAAAATATTTTTTACATTTTTCATTTCTGCTGCTGGATTATTACTTTGAAATAATCATAGATCCTTTTCACAGTAAGCTGACAACTTTTAACATGTGCGTGGCTTCTCAGAACATTGATATTAACATTGGTAAGAAAAATAGACTTAATAATTTTTCTAAGTAACTGTCCATCTGCTTGCATGTCCATTTTCCCCATTCTTTCCCTACCATTGTATTTAAGTCAAAAAAGAGGAAGACTATACATGCTGTTTGTTGATTTTGAGGAAGTATTCTATATAATCAACCACAATGCAGTGTGGTCAAAACTGAATAGGACAGAAGTGACAATAGATAGTCAAAATTTTCATCATTTCTTATAAGTGAAGTTTTGTGCTACAAATAATTATATTTGTATAGTATTTGTTGCTTCACTGTAACAAGCTTCATATTTTACATATTTAGATAGTCAAACTGAAAAATTCACTGCCATGGCCAGGATTTGAAACACGGATCTCCTGGTTTCCATCCAGTAGCTCTTACCCATTGAGCTACCATGGCCAACATGCCGTCAATTGGTAGCTCAATGGGTAAGAGCAACAGGATGGAAATCACGAGATCCATGTTTCAAATCCTGGCCACGGCATTGAATTTTTCAGTTTGACTCTATCTATCCAAGACCTTATCCTATACATGGTTAGTGTAAAGAAATGATTAATTTCCATTGATTAACTTAAATAACAGAAGTGACAACTTCTGCAAAGTATACTAAAAGTTAAAGTACTGCAAAACGTATACTATACAAAAACGAGTACTGTATTAAGATTACACATGATACAGACACTGCAATATGTGTTTCACAAGATTGTAAGTTAACTTACTCACTAATGACATGTTAGAAGAAATTGGCAAAGCTAACTCCACATACTCACATATGAAAATCTGAAATATTAGTCTAGCAAAAGCAGTTGAAGCAATATCCAAATTTTGTAAGGAATGGAGACTAAAATTAAATACTAGAAGATCAAATTTCATTATTTATTAAGAAAGGAAACAAGCTATTAAACAATGAAAAGTAGTCTTGGAAACGGGTAGAAATTGAAGTAGTTGGTAAATTTATTTCTTTAGGTATTACGTTAGTAATAATGGGGGTGGAAGGAATGAAAGGGAAAGGTTTAGCAAGAGGTAAGCCAGCTTTGTAAGCTAGTGCATCCAGGCTCTAGATACCCAGAATCATATACAGTGGTGGGACAGAATATACTTGAATTAGTAGAGACTAAAATGATGTTTGGAGTTGAAATATAAGGTGCCAACAATGCATGATTAAATGCAGACTTGATTTACAGGAATTTCTGCAAACATATTTTGGGTACTGCCACAGACCCACCAAATGGATTTGCAGAAACTGAACTGCCAATAAAGGGGCAGTAGGTAAAGGCGAAATAATGACAAGAATCCTGAAATATCGGTTTAGGATCATAAATCTAAAACAGAAAAATTTCCTGAAGTATTGCCTAACTATACAACAGAAAGAGTGGGTGGTCAAGTATTTAGGTTAATAGAATTAACAAAATCTGGGGGAAGAATCAGCTTGTGTAGGATGTGACATGATAGAGATAGCAAACAAAGAAGTTTCTGGAAAAATGATGAATAAGAAATTGATTACACTGATATACAGGAAATTTTGGATAGTTACAGCAACAAAATTTTATTGGGGTTACTCAAGGACTTAAAGAAAATATAGAGTAAAAGAAATTATGTGGATAAAGATGACAGGTGAACAAGGGAATGAACTGCATGGGACTGAATAGGGGTAGTAAAACTGAAATGAATAATAAGAGGTTTGAAAATAGAGAAATGCCCAATGTGTGGAATACAAGACAGCTACCACACAATTTTGGAATGTGAAGTACTAAAGCAATGAGAGGTAAATACAGGACTTGAAACAAATATGCTAATCTATCAACAGAGATAAGGGGGAAAGGTTAGTGAATATGAAAAAACCAGGAAACCTTAAAAAGTTTGGGAATTATTTAGGTGAGGTTAAAAGAAAATAAATAAAGAAAATAAAAATAGGAATTTGTACAGAAATTGAGTGTATCCTGATATATAAGTTGGCCCAATAGTTGAATAACTGCAAGGTAGAAATGACTTGAGCTACTTGTTTACTTAACAATTCTGGAAATTATTGAATTATTTTGTTTGTTAACAACACTGTCAATTTCCTGGATAATCGGCACCACCTGTGTGCTGGAAATTCCTCCTACATGAGTTTGTTTACTTTCAGGAACCTACTGACATAGGGTTATTGCTTTTATGCACACTTAAAAACCATCATTTGGGCTAGGTTTCAACCTATAACCTTGGGATCAGCAAGCCAGTGCCTAACCAATTAGTCGCCCAGACCAACAGCAATTCTGGAGGAGCTAGCATTTAGTACTGTGCATGTTTTTTGTATGGTCAAGTGATTATAAATTATGGCTATAAAAACCAAATTAACCGGAAATAAATGCAATTTGTTCATGCGTACTATTTAGGAGTAATGTTTAATAAAAAAATTTAAACCCATGGCACAACAGCCCCTACTAGGCTAAGGCCTGCCAACCCAACTGCCAGCCTCATGCCCACATATGCACGGCAGAAGGGGTGATCATCCAACCAACACGGGGAGGAGATTTGGTCAGCATCTCAGCACCCCCAGCCAGAAAGTTGGCTTGCTAGACCAGGGTGCATTACCTAGTGTAGCTCCTCAATTTCCTCATGATGCTGAATGGACACCAGTCATATACCTGGGACTTAAAATCTGCAACCCCCAGGTGTGGGATCGTAACAAGGGTGCAATCTGGATGCAGAGAACCAAAGCATAGTGCTCTAGCCTACCATGCCACAGTGCAGGACAGTAATGTTCAATATAAGAGAAAAATGGAATAAAAATCTCCCATTAACTAAAAAGTATGAGGACAGTTCAACTATTACATTCTCTGATGTATATTCTTGATGTCCCATTTAAATCATTACAAAAGATGTATAACTATGATACGGCTGATTTTGTTATTTAGAAGTGAAATTTTGGATCAGGGAAGAACAGAGCATGTAAATAAAATAGAGTAGATACGTAAAATATGAAGCTATTAACAGTGAAGCAAATAAATATATACAAATATAATAATTTGTAACTTAAAACTTCACTTAACTTATAAGAAATGATGATAATTCTTATAAATTCTGCAGGATCGGGATTTCATGTAAACTTATACACATCTTCAGACGGAAACAAAGCTGTTGCCATCGTTATGAACACTAGATGTCGATATGTTCTTGTTAGTATTACAAAACAGAATCGACTGCTGGTATTTCAAAATTCATTATGACATGTTTGTTTTTTAAAATAAATATCTTTTCCCAAACCATTAAATCTATCGGACCATTTAATTGTTTTAATAATTTAACTTCTGGATTTATTTCATGGTTAAATGACCAAAAATGATCTGCTACGGCTGATTTATTAGTTTGTTTATACTTAATGTTGCGAGAAATCTGTGTCCTAAATTTCAGGAAACTGAACTGGAAAAAGGGTTTTAGGAGAAAAGGCATGGGGTCAGTATGGCAAAGAAATGAATTAAATGACAAGAGTATACTATGAGAAGATGTTAAGAAGAGTAACAGACATAAACTCCCAGAAAATTTAAGAGTACAAAACTAAACCTTCTCTAAGTCCAGCAACATGTATAACATATGTTATATATGACATTGGAAAAAATTGAAACATTAAAATTGCAGGTTCAGACTAAAAGGCTGGAGGGAAAGAAATTGGCCACATTTTGGCAGGAGAATTTGCCCATTCTGTGGTTTGGATGAAGATTGGGATATAGCTTGGAAATTGTGCTGTGGGAGAGCTAGCAAACAATTAAGCTCAAAAAAAATTCTTAAGTCCTGATAGAAAGAAAATTGGCATGTTGGGATCTATGGCCTTAAAAGAGCCACTGGAAAAACATGGGTAGTTTCCTGACAAAACTGTAGAAAGCCAAATCAAATTGTTTGGTTAGACAGCAAAAATGTCTTTTTTTTCCTTCTTTTTTTCTCTCTTTTTATCATTGTTATCTCAAAAATGTACTAAGTTATTTGTATGATAACTGTAATAATTTAACACTAATAGATATCTTTTCTACCTACATTTCTTAAGAAGATGTAAGGGAACCATCTTAACTAGATAGAACTTGCTAAAGCTCTGACGGGACCAAAAGCTTCTAAAAGAAGTTACCTCTGTCACTGAACATCTAAGACCACTGATAAGTGTTAAAATACCATTACTATAGTTACATCTATTGTCAATTCATTGCACTATTTCATAAGCATTATCAATATCCCAATCAAAAACAATATGCATTAGTGTTTTAGAAAATTAAATTAATCTGTATTTTATATGACATGCTTTACAGATTAAACAAGGGAGGGCGTTCATTTGTATTTGGAATTATCTTGTATTTGAAGGAATACAGATGAAGCGTTAATATAGGATGAGAAAGTACACTTACTGTTGTTCACCTGACCTTCCAGAGCCTCTACATAAGCTACAGCCAATGCCTGTAGGTCTGACACTTGCCCCGCTGGGGAAAAACAAAACACAATGCTTTTACATGTAATAAATCAAAAGTAATAAATAAAGGGTGAAGGGATAATGAGTACAGTTGAACTTGCTTTATACATAAACCAGTTAGACTCAATTCGTTCTTATACGCAAATATTTGTAGTTCGCGCAAAAAAATGTACTTTAGAAACATGTTAATAAAACCTTATTTATACATAATGCATTAATACGTAATTTGCAGTTATACCTACATATTAAATTTCAGAAAATACAACTGAGTCATGTGTAATTAAATGAACATATAGCATACACTATCTTAAAAGAAACTTGAAATTCTGCTTATCACTGTTGACAAAGTCACAAACTGAGCAGGTTGCTTTCAGCCACTGAAACAAAAGACAAAGATGTTAACTCGTATGTCTTTCGGTGCAAGAGTGCCGTAGCAACAAATGAGAAGTAAAGATATTTTTCAGTATCTAGTGTTTACTGTTGAACAGCAGTTTCCTCCCCGCCCCCCCAAATCTCAGTTGCTTTTAATCAGTCTTGGAGAAAAGAAAAAGGAAATACTATGCACTAGAACAGAAATTAAAATTCATATAAGAGGTAGTACTTAATAGACACAAAACCCAAACCGAAATTGCTTCTGATTTAGGAACTGCTTATACACACTATGTACACTCTCAGCACGGAAAATCCCAGAAAATAGCTTATTCAGAAAATTCACCCTGATCCAAGATTCAAACTCGGGGCCTCTAGAACGCGGGCTGTGTAGGTACCGCATCAGTGCTAAAAGCTATAGTGAAAAAGCTCTAAGTTTACTTATTAATATGTTTTGTAAAATGAGTTGTAAGCATTTAATGCAAGAAAGTGAAACAAACCAAATTAACTGAATACTTTAAAGCGGAATCAATTTCTAAATAATCTTTGCTTTACAGATATCTTTATACAGTTCTATACATGAAGGCCCACTACATTACTTTTAAAGAAATGATGCATTAATTATGAAAACCTCATTTGCACATAATTCTGAGTTAATATTTCCTCTTCCGCTTGATATACATATAAATCAGGTTCAACTGTATTTGCTTTTTCTGCTTCCTTGTAATTGATCTTATATTAACTGAATAAATTAACTGCTTGAAAGGCAAGTAATGATCCCATGTCAAAGATGTATGGTATGTAAGCCTAATAAAGAGCATTCAGCGCAAAATTAAGCAGTCTTTCATGCCCAATATACAATGGGACACTAAGAACCACAGCAATTAAGAGTGCATTCATCAATTTAAAAATAAAAAATAAAGAAATAAAAAAATGACTAGTTAAATAAACCAGAAAATAATAAGTTTATATTCTTAAAAGTACAATAAACTTTATTCAAATATAAGCCAAATTACGTTTCAACCCTGGCTGTGTCCCAAGGCACAAACATTAAATCAATAACAATTATCAACATCAGTCTAAAGGGAATAGTCTACCAGCAATATAATACTCTTGCTGGTATTATTCAATTAAAGAAACTACCAGTGAATATACATGAATATGCATTCAGCTATTAACCTATTACACCCATTTATGTTTAACTTGATATAAATAGTCTTCCAAATTCCTTATTTGATGTTTATCTCCAAAAATATTCTTTATTGTTTTCTCAGATCTTAACTAAACTTATTGCCTATCTACACTAGTTAAGTGGAAGTGAAAATATTGTATTGCTATCACGATTTCACTGGAAATAACATGTTTTAGGATTTTTTAAGCTCAAAAAGGGCATTTTCAGAGAATTATCTGTGTTTTTCCTTAATTCTTTTGAGACAGCAGCAAACTCAAAAATGTAAAGTGAAGCATCTTCCAGTAACACAATTCAACACAGACTTTCAAGAAAATGTTCCTACCACAGTTACACTTTACGTGGAAAACATTTGTTTTCTTTATTTTGCCCGCCTCAGTAGCATGGTGGTAGCATGTCTGCCTCATGTTCAAGAGGTCCCGAGTTCGAATCTCAGTCAGGGGGAGTTACCTAGATAAGGTTTTTTCCGGAGTTATCCCTTATCCTGAAAGACAAATGTCGGGTAACTCTAAGCTCTAAGCACCCTGGGCTCATTTGAGCATCATTTCACCCATTCCATTTATCATCCAATATGACTTAGCGTTGGAGGACGTAAAATTACAACAAAAAAATCTTTATTTTCTCAAAGACTAACATTCTTTATTAAAATGCTTAATAGAGGCAAGAAATAAAATGCATAGCTTGAATTTTTGGTGAATAGCCCATGTACTTCCTTTTAATTGATTAAATTTTCTATAATTTTGTAGAACTTGATATCTTATAAGCTAGATGAAATTACTTTTGTGAAAAAAAAAGAAAAGTTAATTTAAATTTAAATTGGTATAAAATTATATCTTAACATAAACGTTTTTGAAGTATTTCAGGCTGCAAATGTGTTCTTTCCTAAGCATCATCTAATGAACAAACTTGAAAGTACAGTAAAACTTGTTAACCCGGGATCCCTTTAAACTGGGCCAATTTTGATTAAAAAAACTTATTGTGACTTTGTGGGTTCGTGAAATGAAAAGTCCAATTACACCACTCAACAATGTTCCTTATTTCCACCGACTTACAGTTTAACTCTTGCCAATTACACAAAGTTACGTAATACACCAATTACGATTCACCAGTCCGTCCGTTACCGTTCCGATGCACGTACACAATTCCACACAGTCTTCTCGTTGCACAATCCTTTCGTTCATTAACACGTCACTGACTAACACTGCCTTCTTACACCAAGAACTGTCCTCACTCACACACTAACCAACTGACTGACTCACTGACTAGCTGCAGCCCCTTTTATAGGCATCTCGCCGTCTTCTAGACGTTTCCAGATGATGAAAGATCCCGTAATTTCTGGAACCAGGTGGAAGAGAAACGGACCGCACAATTATGTTTCTTTCCCCAGTCGTCCCTGTCACCACTATAAGACAAACGAGGGGAGGGCGTAGCTAACATTGACCTCCCTCGTCTCCCGCTCTCAGCTGCTTTCATAGGGTGTTCCAACGCCCGCGTTACACTGCTCCCTCCTCAAAGCTGTTCGCCCCGAACAGCCCCATCGTAGCGTGCGAGGCGGTCCAGGTGTACCACCAGCATCTGCTTGGAGTCTCAGCCAGAAGTAGCGCTGCCGTAGTTTGTGAATCATTCGGTTCGCTCCCAGGTGTCCTCCTGAAGTACCGACGTGCACTTCCTCCAAGACTTCCGGGACCTTACTCCGGGGAAGTACCAACTGTCCTCTCTGCGCCTTCCCATCGGGTGACTCCCATACCCGGAACAGCACGCCCACTCTGGTCTTCAACGAGTCCCATTGGGCCCAGTGCGACTTGTAGGTGGCGCTCCTCGGTGCGATTTCCTCCCAGGTCGGTCTCGTCCCTGCGTCCACTTCCCTCAAGAGTGGCCCCAAGTCTGCGTCCGCCAGCTGCTCCCTCCTCAGGCCTGCGCTATCCCAGCCTTCAGCAGGCACTGCCACAACTACTCGGACTGCTGCGGCACGCTCCTTCTCTTCCACTCTTGTGCGCTCATGGCCGTCCTGGATCTGCGATAGGACACCTCCAATGTAATGGTCGCTAGCGTCGGTGTCCACAATGAAGGCGCCACCCGGTTGTGGGAAACCCAAAATTGGAGCACTGCACAGGGTCCCTTTCGGGTGCTGGAAAGCGTCTCCGGCGTCCTCCGTCCACACATAAGGCCGGTTTTCCTTTTGCGATGTTGTTGGCCTTTTCCTCTAAATCATTAAGGCGGTCGTCTACTTGGCCCATCCGCTTGCCCAGCTCCGTCACGTCATCCCTCACGCCGGCCAACTGTTCTTGAAATTTGGCGGCGAGAGCCTCGTTCGCCACCTTCATTTCCGTGGTCAGTTCGGCCATCTTTGAGGTCATTGTCGTGGCCAAGTTGATGTTAGCCGTTTCTATTTTTGCAGCGAGGTTTTCATTTGCCGTCTTCATTTGTTTCAACTCGGCGGTGAGGTTGTCGTTGGCCGTCTTCATTTGTTTCAACTCGGCGGTGAGGTTGTCGTTGGCCGTCTTCATTTCCATCATTTTCTCCAAAATCTTTTCCAATGCCGCGTCCATGGTTGTAATGTTCGGTGATGTTTTCCCGCTTCCTGACACCAGTGTGACTTTGTGGGTTCGTGAAATGAAAAGTCCAATTACACCACTCAACAATGTTCCTTATTTCCACCGACTTACAGTTTAACTCTTGCCAATTACACAAAGTTACGTAATACACCAATTATGATTCACCAGTCCGTCCGTTACCGTTCCGATGCACGTACACAATTCCACACAGTCTTCTCGTTGCACAATCCTTTCGTTCATTAACACGTCACTGACTAACACTGCCTTCTTACACCAAGAACTGTCCTCACTCACACACTAACCAACTGACTGACTCACTGACTAGCTGCAGCCCCTTTTATAGGCATCTCGCCGTCTTCTAGACGTTTCCAGATGATGAAAGATCCCGTAATTTCTGGAACCAGGTGGAAGAGAAACAGACCGCACAATTATGTTTCTTTCCCCAGTCGTCCCTGTCACCACTATAAGACAAACGAGGGGAGGGCGTAGCTAACATTGACCTCCCTCGTCTCCCGCTCTCAGCTGCTTTCATAGGGTGTTCCAACGCCCGCGTTACATTATGTTGTTTAGGCAGTAAATAAAGACTTGTTTTATAGACAATAAATTGCTATTCTTGGTAGGTATATTACTCGAATTCTCTTGCCAGTAGGCAAAATCATAGCACTCACCCCACCTGCTTGGGACCATGTTGGAAGAGAATCTTTGATAAATTCATGGAAAAAGTTGTGGCCTGGTGTGTGTGACTTGCCTGAAAACAAGATTGCAGAAGAAGAAAAAATAAATGTGAAAGAAGATTTTATAGATATTTTTTAAAATATGGATGGCTGTCCCAACGTAGATTAAGAAGACATTGACAATGATAGAGGTTATAAACTGATTACAGAGGAAAGGAAGGTATTATTGCATCATGCAGTGTTACTGAAAATGAAAATGACGAGTATTCGGATTCAGGCAGTGTTGATGAATCAGATGTGGTTATGACCTAAACAAACAGTAGCAAACATGCACAAATTGATGCTTTATTTTGAGAGTGAAACTGAAACACTGCCAAATGATCTAATGTTAAAACGGATTCAAGATTGCGCTACTCGTAAGCTTTGCACAAAACTGAGACAGCAGAAGCTCACTCCTTTTTTACTACTGACTAGTTTGTAGCTATATTGGGTACAGTGCAAATACATATGGTGTAGCAGTACATACAGTGATTGTGTTTTTAGGTCAAAATGAGCCGACAGTAATTTCTAATCTCCTTTAAAAATATTTCGGTGATGATGTACATGTTTTTTTATCATTTTTCCATCATTCTCTGGATAATCCTGATTTTCATTAAATGCAGATTGGCCTGGTCCCAGATGATCCAGATAAAAGGTTCTACTGTACTACTTTTTTGCACCTCTTAGTTTCTTTTCATTGCAAAACCTTATTACCAAAAAACATTTTAATACTGTTTGCACATGTTGAAATGTTTTTAACTGAAACAATCCCTAAGTAAAAGCATATTGTGAGTTATGCAGCAGAGATTGAAGAATCCCTTTTTATATGATTAGTATACTATATCGGGTGAGTCACCTGAGCCTAGGTATTCAACCAGTTTATAGTCTACAAGCTGTATTATCTTTATTCATAGTAAGTACAATCAACACTAATGAGTAAAGATTGAATGAGTAACAAGGAGCTACAAAAAGCTTAAAAAGAATGACCTTTCATAGATAAGAGGCTAGCAAGGCAGTAGAGGAATGTGTTGCTGGAAAATAAATGGGTGTCACAGGTTAATAGTTGAATACATATTCATGTATATTCCTGCTAGGAGTTGTTTTAACTGAATAATACCAGCAGGAGCATTATTATTGCAGGTGGACTTAGAAAATGTGAATTCTGGCAGAGTCAACTATCTGCCAGAACATGAAGAGGCAATGTTAGGTTTAGATGATCAAATCTAATACTTTCTTTTTTGCTCTCCTGTGAGCCAAAAATGGATATTGTTGTAAATGTTAGCTTTCATTCTTTTGGGCCTATACAGAAGCTATTAAATTTAACGGTTCCTGTAATCAACTATTTTTCATATTTAATGCCTCCATTTTACTTAATTTAATGACACTGATTTGGATTTATGGTTCGCTTTCTTCTTTCATCTCAATAATGTGCTTTTTATTTCTCTCTTTTTTTCTTAATCTTGTTCACAAATATTTTAGTTCCTTTTAACTTTCTGGCATTGGATAAAATTCCCCATTTTACTTTCACTGTTGCCAACTTAACCATTATTGGTCTCAGGTTCATGCCCCTTCTGTCAACTCTAAATATATCAAGCACTTAAGTACTTACAATAGTAACTTGCCACAAATGGTGTATGTAAATACGAGAGCCTCTAGTGGTTTACTGGGAAAATATGAGTCAACTGGAGAATTTAATGTCATAACGGCATGTTGGCCATGGTAGTTAAATGGGTAAGAGCGACTGGATGGAAACCAGGAGGTCCGTGGTTCAAATCCTGGCCACAGCATTGAATTTTTCAGTTTGACTCTATATTTATCTATCATTTCCCAGCCACCAAACTTTGTTCTTAATTTATCCTGTAGATTTCCTCCACTAGCTCCCAGATGAATTTCTCACTTATTTCCTCTATTCCAAATATTATAACATTAATTCTTCTCCTTTCCTCAGCTCACCCCGAATGTGTCATTCTTCTATTATACTGTACGAGTTCTTCGTTCAAGATTCCCCCACACTGATTTTCTCTTTTGAAATTGTTTATCATTTTATCTTTGATTCTCTTTCCCATTCCTTTAAGATTTATCATTTCCTCTGCAATGGACTTCAACATTTCCGTAACTTGTTCCATTTCCAGTTCCAGGTTTATCTCCACTCCTCCAATTATTAACAACACTATTAGTAGTTACACAAACCACACCATCATTACAATCCATTCTTCCTAACTCTTGCTTTCTGAATTGTAGCCTACAATGTTAAATAAACCTATTTTGACTCTATATACTTCAAGCTATATTCTTATTCTTAAATTCTGCTGTGCATGTTGCATCACAGTAGAAGCCTAAAATAATGTGGTTGTTGGGGACAGCCGTTACCCCCGCATTATAAGCTTACCGCGGTATATAGGGATGCAACACTAGAAGAGGCAAAAATCAATCCTATGCAGTTGGAGGAGGGAAATATGCATGTAATAATAAATTACAGTACAGTACTAAACTTTTGTATATGAGGTAAATGTATTACAGTACTTTTAAAATTATTCACCGGTTATGCTGGGAGATGTATTCCAGCCTGTAACCGATCTTGATTTATATTCCACTGTACATATTTTACACTAAACTAATTTTTTCTTGTTTATAATAAAAAAAAATGGTAAGTTTTTATAGAAAGATGGTGGAGATGAATGCTGTTTGCTGTTTTATTCATTTTGCCTCTGCATCTCAGAATCACATTGTTTAAATGAGTTTTTACTTCATTAATATTCAGAATTTTTTCTTCTGTCATTTTCACCACTATCATCTTGTTCATTATCATTTTTGTTGTGGACAGCGTTAAGCGAATTGTTGTGTTCAACTCCATTTGCTACTCAGATAATGTACATGTTAGTAAAGCAGTACAATCCTTGCAGAAAAATGTCCACAAAATTTATCTGGCCGAATTAGTTGTGCAAATCTGTTCTTATTAATGCAGACATAATTGCAGATGTAGTAAATAAATTTATTGAAGTTGTTCAATACCAGATGGAGGTACCGGTCTTCTTCACCGGGTAAGCTTGGAACAAATTTTGTGCTTTTCTATACGCATTTTCTGTTTTAGTTGTTTCCTACTTAAAACTCAGTTCTCTATTTTGTTTAAGGATGACTTACTGCCCTGAATGTTAATGCTTGCCCTTAAAATTAGTTATTTAGCTATTGTAAGAGCACCTTTTCATGAACATACAATTTTTTAATCCTTCTTCTAACGACACATTTGTTGAAGTCATATAGATCTATTATTCATTTTGGAATGCTGTGCTTTTTACCTGGAGTTCTGAAGATGTGCTTTGATTTCCATTCTATTTGCATTCTTTAACAATTCTTTTCACTGTTCTTTCTGACGCTCCTGTGTCATCTGATATATGCTTTAGCTTTTCAAATTATTTTGTAAAAAATCTTCAGGTGATTATTTGCTTTTAGCTTCTTTATGTATTTGAAACAATTTTTGACTCTTTATGCTAATTTACAAATTACACTGATGGCATAGTTAATTTATGCAATGATCATAATCATTTTTACATGTGGAAAAAAAGCAACTGTAAATTTGCAAGGACTATGCCTTAGATGCAATCACTATCCCTCACCATCCCATCTGCAGTGCGTGATTTCATTCAGCAGTAGTATTGTACATATCAGCAAGAGAAAGAAACAACAGTCAAGGCTAGAGGCCAACAACAGTGGTATCGTTTCTTTCCTAGAATGCATTGGTCAGAGATAACAAACATGGGTGGTGGTGAAAATTATACTGAAGAACCTGTGTTTGCAGGATATTTTTAATCTGAACTTTCCAAATAAAAAAAAATAAATAAATAAATAAAATATTTAACTACAATATTTTTAATAGGGATGTATTTTTACTCGCATTAAATCGAATCTGCGATATTTCAAACTGTGCTATTTCGGGCTTCTACTGTATGTTGCTTCCCACCGTCAAGCAGTGCAATATGTGCATTGCTGACATCTGACTAACATTTTGTGCTATAGGCCTGGAATTAGTAAGTGAACTGTTTTCTGCAGAATTTTATACAGGTTCATTATCTTCAGAGATAACTATAGCATTGTGAGAGAAGGTGCTCTTCTAATTGACCTTGTTTCACAAAAGTATTCAACTTTTTGAGATGTGTCCACATTTGGTGCTCTCAATCCTGGAAAGCATTCTTCATACATTTACCTTGTTGGCTATGGATTACACCATGCTTTTCCATAGATCAAAAGCATATCAATATACTTGTCATCTGAAAACATGATTATGTCTCAACAATAACCATGTCTTGTACAAAGGTATAAATAATGAGTACTCATAGAGTTTTCATTTATGAAGATTTCCATGGCCATTGTCCGTTATTTTTACTAGAGCTTCCAAACTAGACCATGTCAATAATTGTTGGCTGCCGGTTTCACAGGTTATGTAGCCTGCTTCTTCTCGAGCTATGTGCGAAAAAACCAGCTGTGTATTCTAATTTATACTCTGTTCGTTCCACCACTTCCATTTATGGTGGGAAGGTCAATGGCATCATTAATTAAGAAAAGCTGCCAGATAGAAATCATGGCTCTTCCACTGCCTCGGTTCAATTGTTCAAACAATTCGAATAATTCATGTTATCATAATGGTATTTTGTTTCATATCAAATTATAAGTCCAGAGAATTACAGCAAATGTAACATACAAATTGAACTTAATTCAAGAATTTGAATCCAAATTTAACTTAATGGCTTTCACTAATCTCTTGTTCATGGATACTGAAATAAAATGATCTAATTTTCATTATAATGTACCCTCATACAATCCCTTTTTAATTTTCAAAATAACAGCTTTTCTTCTTTGTAATAACATGCATAATTTCTCTATTTATATAACCAAACCTGTTTTCTAATCATCTTAAACAACACATGCTTATTAATTACTGACTTCCTAACCACATCTTCCCCATTCTATTCCATGTTTATGACTTGGGATAGAACCATTGCTGAAACCACAGCATAGAGGTTGCAATATCATTTGCTTAGTAGTTCAATACACTGTACATTCAATATACATAAACCTTATATGAGATTTAGCACACACGTAGTTTTTGCAAATATACATACTTTAATGGTGAATTTTAAGATAATCTCATATATTATTAGATTTAAATGTGTGTTTCCTTAATAAAATCTTATTTTTCAGCATATCACATATCCCATGTAGAGCAGTTTTCTTTCTGCTACAGGATATGTTTAATGATATAAAAATGTTTGTGCTGATTCTTATAATCAAGTAATATAAGTATAGCTGTAATTTTGATAAATGTGTAAAATATTTCAAAATGCTCACATCATATCAAATCCCGAAAAAAATAATAATAATTTAGTACACCCTTAACAACCTTATCAATTTTATTGAACTATATAATAGTGAGGATAATACTGGTCAGCTTGCAAAGTTTAAGAAAATTTACTGGAATTTGTAAAACATGATTCCAACTGTCCTAAATATCTTAAATATAACTTTGTTTTAAGAAAATTATGAAGAATGAATTAACCTTAAGCATTATTACTGCTCCATTTAACAAGTGACTAAAGTGACTCCCAAATTGTATGATGCTACAGATACCCAGAGAAGAGGAATTAAAGTTAGTTGACCAACAGTCAAAAATGGGGATGATTGGTCTTTCAAACATGTTCAGTGACTAAACTGATAGGTGGAGCTATATATGCTTAACATCAATTCATTTTTTCAAAAGTACTTACTTCACTGTGTGTAAGTTCCCATTATTTTAGATGTTTATCTCTAGAGCTATGTTCCATAAGAATTTGTTGCTGCACATCACAAGTAAATTTTGTAATAGATATTACATACATTAGTTTCCGTTCCAATGAGAATGTCCTAGAGCAGCACACTTCAAAAATACCACAAAGTTTTGTAATCATGTTTCAGGGTAGGTATGTATACTACAGCATTTTAATTACATGTGATAATATTTTGTGATAATATTTTAATGTGATAATTAGCAGAGCAATCAAGTCACTGGTGAACCAACTGTCATTTGCACATATTTAGCCACAGTCATAACACACCATAAGTTGTGCAGAGTGTTAAAACTCTGGAGAAGATCACATTGTTCTGCATCTGTACAAAAATCTTTTTGAGATTGGCAAGAACATCATCAATACCTGCATTGAAGGAAATATTGTGTTTTCAACTGATATATGAACTTATTACTACAGATCTTCTTTCGCCTGCCTCGGTAGCGTAGATGGTAGCATGTCTGCCTCACGTTCACGAGGTCCCAAGTTCAAATCTTGGTCAGAGTGAGTTACCTGGATAAGGTTTCTTCCAGGATTTTTCATTCACCATCCGATATGACTTAACGTTGGATGATGTAAAATTACAAAAAACCTAGAAACCTTCAGTATTAGTAAGCTATTTATTTGCAAAATATATCTGGCTTGGCCAGATGCAGACACCGGATGCATCATCAGTCAACCACAGAACTGACGATAGGAAAGAGGTTCCCAGAAACTAGTCTTCATCAAGAAACTTGTAAGTGGAGAAAAGTATCCTAGCCAGATGCAGACACCGGATGCATCATCAGTCAACCACAGAACTGACGATAGAGAAGAGGTTCCCAGAAACTAGTCTTCATTAAGAAACTTGTAAGTGGAGAAAAGTATATACAAGGTGGACTCATTTGCCTAATTTTTAGTAATCATTGATGTTTTATTTAAATACCCACATGGCTACTTCACAAATCAGAAGTAGAGCTACACAACTATGTTGTTAAGTTTAAAAATGCATTAATATGAACCAACACATTTTTTTTCCTGAAATTTTGCTTGCAAAATGCTCTATGCATTAATTTTCCAATTTGATGGCCTAATATGAGTAATGGGTGTGTTAAGATTACAAAACAGTTCCCCAATGAAAAGTGACACAAAATATTTTGCATCGCTAAAAACTTTCAATATTTTTACCCTGTATTGAAGCATACATCACATCTTTTTCTTCCCTATCCTTGCCTGTGGGTAGAATGTCCATTGGAAAATGGGCACATATTTTAGCTTGCAGTTTCAATGACAACCTCAAAAATTGAACTCTGATAGTATTACACTTTGAAAAAGTTGATGAATGACCTTTCTAAAGTCCATATACTTTTACCAATGATCTTAAGAAATACAATGAAGTTGTTGAAAGTGCACAACATGCAATATTTTCCTGTAAACTTTAGCTGTGCATTGCATTATAGAAAATGAACTTGTGTTCACAAATGAACACCTCCCATTCCCTTCAGTTGCTCCAGGAGCCACTTTGGTTCTTTACTTCCTCTCTGGATGTCTGACCTCCTCTTCTTCTAAGTTTGCCTTTGCTAATGTCAGCAGCTTCATGTGTCAATAGGAAATACATCTTACTTACATTGCTGACTATGAGTCATACTCGCCATAATTCACTTTATTATAAAGTATATCAGACAACATATCCTCCTTATTTGTTATCACTGTTAATCATTTGTTAACACAACGTTCTGCAACACAGTTTTTCTGCTCATTGGAGATACTCTGAATGGCACAAATATGCCATTACTAACCTATGCAAGCACAGCTCATGATATGCAAATGAGTTAAAGTGTGGCATTACAATTAAATTCACAAGCATAGATTAATTCTAGGAGTGAAATGCTGAAATACAAGATGAACTATTATTTCATCTAACATTACATTACATGAACTGTTAACTGGTAATAAGTGATTTGTAATTATTCAGTAGTAATGTGTAAGGCGCTTGTAATACAACTTTACAAATGTACAGTATCATATATTTGAGGAATATGACACAGAAAACTTTATATGGAAATGGATTACCTGCAAGGGAAGACTCAGAATCTGAATGTGATGCTGCTGCTGGCAGAGCATTTTCCACAGCTGTTCGGATGCCAACGGCTGATATTTCAGAACTATAGCTGTCCTCAGAACTCCAACCTTCAATTTCACGCTGCACTAGGGAATCAAAGAATGCCATCATACGTGGATCTTCTTTGGTTGACTGATGACTGTAGTCATGCGACATAAACTGAAATAATGTTTAAATTAATTAATATCACTTGTATCGAGATTTAACTGTATTGGAACACCACAGTGAAGCGAAATAATTATTAATTTTTAGATGAGTGGTATTTATTACACATCTGCTTCACTTTCGTACCTATTTTGAGGACATGTTTCGCAAATCATCGTTTGCGAAACATGTCCTCAAAATAGGTACGAAAGTGAAGCAGATGTGTAATAAATACGACTCATTTAAAAATTAATAATATCACTTGTATTTGCATAGGTTATTAGATATCCCTTGTTGAATCAAATGATGTTATATATTTTTGCACACAAAAATTAAATCATCCAATTTTATACAAAATTTTTCTTTTTTGCAATGGTAGAACAAAACTGAAAAATTCAGTGTTATGCTAGGTTTGAAATTGTGGATATTCAGCTTTCCATGCCATTGCTTTAACTGAGCTACTATGACAATATATTGGTGCAACACTAATTTCTCCAATGGACTCAACATTTTTCCGTATAAATCACAACACATTCTCAAATGCATGAAACACAAAACTTAGCAAATATTTACAAAACTGTAAGTCGCCATGTCACTTCAAAAATTTGAGAACACAATGTCGTTTAGCAGGAAAAATATGAATTGAAGAACTTGATGTCATGCTGGCATGCTGCCACAGTAATTCAAATCCTGGCCATGGCATTGAATTTTTCATGTTGACTATATCTATCAAAGACCTTAGCCTATATTTGGCTAGTATGAAGAAATGATTAATTTCCATCAATTAACTAAAATATTAATATACGGCTAGTATGAAGAAATGATTAATTTCCATCAATTAACTAAAAAACTGCATAATGAATTTTGAAATACCAGCAGTTGATTCTGTTTTTAGATTTGTTTCGTTTTCAGATTTTGGTAATACTGGAAAAACATAAGAACATGGTAACCAGAATCCTTGACAACGTAGTTTATTTATGGACTGAAGATACAAACAATCTGTGGAATCGATCTCCATTTGAAAGAAGAATTAACACAAATTTCTTAAGATAAATGAAGCCTTTGTTACCAATATTTATATTTGTGTAATATCAGCATCATCTATTTCTGAATTGTCTTCAGAGCTGCTATTGAAGTCTAATCTTATCACAACACTATCATGAATTATTTCGATTATATTATCAGCACTGTATCATGTGATTTATATAGTTTTTCCAGTTGTCTGCTGTAACTTCAGATTACCTCATTTCATTAGCTCTTTAACTGTGTCTGCTGATGGCTAAATATCTCGTAACTTTACTCTATACACTTTCTTTGGAGTTAAGTTTTGGATGATAAAAAAGAAGTTGCAAAATTGTGATTCCAGCTGCTGTAGCTAAATTTTCAAAATGATATTGTTTGCAATATCAACCATGAACACTACATAATATTTTCACTAATTCAAACTTATTGCTATCTTTTTTGTAGTATATTCCTGTTCTTTAACCAGGCCAATTTAACACTCTTCATATTAGTTGATGGAAATTAATTGTTAAACCCTCACTCCAGGCATGTCTGGCAGCCTTAATTGTGATACAGTCCAGCATGTTGAAGTTGTTATGCTGCTTTTGCCCATGTTTCATCAGTGTACACTATGTTCTTCCCCTTCTCTATGGATTTTTGTATGTCGCAAATATGAATGCCTCCATGCAATAATGTGCTCATCGTCAATAATTAAAGCACCACGTTTCCGTTTCTTAAATTTAAATCCCATTTCTGGGAGTAGTCTACATAATATAGTCTTTGATATATAAGGAAACAGTTCATCTTGATCTATGTGATGATTTACTTTGTCCAAAGTTGTTAAATAATTCTATCTATAGAGGCCATGCATTAGTTTTCTTATGGATGTTCACATAAATGTATTGTATATGTCCAGTGGATTTTCTTGGTCTGGAAAGGTCATCTGGTCTTTTTTTCCTAGAGGTAGTGTTGTCTACTATCTACCCACCACAAGAAGGAAAGGTAAAGCAGAGGAATGTGTAAAGCATTCACTTTTGCTGTGTTTATTCTTGCCTTCCGGATATAAGGATGCCAGGTTCATGTAAAACACAGTGTTGTTAAAAACTCACCCATGCTTAATACCTATCATTGCAGTTATTGAAACGAGCATCAGATTTGGCAGCATGGGTAACTCATATGCACTCTCATACACTCATGTCGTAGTAAACAGATCCACCACCAGAATAGACAAGAAGTTCATATCCCTCTCCCTCTTCTTCAGGCCTTGCTTGCCTTCTTGTGATGGGCAGACATGAATTTCTTTTTTATACTAGAGATTGTAGTGACATAGATTCTCATTGTTGCCAAAGTTTTTTCAACTATTACGTCTTATACCAATAATACTACATGATGATTCTTTTTCTTCTGAAATATTTGCACATATTCAGAAAAATGCATTGGCCACATGAAGCTAATGGTTGGCATACATTTCCATTTACAACCAAATTTGAAAGTACAAACTTCACTTAACACTCTTTAATCTCCAACTATTTCAACAAGACAAATATAAGACAGAATGTAGTAGAGAGGTGGCAACCATATGGTCCTATGTAGTTGCCACAGTGCTTTAACAGACAAAAGCCAATTGAAAGTTTAGAAAGAAATGGTAAAAATAAGCAAAGCATTTGTTTCCAGTATTATATATAGAACTGGTTGCAGGCTTAGTCATTTCCTTTGGTAATAGATCTTTTGAAAATTCAAGGAGAAACCTATAACAGTAACTTTCATTGCTAAACTTGACAATAATGAGACCTCTTCCCTTCTCCAACACATCATTCCCTTACCGTAGCTGTTACTTCTGCTTTGTATCATTCATGAAATTCTGTACATAAGTGATGACCTTTGTCACTGTCGCAGGCAAGAAATATGGATTCTTCACTTTGAGTTTAAAACAGAATGGTAAGCTCTTCTCCTTGCAAAAAGTCCAAAACTGCATCCTCAGCTGGTTGCTTAATCTTCTGGAACTCTGAAGGGGTTATTGTGATGGAAGGAATCCCTCATGGTCAAATGATTAACTTGAAGCCTAGGTGCCACTCGAGAAATGTTTATCATGATGGATATGCTTATCACTACAAAATGTGAACAATCTTTTTCTCCATGACAATACAAAGCTGTTAGAAATTTATACAACCAAAAGAAGATAACAAAACTTAGATGGTCTGTTCTTCCTCATGCACCCTAGAACCTGGACCTCATAGGTTCTGACTTCTGATGGAAACACTACAAAACTGTCTATGAACTTGATACTGTCACCCTGGTGGTAGACTCGCGAAGCCGATGAAAAAAGATGGCCGATCGTTACCGGTAGCGACAGACAGTTGAATGTAGTTTTTTTGTAAAATAAACAGTTTTCAGGTTAGCTAGCAAAAGGTAATGGTGAACAGTGTATTTCGAGGAGAATAAAGTGTAGTTTTTGTGTTTTTGTAACCTCGTTTTATTATTTCACGAACCTTCAAAGTCACAATTGGTGTCAGAAGTGCGACGACATGGAGGCTGCATTGGAAAAGATTTTGGAGAAGATGACGGAAATGAAAGCAGCAAATGACAACTTCGCTGCGGAAATGAAGGAAATGAAGATGGCAAATAACAACCTGGCCGCGAAGCTGGAGACTACAAACAACAACTTGGCCACGACAATGACCGCAAAGATGGACGAACTGACCACGGAAATGAAGGAGGCGAACAAGGTCCTCGCCGCCAAATTTGAGGAACAGTTGGCCGGTGTGAGGGATAACGTGACGGAGCTGGGCAAGCGGATGGGCCAAGTGGACGAGCACGTCGAGGACCTGGCGAACCGCTTCAATGATCTAGAGGAAAAGGCCGACAATAACGCCAAGTTCCTGAACGCCATGGTTGAAGACGTCGAAGACCTCGCGAACCGCGTAAACAACAAGGCCGACAGCAGCGTCAAATCCCTGAACGCCATGGTGGAGGACGTCGTCGGCAGGAAGCTGAAGGACTTGAAGGCCGACGCGCCGGGATGCGACACAACATCTGCGCGCGTCAAACCTCCCAAGTATGACGGCGCGTCAACGTTTGAAGTCTTCCGCCGCCAGTTCGACACAGTGGTCAGGCACAACAGATGGTCACCGGAAGAGGAGGCCACACAGTTAATAGCCAGCCTCCAGGAACGGGCCGCGGAAGTCCTAAACGCGGTGCAGACAACGGCGGCGCCCAAGGACATCTGGGAGGCCCTGGAGAATCGTTTCGGAAACCACCGCTTAGCCGCAGCGTACCGCAGCCAACTAAAGGCAAGGTCACAGCAGCCGGGGGAGACGCTGCAGGAGTTAGCCATAGCGATTGAGCAGCTAGCTAGCAAGGCCTTGGTTGACCTGCCACTGGAGTTCATATCCCGGGAAGCCGCCTACAACTTTGTCGACGGAGTACGGGACACGGAGATTCGTCAGCGCCTAATGCTCGGCAATTATAAAACCATCCACGAGGCGCTGACAGCGGCATTAAGGATGGAGGCGGCCAAGGTAGCATGTATCCCGACGTCGAGAACGAGGAGTGTCCGCTACGCCGGAGACAGAAGACCAGCTGAGGGACGCCGGCGAAAACCTAGTGGCCTGTGTTGGGGGTGTGGACAGCCCGGACACCTGCGGAGATACTGTCCACACCAGGAAGAGCAGCCGGAAGAACGAGTAAGGCCGGCGTGGAGAGGGGCACGTCGACGCCATTACCATCATCCCCTCGAGTGACAGTCCGTGCCGTCAGCCGGCGGATGGATGACAACCTCATCGCGGACGGCTGGGTAAGAGGAAAGCCGTGCCGCGTGCTGGTGGACACCGGGGCGGCCGTGACCATCATTAGACCTGACGTGGCGAAGGGTTTGCCGACGAGGAAGCCGAGCCGACCATACGAGCTTGTGACGGCATCGGGCGACACCATGCCTGTGGAGAAGGAGACCCTGCTGGAGCTGAACTTGGGACGGAGTGCCGTGCGTCTGTGGGTGTTCGTCGCGAAGGTGGCTGAGGAGGTGATTCTGGGACTGGATGCCCTCAGGAGCCACGAAGCGACGGTCGACGTCGACAGGAAGGTCCTGAGGCTCAACGGAGAAGAGGTTATACTCCGTCAAACTGAAGAGCGCCTTGGAATCGGTAGGGTCATCTTGAACGAAGACGTGGTTGTCCCCGCGAGGAGCGAGGTGATGGTGACGGCGCGACCGGAAGGCCGGACAGCAGGTATGATCCAGAGGCAGCAGGAGTACGACTTCACCTCGGAACATCGCAGAGGGAAGAGTCACGGTAACGCGGACGCTATGTCCCGAAGACCCTGTCCAGAAGAGTGCGGCCAATGCACAAGAGTGGAGGGGAAGGAGCGTGCCGCAGCAGTTCGAGTAATCACGGCAGTGCCTGCGGATGGCTGGGATAGCGCAGGCCTGAGGAGGGAGCAGCTGGCGGACGCAGACTTGGGGCCACTCTTGAGGGATGTAGAGAACCTGGTGGACCACGAGATGGCTAGCCAGAACATCCAGAAGGCGAGCGACCGCATGAAAACCCGATATGACAGGCAAGCCAACAGCCAAGGGTTCCAGCAAGGTGACCTGGTCTGGTTGTACCGCACGACCCGGACCAAGGGACGCTGCCCGAAGCTTCAGCAGTCATGGCAAGGACCGTACCGTGTGGTGAGGAGGATTAACGACGTGGTCTACCGCATCCAGAAGGTGCCCCGAGGAAAGATGTTGGTGGTACACCTGGATCGCCTGGCCCGCTATGAAGGCGCTGTTCGGGACGACCAGCCTTGAGGAGGGAGCAGTGTCACCCTGGTGGTAGACTCGCAAAGCTGATGAAAAAAGATGGCCGATCGTTACCGGTAGCGACAGACAGTTGGATGTAGTTTTTTTGTAAAATAAACAGTTTTCAGGTTAGCTAGCAAAAGGTAATGGTGAACAGTGTATTTCGAGGAGAATAAAGTGTAGTTTTTGTGTTTTTGTAACCTCGTTTTATTATTTCACGAACCCACAAAGTCACAATATGATAAGAATTTGGCTAAGATATCGAATAGAATGGCACCATAAGAAACACAAAGGCTCTCACACTAAGGTGGTTTAAGGTCATAGACTTGCACAGAGATTAATTTGAACAGGCTTTGATGGCAAAAGAACTGGGAAACAATATGGTGTATGTAAACCCAGAATAAAACCAACCTGCTTTCAGAAAAATATGTATTACATATATATTGCTAGTATGAAGAGATGATTAATTTCCATCAATTAACTAAAATAATAAGAGTTAAATGATGAAGCGTGGGACTCAAGTACTTAGGATAGTTAGTTGCCACAAACGGTGTATCTCGAATGCGAGAGCCCCTAGAGCTTTACCAGGGAAATATACAAATCAAATGGAAAATTTAATGCCATGATGGCAAGTTGGCCATGGTAGCTCAATGGGTAAGAGCGACTGGATGGAAACAAGGAGATCCGTGGTTCAAGTCCAAGCCGTGGCATTGATTTTTTCATGTTGACTATCAGAAACCTTAGCCTATATGCGGCTAGTATGAAGAAATGATTAACTTCCATCAATTAACTAAAATGTATTACATTAACTTTAAAGAGAGTCGATTAAAGACACTAGACAACACTTACTTTTAAATTTTTCCGGAACATGTTTCTGAGGCTTTGCCTCTATCATCGGCCGGCTCTCGACTGGTTCTCGTTGGTGTAGCTGACGATATTTTGTCACAGGTCTCCTCTGGTGGCGGTTCAAGGAACTTGCTGAACAAATCTTTCTGGGGGATGTCGAAATTGAATACTTTGTTCTTATTTTTTGAAATGAAGATTTGTTCCCATGTGGATAGTTCTTGTTTTCCTGATGTATGTTTCAGTAGTTTTGGTTCTGGATTTATGTTGTGGTTTTTTTCCCAAAAATGTGTGGCAACTGCTGATTTTTCTAATTGTTTATATTTTATGTTTCTAAAGTGTTCCTTTGCTCTTGTTTCTAAATTTCTTTTTGTTTTTCCAATATAAATTTGACTACAGTCATTGCATTCAATTTGATATATACCAGATTTTTTGTTAGATGGAATGGCATCTTTGATGTTTGAGCAAATTAGGTTTTTTAAGGAGAAATGGTTGACTGGTGCTAGTTGAATATTTTGTTTTTTGAAGACTTTTTTGAATTTATCATAGGCTCATGGATGGTAAGTGAATTTTTTGAAAATCATATTAGTTTCTGTAGCTGAGAGAGTTGTGGTTTCCTTTAGTAGCTTCTTCTTTTTTGCTAAGCTCACTTTTTTGTCCACTAATGATTTGGGAAAGTTATTTTTTTGTGCTATTTCAATTATTTTGTTGTATTCTGTTTTGTATTCTTCTGCTGTGAGAGGGATGTTTACCAGTCTGTGTGCTAAACTATTGAAGATTGCCTGTTTGTGGGATCTTGGGTTGTAACCATTAGCTTTTATGTAGTTGTCTGTCTGTGTTGGTTTTCTGTAAATGCCAAAGTTTAGTCTGTATTTATTCCTCATTATTTTTAGATCCAAAAATGGTAAATGCTCATCTTTTTCTATTTCTACAGTGAATTTTATGCTTTTTTCTTGGATATTTAAAAGTTTTAGTGCATCACTGATGTGTTTTTTTGGTACTATTGCAAAGATGTCATCTACATATCGTTGCCAGAGTTTGAACATCCAAGGGAAACCTTTGTTGATCCTTATTTCTAATGCACTAATGTACAGATCGGCCAGGAAGGGTGATAGGGGGTTGCCCATTGCTAACCCTGAAGTTTGGTGATAATATTTTGTTTGAAACTGGAAGAAATTTTGTTCTATGCATAATTTGGTTAGTTCAATGTAGTCTGAAATTTCAGATGATGCCATTCCAAGTGATTTGAGCCATTTTTCTATCAACGGTGGGAGCTGATTAACTGGTATGCTGGGAAACAGTGATTTAACATCAAATGAGACTAGTGTGTCCTCTTCTTTTAGTTCAGTATCCTTAATGTATAGGTGTTTTTGATGCTTCGGCTGTCGAATTTTGGAAATGAATTGAATTTGTTTGTTAGCCACTTTGCAAGTTTGTATGTTGGTGAATTTATACTGCTAACTATAGGTCTCATTGTTATGAGACCTATCACCCTTCCTGGCCGATCTGTACATGAGTGCATTAGAAATAAGGATCAACAAAGGTTTCCCTTGGATGTTCAAACTCTGGCAACGATATGTAGATGACATCTTTGCAATAGTACCAAAAAAACACATCAGTGATGCACTAAAACTTTTAAATATCCAAGAAAAAAGCATAAAATTCACTGTAGAAATAGAAAAAGATGAGCATTTACCATTTTTGGATCTAAAAATAATGAGGAATAAAAACAGACTAAACTTTGGCATTTACAGAAAACCAACACAGACAGACAACTACATAAAAGCTAATGGCTACAACCCAAGATCCCACAAACAGGCAATCTTCAATAGTTTAGCACACAGACTGGTAAACATCCCTCTCACAGCAGAAGAATACAAAACAGAATACAACAAAATAATTGAAATAGCACAAAAAAAATAACTTTCCCAAATCATTAGTGGACAAAAAAGTGAGCTTAGCAAAAAAGAAGAAGCTACTAAAGGAAACCACAACTCTCTCAGCTACAGAAACTAATATGATTTTCAAAAAATTCACTTACCATCCATGGGCCTATGATAAATTCAAAAAAGTCTTCAAAAAACAAAATATTCAACTAGCACCAGTCAACCATTTCTCCTTAAAAAACCTAATTTGCTCAAACATCAAAGATGCCATTCCATCTAACAAAAAATCTGGTATATATCAAATTGAATGCAATGACTGTAGTCAAATTTATATTGGAAAAGCAAAAAGAAATTTAGAAACAAGAGCAAAGGAACACTTTAGAAACATAAAATATAAACAATTAGAAAAATCAGCAGTTGCCACACATTTTTGGGAAAAAAACCACAACATAAATCCAGAACCAAAACTACTGAAACATACATCAGGAAAACAAGAACTATCCACATGGGAACAAATCTTCATTTCAAAAAATAAGAACAAAGTATTCAATTTCGACATCCCCCAGAAAGATTTGTTCAGCAAGTTCCTTGAACCGCCACCAGAGGAGACCTGTGACAAAATATCGTCAGCTACACCAACGAGAACCAGTCGAGAGCCGGCCGATGATAGAGGCAAAGCCTCAGAAACATGTTCCGGAAAAATTTAAAAGTAAGTGTTGTCTAGTGTCTTTAATCGACTCTCTTTAAAGTTAATTTATCATAACAACACTGTTTTCAAAACTTCCAAGAAAGAAATGTATTACATTACTTATTGAATACCTCTCATAGGATCCTAGAGTATGAAATTCTTAAAACCAAAATTATTGTTTTCCTTTTGCTATATTAATTCCTAAATGAAAGAGAGAGAATACCTGTCCACTACGCAGAACCAAACTGATATATTCTTCATGAGAGAAAACTCTGCGTTGCTTGTCTACAGGTTCTGCTTCACTTTCAAGCCCTCCTACTGATTCTGGTAAAGGAAATGGACTCCAAAACTGTAAAAGATCCAATAATGCATTTATGTAATAATTATTCACAAACAAATGAAAAATTAGCATTAAAAAAGATTAAATACAGTTTTATTTCAGGAAAAAAGTCTACCAAGATATGAATTTACCTTGATGAGTTTTTCAACACCAGAAGATGCAACAATGTAGTTGGAGGAATTGAAGCGCACTTGATTTACTATTGATCTGTGTCCACGGAGGATCATGTGTGCTGAATCTACCCACTGACCTGTAAAACATCAAAACATTAAATTTCAAATAACAAGCTAAAGCAAAGTTGAGGGCAAGCTATATAGTCAGAAAATGACAACACAACCATGAATCATAGTTTATTAAAACTAAAAAACATGAGTGTAATTTAAGTTTTAATAAAATATGACTCAATAAGTTTTTTTAATACATTAAGCTATACTTAACTCAATTTGTTATCAAAACAGCACAGCACTAACTTACACTTTCTTTACAAATAAACAGAGCAAACATGTCACTACTAATGTTCCTTACGCCTCTGTTGACACACCAATTCATGCTTCTTGTAGCTGGAGACATTCACAAAATTGAGCAAAAAAATGAAAAAAATATTATTGCTTAAATAAATTGTTCATAATATATTAAAATATTTTGCTGTTCTGAAGTACATAGGCGGTCTTTAAAATTTAATTGCTAAAGTTTAAATTAAACTAAATACTAAAGCATGATGCAAAGTGCCTTTTGATAGCCATACTTAACCTAAACTTTTTAAGTTTTCATTCAATTCAGACAGGCCATCCTATTGAACTATTGGAGCTGGTCTCATGAAGGTTATGGAAGAGAATTTCCTATGTTTACAATTTCCTTCCTGCATTCAAAAAGCCATGTGACAAAACGACAGCTACTAGCTCAAATGAGCAGTTGCCGTGTTCAGACTTACCACTGGACATGATCATCTCAGTAGACACTTGCATAAAATTAGATTATCATCATCTCCAAATTGTCTGTTATGCAAACGGAAGAGGAAATGAATATGGAACATCCATCTGTGAACAACTTAAAAACTATCTGAACTTGACTTCAAAATACTGGGAGACAAGAAGGAGAATGGCTTTGTTCCTAAATATCTGAGTCAATGCTCTTGAGATATTTTTTGAGTTACAGTTTTACTTTATTCTTTTTATCTCCCTTACCAATTCAATCTGTTTAATTTGCAAATCCTCTTCTTCTTTTATTAAGTAATATATTATACCAGCATTTTTCTTCTATTTTCTCTCATAATGATTCATTTTTTCTAACTCTGTTTCTTTTTGCTTTCGCTAAGTGACCACTTTTTTTCTTCTTACTACAGGCTCCACAAGCACAACAAGCATTTCTTGGTCCACAGCTATGGCATTCTTTCCACCTGAATCCTCTATGCCAACCCATACTCTTCGGATATTAGACTCTCTCATGAAGGCTTTTGACATTTCCTTATTAATGGAAAAACTTTCTTCAAACAAGGCAATGCCACAATTGACAATTTGCCACACATCTTTATATTCTTCAAATCCATTCGTTTTGTATCAAAAGCATCGAGGAGGCATTCTCTGATCAAAATGTGAAAACTCAGCCTTGTCTACACAAAATTCAAACTGACTGAACTTAAGGATAACTCCATCAGACTGAAGTACAGTCAATAATGCCTTGCCAAAAGCATTCCTATGAACATTTTGAAGTCACTCTTTCACTGTTCTTGCTTAGTGCATATCTTTTGGAGATGAAGACAAGTCAATGCTCTGACACATTTGTATTTCAGGGAGGTCCTCTTGAAACACTTCCTGGTAATTCTGCCTAGACACTTTCTTTTGCCTCCAGATGGTACTTGTCCAGATCAATATTCATAATACATGTTTCAATGAGAAATAGTTTTGCAGCTGATCCAATCTCAACTTGCAGTTTTACACAGTTGTCTACAGTTTCAACATCTATGTGTATAAATTTGTAAGTAGTGTTAGCGCCTTCCAGAATGAAGGGTTTAATGAACCTTTACATTAGCTCTCAGGTAAAATCTTCATCTGCAAAATCTAGGAAGGGTAACATAGGTTGTGGTGTTGGGAATTCTTTCAAGAGAGTTTCAATGATGTCAATAGTGGCTGCCCTCCTGAAGGATGTACTCTCCCTGCCTCTCCCACCAGCAGAAAACAAAGACAGAGTGATTTCCCTAGTCCCACTCAACTCCAAGGTAGGTGACGTGACAGTATAGAACATGTGTGTGTCATATTCTTTTACATTAGTATTTAAGCAACTTTCTGTAAATATGAGGTACGTCCAGAAAGTAAGTTGTTTGGTATTAAAATTGAATTTTGTAGAGATACAGAAAAATTATTTATTGCACAAAATTCTACAACTCTTAAACTACATTTCCACATAACTGCCGAAATTTTGCAGGCATTTGTCATAGCGAGGCACAAGTTTTTGTATACCTTCTTCATAGAAGTTTGCCGCCTGTATCTTCAACCAGTTGGAAACATTTTCTTTCAGCTCTTCATCATTGTTGAAGTGTTCACCTCCAAGGAAAGATTTGAGATGCAAAAACAGATGAAAGTCCTAGGAGCGAAGTCAGGGCTGTACGAGGGGTGGTCAAACACGTCCAAGCCAAATCCTTGTAGGATGTTTTTTGTCACATTTGCAGTGTGTGGTCGTGCGTTGTCGTGAAGAAACACAACACCTTTTGACAGCCGATAAATTTCAATTGGTTTCACTTTCCTAGCATTCAGAAAACGAATCACAGATCTGATTTCACAAGCGGCAGGATTTTCAATCAACACCAACATTGTAAACAAGCACAACAAAGCGTACGTGACTGACAGCGATCTCACAATGGCACACATTTCTTCTCCCTGATACAGAGTGTCTACCGCGCATATGCAGAACTGCGATCTCAGCACTGCAGTGGAGATAAATTGAAACAGAACTTACTTTCTGGACGCCCCTTATATATGTAATTCTCTAATATTTATCTATAATTTGATGAGTCATCTTTTACGGGCATTTCCTCTCTTTTGTTAAATAATGTGACAACAAAGCTTCATTCTGTTCTGTTCAACCAGTATGTACATCATGGTAAAAAGTGGTGATTGGTCTGGTGAACTTGCAACCCTGATTTTCTTTTGTTTTTCAGTCTCAAGCACTGTAAGTTCAGAGTTTAGTTCTTACACATTACAAGTATTTTCATTAAAGGAGTTGCACATAAGATTAATATGTGATATCATCTTGCACGGATATTACAAAACAATTTGCAATATAATTCACAGGATGCTTCTCTAAAGCACAAGCTGAGTGAAAACTTTTGTATAAATTTAGGGGAACTGGTTCAACTCTTGACTGACCAAAAGGAGAAACAGCACAAGCTTACTGAGGAGAAATTACACAAAATTGGACAATGATTACAAAACTCTTTACCAAAATTTCTGCAATGGCTTTCACAGGAAAATGTAATTTCAACGAACTCAGCATTGCAAACTCATAAATCTTAAAAATATAGAATCAGTGTTGTCGATGAACAGCTTACCCCATAAGTTTTGGCCACATTTCTGTAAACTGATTTTAAGGAACGTCAATGGTGGTGCAATTCAGCCAAATGTAATAATTGCAGTTCAAAAATCAGAAATAACATTGTGACACCAGGTTTTGTACAACTGAACAATATCACATGCTGGTCTGGATATTTACATGAAAGCTCTGCCACTGCGCATACAATGCAGTCTTAAATTGGATTTTAGAAATTTATGAAGTTATGGTATTTAGTATGGGTTTATGGCCCATATATAATCTTTATTTATGGAATTTAAAGGTAAAACAACACACTTTGGAACAATTACAGAAAATTCAACAGGGAAATTAGCTCTATATCTGAAACTGAACCCACTACTTGAAAGATATTTCCTAAAAGGTTGCTATGCATGTGTAGATGTAGAAGGCCTATTTCAACATCTGTTGTGGTAAGGTAAGGTCTTATTTTCATTGCATTTGTTAAATTTAACTGTGAAAAACATTTCAAAGTTAATGATTTCAGTTGCAGAAGTATTTTTTCTAATTGCTCAGATGTATGAGTTCTAGCTTCCGTAAACAAGTCATTTATGAAAAGCATTGTTTGGATGGACGATAGTCTAAATTGGAATATACATATTGAAAGTCTAATGAAGAAATTAAGTATCATTTGTTTCCAAATATCAATTTTGAAGAACAGTGTAAATTTGAATACATTAAGAATAGCCTATTTTGCAAATTTTCAATCATTAATTTCTTATGGTATAACAGTATGGGGAAATAGTAGTAGCATTATCAAAGTATTTAGAATCCAAAAAAGGGTAATTAGAATTATAATGAATTTAAAGAGAACAGATAGTTGTAAGCGATGGTTCAAAAATTAGGTATATTGTCATTACCAAGCATTTACCTTTTAGAAATAATAGTACAGGTTAAAACGAACTTAGATAAATTTCAAAAAAGCAATGATATTCATGACCATAACACGAGAAATAGTTCAAACTTACATGTCACCTATCATAAAAAGAAAATGTATGAGCACAGTTTTAAATTCAACGGAATTCATATCTACAATAAACTGCCAACTGAAATAAAAAACATTGAGTCCTTCACAAAGTTTAAAAACACATCAAAGAAGTATTTGTTACAAAAGTGTTACTACTCAGTAGAAGAGTATTTAAATGACAAAGGGTAGGAATAAAAGGAATGTAAATTTTAATTAATAATTTGGTTATTATGCTTAACAACTTATTGTAATTCTTGTTTTTTGTTACTATTTTTTGTGTAGTTAGTAATTTGACAATTCCACATCATGAGTTGTATGATTTACGGATGCAATAAATGAATATGAATATGAATATGAACATATTCAATGACAAAGTCTGCGTGTACTCAATGATAAAAGGAGAGAAATTTCATGGTTCAAATCCTGGTGTTGGCATTGACTTCTTTGCATTTTTTTCAAACCTATTTAAATTTATGAAGATTTCTGGCTTCCAGTTTGGGCTGCATCGTTGCATACTTCTGTTTCTGCCGATGTTTCACTGGACCTGTGTTCAGCTTTTTCCCTGAGGAACTGAACACAGCTCCAGTGAAAAATTGCCAGAAACAAATGTCTATGTCTAGTGTTTAATGCACGCTTTTACTACATACGGCATTGCAGGCGATGACACTGATGATACATGAGATGAAGATGGAGCACCGATGTAATGTGACAGCAGGGGATACAAGAGATTCTGGAGAAAACCCACCCCAGCACCGTGATGTCCACCACAAATCTCACTTTGTGGTCACCTGGGATTGAACTTGGACCACCTTGGTGAGAGCCAAGCAGTCTAACCACTCAGCCACGGCATAGCCACCAGAAACAAAAGTATGCTATGTTGCAGCCCATACCAGAAGCAAGAGATCAAGTGGATAATGGCCATGGAAGCCTGCATATATATCTAATTTAAGTTGAATACAAGTACTGAACTTTTGAAGAAATATGATCATGAAATTATGTTATTTTTCTAAAGCAGAAACATTTAGCACTCATACTGAGTATAACAGTTTCTTTTTGGCTGACAACTCATGGGTTCAATGAATTGCACAACTCAGACTATCTCCTATAAACAGCATCCACTAGCCATTGTGAATAATTAATCAGCACATTGCTAATGTGATTTCTGTAGCAGCTACAGAATTCCAGGAGTATAAATTTTAAACATTTAATTATCAATTTTTGGCAAATAAATTCACAAATATACTTTTTGAAATATGGCACAAAATAGTTCTTTAAAATAAATGCAGCATAAAATACTATAAGAAATTTTCTGAACAAAATATCAAATAAGACAAGATAAAATTTATTAAGTTATTTAGATTGTGACCAAATTTACTTTTGAAAAACTAAATATAATTTGCAAACCAGAGTGAGAGAGAATTGTGTAATTCCAAATATATGCAAATGATAAATCACCTCAGATAGATAATGTTTTATCATTTAACCATGAAGCAAGCTTGAAGTTAAATTATTAAATAATTAAATGAATCTAAAGACTCATCTAAAGAATTAATGAAGTTATTTAAGTTGTTTAGATTGTAACCAAATTTACTTTAGAAAAACTAAATAATATTTGTAAACCAGAGCAAGAGAGAATTATGGAATTCTAAATATATGCAAATGATAAATCACCCGGTACAGATAATTTTTAATCATTTAACCATCAAGTAAACTTGAAGTTAAATTATTAAAATAATTAAATGAGTCTAAAGAATTAATACAGATATTTATTATAAGGAATAGAGGTCATCTAATAAATCTTGAAATGAAGCAAAGAGATTCTATCAAACAATTTTTTATCCCAATAGATGGCAATAATGTAGTAAAGAATCTTATCTTGTAGAAATGACCTTTTGTTACATTACATAACAGCTTGTAAACGAACTGAAAGCAGTTGAGGATGTAATACTCAGATCGCTAAACATATTCTGCCTTTAAATTTAATTTAAAATATCAATGAAGTATTGATTTAAAATATATACAATATATTTTATATAGTATAAATATATATATATTTATGCATTCCCTTCACTGCTACTAGCCGTCTTTTCTCTCATTAAAAGCTGATGATTTTAACATATTTAACAAAACTAATTCTTTTTTCCTGTTAAGTTCTGCTAAGCACACATACCAATACATGCATAATCATTTCTACATCACATACCAGGAGATGTTCAAAACTTACCTTTCTCATCTGAATCTGGGATTTTCCAAACATAAAGATTGAAATCATCTGATCCTGAGAGAACATACTGATCATCCTCACCAGCAAAACAACAACTCTTCATGGTGCAAGAGTTGTAATAGCCAGCATGGTCGAATTGGCTTAGGTGTTGGCTGTGGTGCACGCTGTACAAAATTGGTGGTAAACGTCTTCGAAGAGCAAGGATCTGTGTTCCCCGTCCATTAAATCTAACACTCATGCAGCTTTGAGCTGGTGAATGACCTCCGTATCGCATAACCACTCTGCAACAAGCAACCATATTTAGTTGTACAAGTTGGAACTTTTAAGCTCATTACAGTTTGGGTAGCTCGTAAAGGTCAACCTGGCATTTTAAAGTCGATATTGACTTTTATGCTGAGTATGGTCAAATTAAACTTCACTATTTTATTTTCTGTACTAGTTACCTAGAATAGGTAAAAGAATGTACTCCATCAAAAAGTTTGATACTGAGATTTTACCAACAAATGTATGTTTTGAGATTCCTTACCTAAAAAACAGTATTTTTAGAAATAGGTGTGCGTGTGTGTGTGTGTGTGTGTGTGTGTGTGTGTGTGTGTGTGCACGTGCACACACATGTGCGTGTATGCATATGTGCTTGCTTGTGTATCTCATAATTCAAAAAAGAAAAGTTTGTAAAATACCAAACTTTATTGAACTTTAAGTTCAATGTTTTTCAAAGATGAGGATTTTAAAGAAAATTTCCCCACCACAAATTACCTTTTACAGCCGAACTCTGAGACATGGGGTAGCATGTCTGCTTCAAATTCAAGAGGTACCAAGTTCAAATCTGAGTCAAGGTGAATTATCTGCATAAGGTTTTTCTCAGGGTTTTGCGTTATGGTGAAAGATGAATGTTGGTTAACTCTAAGCTCTATAGAACCATAGGACCCTAGGCTCATATGAGCATATTTCATCCATCATCTGCTATGACCTACTTAGGAGGGTCGAGGTGACGGTTACAGTGACAGTGACGACGAATACGACGACGACGATGATGATGACAACGATGGTAATTATCTTTTGCATGGAAAATGTTTCAAAAATTTTTATTTACTGATTACAATACCATAAGTTTAAGATATTTTCATGACAAATGAGCTATTTTATCTTGAGCTTTCTGGGGATTAACTTGTGAAGTACTCTTTTCATTTTGAATAACTTTTGTATAACTTGTAAACTATAAGAGATAGACAAAATATGGTTACACAACCTATTTCCATTGCACCTACAAAAATATGTATAATAAAATGATAATCTGTAAATGTTTATCTTCATTAACATTAAGTAGACAAAAGAATAAGCTTTTCTAAGAACAGTTTAGTTCACATGAATGTAACAAATTCAGCGCCACATACTCCTACAATCAAGTGCATTTTTCAAGTCAGAATTCTCAGTGCATTCTTGAAAGTGTCTCCAGAAAAACTGTAAAACTCTCTGTTACTGGTTATATGAACCTGTCAACAACTGTAGTATAAGAGAAGAGATTTTAAGGGAAGCTCGATGGCAGTGGCAGTGATTAATTTGAAAGAAAAGGGGTGACTATATTCTATATGGCCTAAAAGTGAGTACATATGTCAGCATTATGCAACAGCACAACTTCTAGAGCAAGTGAAATAGTAAAGCACAAATAGAAATACTTTGTTACTACACTACATATATTATTGCTTATATAATACATACAATCAATGAATGGGGTGAATAAATACTATAATTCACTTTCAAAACATTTCAAGATGAGCAGCAGAGATATGAGACTTGCAATAAAGATCAAACATAAATAGCTGAACACAGAGAACAGAGTGATACAATTGCACTGTTTATGTGCATCCCCACTTAAAGCCAGGAGGGACTGTAGTCTATGTAATTTACATCCTCCAATGTTAAGTCATATCGGACGATGAATGAAATAGGTGAAATGACGCTCAAATGAGTCAGAGGTCCATGGAGCTTAGAGTTACCTTTCAGGATATGGGAAAACCCCAGCAAAAAACCTTATCCAGATAACTCAACCTGACCGAGGTTCGAACTCGGAACCTCTTGAATGTGAGGTAGACACGCTACCATCTACGCTACCGAGACAGGCATATATATGAGGATCATCTCAGAAGTTTCACTGCTTTTTAAAAAATAACAAAACTTTCAAATATTTCAAAAGCTGTATATTTTGAAAGCTATATTCAATAGTAATTATTTTTCTATATAATTTCATTGAATCCAATACATTTTTGTTACTATGATATGAGTTTTTTTACACCAATGTCAAACTGTTCTTCCACTTAAGAATATTCTAGCTAGCCATCTTTCCGCTTCTTATTTAAATCATTCTCATTTAAATAGCACATTCACCCAAGATATTGCTTCGGCTGCAAAAAAAGAAGGTGCTAGTCCCTCAGTGCAATCTCAGAAGAATTTGAAATTCCTCAATTGAGTTTCACAAGCAACTTGTGAGAGTGTGTTATTAAACAAAAACAAAAAACATTTGCTCAATTTTTCTCTCCTTTTGTTTTGAATCACCCTTCTGAGGTTTCTCAATACTTACAATAGGTCAGTTGTGATTACTTGTCCCATGTGGGTAGGTAATCAATCAACAATGCTTTCCTGGAGTCCCAGAAGATTATTGCCATGATCTTCCAGCTAATTCCACTACTTTCACATTTTTTGTTATCCTTTCCTTTCCACACCATACTGTCTTTTAGATTTGAACATCCTGTGATGGATCCATGTCTCCTCCCCGGTCCTTTTCATTGAATAAAGCATTCTCACTCATTCTCAAAAGACTTCGATGCAATGTAAACTATCTGTTCTGTGTGTTCTTCTGAAACCACACAATGAACCCATCCTGCATACATTTTTGACAGATGCAGAGCATCAGAAATAATCCGTGAAGTGTCACACAGCTTATTTCAATATATGGAGAAAGCTGAAACAGAATTTTATCAAGTGTAAGATGCTGATCAGTGTCCATAACTCTTATGACCTCGTCAACAATATTCAGTGCGTAGGAAGTGGAAGGTCAGTCGTTTCATTACTTGCGTAACATTGTTCTTGCTTCATTGAATGATTGACACCAAAACAAATCACTGATCACGTATCTATTGTAAACATTACACACCTCTGCATTTCAATCACTTTTTTTTTTACTTTTTGCATTAAAAAAAATGGAAAATAGCATGAGCTTTGCAAATAGTGGTAGGAGCATGTGTAGTCACCACTGTTATTAGGGCAAGAATATCCAAGCAGTAGGAGCACACATATAGGAATTTTACAATGTTGCCAGTACACCACACAAAATTCCCTTACTCACAAACTTTCCCCACCTGCTGAAACACACTTGACACCTCCCTCATGTAAAGGAGAAAAATACTGTTAAAATTAAAATCAAATAAGGATATTACAGAGATTGGTAGACATTTAGCAAAGCTAAACAGAAAAATTTAATAAAGCAAGATTATATATATAGTTTATGCATATTTTGTACAGACATACATATTCTATAAACAAGATAACCATATAAAATTATTTGTGGTTGGTTTATTGACACTCGTCACTTACTTTTTCATATATTTATGAGAGACTAGTTTCAAAGGCCCTGGCCTCCATTTTCAATCTCTTCCCAAGAGATTGAAAATGGAGGCCAGGGCCTTTGAAACTAGTCTCTCATAAATATATGAAAAAGTAAGTGACGAGTGTCAATAAACCAACCACAAATAATTTTATATTAATTTTGACGTCACTGTTACTAAATTCCTCCAAACACACATCAAGATAACCATAATTTTGAAGCTTACAACTCGGCAAAACGTATCAAAAAGAATGTGAAACAATGGAGTTATTTACATGAGCCTATCGCACATACACAGCGAGTCAGTTTATGTACATTATTTTCATATGCAATCATGTCTTGTGGACAGCAATGATATTTTCTCATGCTTGCCAATATGATATATTGGCAAGCATGAGAAATCACATATAATGTATTGAAAATTATGAAAAGGAGAGATAAGAGGGAATCAAAATCCCCTTGTGTCCAGTGACAAAACAGGCTACTGCAAGGTAATTTACATTTGAGTATAATAATTAATTGCCTAACATTGCCGAACATTTCACATGCACACTACTCCCTAAGTACTCTATTTATGTTTTGTCACTTACTATATGCAAAGTTACTAATATTTCACTCTTCTAGTAAACAAGATAAGCGAATGCAGCGCTCTATTATGAAGGTCAATATGCCTCAATGCTTTACCATGTACTACCAGTACAAATACGTAGTCAGTAACACAGGTATGGATATTATAATATACTCAGTTCATAGAAGTTGGTCTATTTAATAATAATTGCACTAATGCATGATAAACAGGGTTAGGATTTTTAGGTGCACACCTTTTTTCTTAGGGTAAATTTAAGCTCTTAAGATACCACAGTGTGAAGTTTTGTTTCTAGTTGCCAAAAGAGTAATTTTTTCATGCACCTTTTTCCGTTTTTGGTTACCTTTATCCCTTTTCCCCCAACCATGCCCATAATCCTCTTTTCCCGTTTTTTTTTTTTTCTTTTAAATTTCCTTCCATTTTACTCTAAGATTTTAATCAATATAAAATATTTAATTTTTAATTAACATCTCCTCAGCTTGCTGTGAGCATGTGAGGAGTAAGCTTCGTTCATTAAACGCTGCACAGGAGTTGAAAGCACACCTACAACAATGAAAAATAATTGCGTATGAGAAATCCTCTTTCTGCTGCTTTACCACTATAAAGCAGCCTGCAATAAAGCAACAATGACTGATTGTTATTGTATTGTGAATGTGCATTTGTTACTGTGACACACATCTGTTCATGCAGATTCCAAGGTCACACAGAGACTGCAGACAGAGACAGAGACAGAGACCGTACATGTGTAGTTCCAAGAATTGACTCTGGGTTCTGCTCAAAGCTATTAGAAATCACTGAGACTGCAGTTCCAGCATGAATGAGAACATTCTGGTAATTGTCACAACATTATATAAAAGTGTGGACAGCAAGTGAATGAGATGTTGAACAGTCACATTGAGTTAGCAAGTGAACTGGTGTTAGTCCTTTGTTACATTACTAAACGAGTGTATCACTAGAGTTAACCATGCCCAAGGTGTCCAGTGCTCGACTTATTCTTCTGGATCAGGAATTCAAATAATAGTTCATAGACAGATGGAACTGTTATTCAATGTACTCTTTGCAATTCAGGAATTTCATTAGATGAAAAACACCAGCGAGATAGCATCAAACAGCACATTTCCAGCTCTAAGCATCAAATGAACAAGACACTTTGGGCAAACAAATTGCAGCAGCCTCTATTATGAAATGCGTTTCAACAGAGTTCAAAATAGCAAAATTTTAAGGAAATCAACATTGAATTGTATGCAGCTCTTACACAAGCAGGAATTTCTCTCAATAAGGTGAACTGTCCAGCCTTCAAGGGATTTTTTGAAAAATACACAAAGATGTCAATGCTGAATGAGAGTACTTTAAGAAAACACTACATCGAGCCTGTTTACCAAGAACCCATACAAAGAACCAAGAAGAAAGTGTCTGATTGCAATGTGGGAATCATTGTGGATGAAATTATAGGCTCGATGGAAGAATATTTTTTGAACATTTTAGTTACTCCCTTAGCTGGGGAGAAAGTTAAGCCCATGTTATTAAAAATTAATGAGCTGCAGAAAGCCAATGCCAATACAGTAATGCAATCAATTATGGACTTCTGTCAAAAATCTGGCTTTTTGTTATTGAGTTTGTAAAACTTCTTCTTATGGTTACAGACCAGGCTCCATACATGGTTTCAGCTGTTAACCAATTGAAACCTTTATTTCCTAAGTTGAAGCATTTAACACACTTGGTTCATGCCCTTCACAGGGTTTGTGAATCCATAAGGAACTAATACGATATCGCAAATCAGTTCATCTCTGCCCAGAAGATTTTGCTGAAAGCTCTGAGTCATGTTATGGTCTACAAGGAAACCACTGGCCTGCCCCTTCCAAATTTCCTGGTCATTACTCGCTGGGGATCTTGCATTCAGTGTGCTGCTATACTGTGTGAGAATTTTGACAAAATTAATGAATTTGTGCTTTCTTTAGATCCAGCTGAGGCAGGGGCAATTTTCAAGGCATAGCAACTTCTGTTACCGAAGAAATTATATTGTCACCCGAACATCAGAATTCCCGAGAGAACCAGCTGGCAGGTAGGGCCAGACGGGAAGCATTCAGGCCACGCCTACCCATTTATCTGTGTAGCGCTCACGGAGGGGATGATTAGAAGAGCGGCACGAGCCACTGTACCATCTCTTTCCCCCTCCCCCTGACATCTGGAACAATCGGGATGATGTTCCAAGCCGCGAAGGTTCGAGATGCAGCGATCTGGCTATATAAGTGCCACATTAGACGACTCAGGCAGTTCTCAGTTCTTGGCGAGCAGCCGTGAAGAGCGCAGTGCTAGGGAATGGACTGGAAGACTGTGTACGTACATCAGAGGAGTTTTTAGTCAGCTCTAGAGGGTTGTACGTAATAGTGAGTGTGGAGTGGACCTGTGACAGACGAACTGGTGGACTGTAATTGTGTGCGCTACATAATTCTATGTAATCGGCAAGTGAACCAACTGTAATTCGGTGAAAATAAAGAACATTTTAGTTTGTGCAACTGGACTTTTAATTTCACGAACCCACAAAGTCACAATATAATTTGCAAACAGAACTATATTGTGTCCATAGTTACAAGTACCTGACTGCAGCTATCGGTTTGGAAAAGGAGAAACAGTGGGATATTTTTACTTCCATGAGGGAGTAGTTAGAGGGCTTTGCCAAAGACAAACTTGAGTTTGGTTTTCAGAAGAATCTGAACATAGAGGATTTCACCACATCTATAGAATTGCCATTCTGAGTGAATACAAGATTAGTCTCACCGATTTCTGTGGATGTCAAAAGAAGCTTTAGCATCTACAAAGACATTCCATCTCCTAATAGAAACAGACTTACTTTTAAAAACGTAGAGATGCTTAATGTCTTGAAGTATAACAGCTTCATAAGTATTTTCCTTCTGATGAATGACAATTTGATGTACTTGTTTGTAATTCAATAAATTAGAATACAGGAAAGAGAAATTGTTGAATTAGTTAAATAAAAAGGAAAATTTTTGTCCCTTTTTTGCCTTATTTCAGCACCTTTTTCCCTCCTTTTTTTAATCTAAATTTACCCCTAAAAATCCTAACCCTGGTAATAAGGTTATTCAGCTAAATATTAATATGAACATGGACATATTGTTAGTCCTGCTAAAGCGTCATGCTTGGTTCCCTGCCACGGAAGCTGGTGGGTGCGGATTTTAAGATAGGATTATAGGATCGGTGCCTACTCAACATCATGAGAAAATTGAGGAGCTTACAATTGGTAAGCGGCCCTGGTCAAGAAAGACACTTTCCAGCTGGGGGTGCCAAGATGCTGACCACATCTCCGCCCCTTATCGGTTGGATGATCGCCCACCTCTACCTTGAGTATGTGGGCATGAGGCAGGCAGTTGGATTGGCAGGCCTTGGACCTTTATGGGCTGTCGTGCCATGGGTTATTATTATATATTGTTAAAGAAATAAATTTAATAGAAAAATGTTCAAAGTTTTAATTTTCTTAAAAGTGCCTTTTGTGATTTTAATAATGCCAAATTTTTAAGATATTTGCAGGATTATTAAAATACACATTTTGAATTTCTTGTCCATTATATGCTGCATTATTGGTACAAACAGTGATTTTACTTTAAAAAGAAAAAATTTAAAATCATACAAAAAACATTTTAGAAATATCTGATAGAAACAGGAAGACAAGTCAGCATATCATTTCACTTTTGGAATGAAAACCATAACCCTGACCCAAATCCAAAATTATTAACAATAAACTGACAATGTGGGAGAACATCTTAATATGGAAATATAAAGACAGAGTAATAAACTTTGAAATCCTACACATTGATAATTTGATAAAGAAGTTCATAGGTCTATCACAAGATCAAAGGCAACGTCAACAGACAACAGTCAGGACAAGTTGAAAATGGAAGCAACAGCTCCCAATACTGGTTCCTCAAAAAAGTGACAGTGTGAAAAACTGACTACAAACAGCTTATTAATTAATTTGGATGTTACTGTTACTAAATTCCTCCAAAATAGCATAAAACAAAAATTGTTTCTTTATGGCATACAGGAAAAGTATTCAAATGTTTATTTGTAGAAACAAGCTATTACAACGGATAGAAAAAAGTAAACTGCAAACTTTCAATCATGTTTGCTGAATGATGCACTCAATACATGCATCATTGTAAACCTGCAAGGTACAATATTTTGAAAAAAGCTAATGCTATGAAAAGAATGTACTTATCACAGTGTGTTTTTAATGAGCTCTGTTTTACTGCAGTTATGTGTTCTAGTTACATAAAATTAAATAAAGGGAATTTCATTCCTGAAGATATTACATTTTATTTCTCATGTCAATATGCCAAACATATATTTTAATCACAACGAATGCAGTCATTTTTTAGAAAATTAAAAATGGAAAAAAATGTTTGCTAAGAAGCTCAGAATGGGATAGAGTAATTTCTTTAAAATCTTCATGTTGCTCTTGGAGGTAGTGACTAATTAACTATTATTAATTACTGAAGTTTACTCAGTAATTATTATAATTTAATGAATCAATTAAGATATTTTTTAACTTTTTGTGTTTGAGTTATGATTTTCTCTAAGTCTGACTTTTATCTTTTCTAGATTCAGGAGTCTTTGTAACATGAAATAGTATGAAATCTCAATATTCAGACTTTTTGTTGGAAAACAATACTTTCTTTACTTAATATAGGTGGGTAATACACAAATATAGAAAAGTAGGTTTTCATTTGAAACTTACTGTCGTGGTTGTCTGATGTCCCATAATCCTACACCTTCCTTTGAATTTGCTGTTGTGAGGATGCGTGGTTCCACTGGATTGAACATGACTGCATGAAAAGCTGAGGTATAGCTAGCAAGGCAAAATGGATCTGCAACATATTCACATGTATTCATATTTAATATTGCACTTTCATTCCAATGTGTAAGGACTATGATACAATGAAGCACAAAATATAATTTTGAGTCGAACTAGTACTCAATGCTCCATTTATTGCTAGTATTTACCTAGAACGCGAATATATGGTGTTTTCCAGTATGGATTTATAAATGTAATCTTGATTTTGTATTTCCATTTGATGATAAAAGGAAAGATGAGAAATAAATAGAAATAGAATACTAATGACCAAATTTTCTTAGTATAATGTATTCTTGCTGCTTCATTTAGCATTCTGCCTATTTTCTCATCCCACTCCCTCTTCTTTTGATCCATTAGGCACCTGCATGCCCATCTCAGGGACAGGAAATTTTCCTTTTCCTCTTTTTCCCTGATTGCCACCAGTTCTTTAATTCCTGTGCTACTCTTGCCTTTGCCACCTGGCAATCCTTGTCAAACCACTGCCTAATGATGCCTTTAGAAATCCCCATTTCATACTGGTCCCTGTCCTTTTAACAATATATTCTAGTGCTTAAAAGGCTTGCTCCATTTTATTCCCAGTAACGCTTTGTACCCTCACTTGTAAAATTTTACTACTTTCTGAAATTAGATCATTAACAAATATTTTATGCATCTCTTTTTTCCACTTATACACTTCCACCACACTGAGACATCCTTCATCCAGCTTCTTCCCCGAACTCTTGTTGCTTGTTGCCTTCCTCTAACACTAATCTGAGTGGAAAGTGACAGCTTGATGTTAAAACATTCATAATTTCAAACTCTAGGCTCCATTCATCAATTCCTACAGAGTACATTAAAATATCTACAACACTTTGACCATTTTTATTAGCAAACGTGAATTCCCCTTCTTTGACACCTGCTTTCAGGCCATTACAGATCATAAGATTATTCTCCTCACAGAAGTTTAAAAGTTTCCTCCCTTCATTATTGGTAACCTTGTCTTTACTATGCCTATTCTCTATTTCAGGCTCCTCCTTGTCTTTATCACATGGATTAATCCACTTAACCTGGTGTTCCCCTAATCATGCATTTAAATCACCTACAATTAATTATTTCAACTTTCCCATACTTATTTTCCAACACTTCTATACCCCAACTTAGTCCATTTGAAAAGCTTCCGATATTCAGAACATTTCTCATTGTTTGCTGAACCTATATAACAGATCACTCAAGTAAGAGAATGTGTGACTGACAGTCCTCAAGTATAAAGTCTTGAGTGAACAGTGCAGTAGAGTTCAGCATGAGTAATTTTGTCCTGAGTGTGTACAACAGTGACTTAAGTGAATGTAGTGTTACAATAGTATCAACAGACTCCTCATGTTTGTTCTGGGTGTGAGTAATAGCAAATTAAGTGTAAAATTAGCACTTTGTTAACTTTTTAAGTGACAAAATGTGTTTGCATAACTGGTGTAATTTTGTCAGAGTATGAACAAGCTCCTGAATTCATTAGAGCCCCAAAGTATAACATGATACCCATTCGTCATTTCTTCCAAAATGCAAAGGTTATTTTATTTTTCATTAATTTTTCATGCTTTAACAGATGAGTCCATAACAAATTATACCAAAGCTGTTTCATTCTCTTATAAGCCATATAAAAAAATATGCTTACCTGTGCCAGCAGGCTCTCGAATATCAAATATCAGCACTCTTCCATCATCACAGGCACTAGCAAATACATTGTCATTCAGGGGATCAATTGACAATCCATAAACTGGCTGCTCATGAAGGAAATAGTCCAATGGATCGCCACTGTAAACCCAATACAACTTTAAATTACAAGAAATTTTATTTACATTCACTAGTTTATTTTATAGACTCCAAAATGTAACTGAAATTAAGCAGAGAACTTTAAAAACCAACTTTCTTCAATTACTCCTTTGGTTTTACAGCAAGCAAAACATTTTTTTAATTACAGAGGTATGTATCTGTTTGCTGAGAAATAATAATTTTATCTCATAGTTTCACATAGAACTAAACAGCAGCTGAAGTTTTCCTGATGGCATTAGCTCTAAATGTTCTCAAGCTTTCACGAAAATTGTAGTTTGAAGCAGACACTTGAAGGTGTTCGTCTTCTCTTAATAGCTAATGGAAATGGAAGTCTGGATCTCCATATTTATAGTGCCAGAATAAAATTGAAATCTTATTGGTGTACATGATTTTCTTGGCCTTGAAACAACACTAACTGAACTACAACTGGGTCTGGAATGTGCACCAATGATAAAAGGCCTGAACACCTCAATGGGAATGTCAAATGATGTTTCTACCAGGTCATGCTTAAATTAAAAAACATGTTTCCCCAATAGTTATAAAATAGTTTTATACCAGAACAGATTCACAGGCAAAATATCATCCATATACAAATATTATAAATAGGTAGATAGAGACAACATGAAAAATTCAATGCCATGGCCAGGATTTGAACCACGGATCTCCTGGTTTCCATCCAGTCACTCTTAACCATTGAGCTACCATAGCCAACTTGCAGTCATGACATTAAATTCTCCATTTGACTTATATATTTCCCCAGTAAACCGCTAAGGGCTCTCGCATTCTAGACACACCGTTTGTGGCGGCTTACTAACAAACAGTATATCTCGAAAGTGACAGCCCCTAGTTGTTTACCGGGGAAATATATGAGTCAAATGGAGAATTTAATGTCACTGGACGGAAACCAGGAGATCCTGGTTCAAATCCCGGCCGTGGCATTGAATTTTTCATGTTGGCTATCGAAAACCTTAGCCTATATACGGCTAGTGTGAAGAAATGATTAATTTCCATCAATTAACTAAAATTATAAATAGATTCCCAACAAATCCATGCCATACCTCAACCACATTAATTTCAAATGGTTTCATGTCCAAGAAAAACATGCACAGCAAGATTTCAGCTTCACTCTAAGTGTTATAGTCAAGGCAGCAAATGCCTACCGTAAAACAATTAAGCAGCATGGCAAGTAGCATGTTGGAGCTGTCTGAGTAACGCTGTATGTCTTCAACAGAAGATTACAGAACACTGTATTGCAGATGGCAAGATACAGGAAAGAAGTACCGGATAATGGTGGACACAGGAGAAAAGTGACCGTGATCAGACCTGATATGCAGAGGCCTTGCCATCAAAGAAATTGGATCAGCACTAACTAATAATGAACGTATAAGGCGACACTTTGCCTATGGAGAAGGAATTCTTGCTGTAGTTGAACTTGGGGTGGAGCATTGCGAATCTGTAGGTGTTTGTCATGAAGGTTATTGAGGTGATATTAGGACTGGATGCCCTAAACACAACGAAATGGTCACAATCAGCAGGAGGGTATGGAGACCACATTACAGGTTGCCTTGAGCAAAGATGCGGATCATACAAGGCTGAGAAGACCAGTCCTGAGGAGGGACCAATGTTATAGAGGCAAATGCGTACCACAAAAAAGCTTTAAGCACGAATCACCCCATTCCACTTTTTTTCTGTTTACCCCAGGAGAAGCAAAGAAACAGAACAATCAAGGACAGCTCACTGATGGCATTAGCGAGAAGTAGCCCTTTTGTTGTATCGCACTGATTTTCCAGATGTTCGATTTCCTCAGAACTAGAAGATTCAACTTCTTCTATGTTCCATTCCTTTGATTTAATTTCAGTTTCCAACACATTCTTCTATACTGGCAGGTTATAAAAAGGAATAACAAAAGCAAACTTGACATTCAGTTGTTAGCTGTGGGTTGACCAATGAGTATCAGAGTTTTAAATCAGTTGACCAGAACAATTGTACAGTTGTGAGTACTCGTCTGTGAGCAGTGAAAGTCAAACAGTTTCTAACAGCACAAGCTGGTGCAAACAACAGAGACATAAAGGAACATTGAAATGATATGCTTGCTCTGTGTATTTGTAAAAAATGAAAGTGATTGTAAGTTAGCACTGAGCTTACAATTCTAGTGACAAAGTGAGTTTGGTATAGCTGTGCACTGTCATTTTACTCACTATATGAAGATTCAGACTTCAATTTCCATCAGTTTATCATAAAGACAAAGATGACGAAAACTTTCGAAATATCAGTTTCCAACCAACAATTTACCTACCTAGAAACCAAAAAGATTAAAGAGTTTACATACAACTTACTTTGCAGGTTCATTTAAAATCAGATATGCAAAAATACATACACATACATCTCTTTGAAAAATAATACAGATCTTTTGAAAGTAATGAGTCGGTAATTCAATTCAGTTTAAAAAACTTATTATGCAACAACCTGAAAGACCCAGTACCTGAAAACAAGAAATCAGATATATACAAAATCAACTGCTCAGATTGCAATAAGTTCTACATAAGAAAAACCAAAAGAAGTTTACATATTAGGTTACAGGAACATATGAGATGCATGAAATACAAACAAATAGAAAAATCAGCAATAGCTCACCATCTCTGGTCTACAAATCATGAAATTGTACCAAATATAAAACTATTAAAATCAGCCAGTAATGCAGCCAAACTTGATGTTTGGGAAAAGTTGCTAATTATAAAAAACAGTTTACTTTAAATTTCGAATTGCCGCCTGAAAACTCTTTGGAAGTTCATCACACAGGCAACAGATGCCGCCACAGACAACCAGCTCACTTCAAGAAACCACGGATCCAACCAGTCGGATAACTGCTGAGGATGGGGACAAAACGTTCTCCGAAACATGCCCAAGTAAGGATAATTTAAGTGATGTTGTGTTTGAATTACCGACTCATTACTTTCAAATGTTAAATACATCACTGTTTCTAACCTTTTGCTTCAAATAATAATACAGATCTAAAAAATCCTTTCATGGAAGTGTTGAAAACAGTGTTGTTGTATAAATTAAATTAATTGGGAGTCGATTAATAACACAAAACAACACTCACTTTTAAATTTTCCCGGAACCGGTTTCTGAGGCCTTCCCTCTATCTTCAGCCGGACATCGACTTGTTCTCGATGTCCGGCTGAAGATAGAGGGAAGGCCTCAGAAACCGGTTCCGGGAAAATTTAAAAGTGAGTGTTGTTTTGTGTTATTAATTGACTCCCAATTAATTTAATTAATACAGATCTATTTTAAATGAGAGTCAAAAAGGTCATAGTAATAGTAGTAGTGGTTGTTATAATGGGTGAGCAATGTTTGACGCAACTACAGGACCAGCCGCTATGTCAGCAGAGACAGGAAGTATATTTCCTCTCTGCTGTGTGAGGCTATAATTTGAATTGGAATCTTAAGCAATTAGTGTGTGTTTGTTAAGTAATGCAATTCAGTGATTTGAGCGAAAGTATGTCACGTGAAATAAGGCAGTACAACCGCCTGCTGTAAGAAGATTATTTCAAGAAGTATTTCTATGTTCAAATCAGAGTTTGATTCATTCATTACTAAATACATTTCATGAAATGGGAGGTGTTCTTGAAAAGAAACATAGACAACCATGTGCAGTACTCATAAAACAAACTAGATAACATTGCACATGTTCTAAAAAGGTCTCCTAAAAATCAGGTCGACTTCTTTTTCAGCAAATAGGAATTTCCTTTGGCTCTCTTTGAGCTACTGCAAAGTTACTTAAGTTAAGACCTTTTGTAAATGTCTTTTAAACATAGTGCATAGCAGATAGAATTTAACCCCAATCTAATTTTCTTTCAAGACAAATTATGTTTCTACCTAAATGGGTATGTTAATTCACAAAATAATCATCATAACGGTGTATCTCGGATGCGAGAGCTTCTAGTGATCTACCGGGGAAATATATGAGTCAAATGGAGAATTTAGTGTCGTGACGGCAAGTTGGCCATGGTAGTTCAATGGGTAAGAGTGACTGGATGGAAGCCAGAAGATCTCTGGTTCAAATCCTGGCCATGGCATCAAATTTTTCATGTTGACTCTATCAAAAACCTTAGCCTATATACGGCTAGTGCAAAGAAATGATTAATTTCCATCAATTAACTATAATAATAAGAGTTAAATGATGAAGCCTGGGACTCAAGTACTTAAGATAGTAAGTCGTCACAAACGGTGCATCTCGGATGCAAGAGCTCCTAGTGGTCTTCTGGGGAAATATATGAGTCAAATGAAGAATTGTGTTGTGACGGCAAGTTGGCCATCGCAGCTCAATGGGTTAGAGCAACTGGACGGAAACCAGGAGATCCGTGGTTCAAATCCCGGCCATGGCATTGAATTTTTCAAGCTGACTATCTATCAAAAACCTTAGCCTATATATGGCTAGTGTAAAGAAATGATTAATTACCATTAACTATAACCATCACTGAAATTCTGTAAAATCTAATGTAATACATAAAGAACCCCTGCATGATCAGAAAAAAAAAAAAAGGGAGGTGGTGTTATCAGCGGTGAGGGAATAAGCCCATTTTTTTTCCCATGAAATGATTAATAGTGGGAAGTATGTCAAAATATTTTGCGGGTTTTTCATGACTAATTAAGTGAGAGAGAATGTACTTTTGAGACTTTTCAGCAGAGCTCAGAGATAGCACATACAGCCAATTCCCATTGCAGGAAATTCATGATGTCTTTCAAGAGAATTATCATTAAATATAAGCCCCTTCTTCCCCTGATTTAACCCTGTGTAATTTTTAACTCTGATGGGCATCAAAAGAGAAAGTATAATAGCCAATCCAGACATTTTGGATGAACTTAAAAGTAACATTTGTCAGGAAATTGCTGCCATTTATCAGAGGGAATGAGCAATTTCTTAAGCAGGTATCAGAAACGCTTGAACAACCAAGGGAAACAGTATCAACATATCCTGGCTAAAATAGTAATTTACTTTTTTTTTTATTCTATGTGTTATGTATGTTAAAAATAACTTATACTACAAACCGTACTATATTTAGTACAGACTACCTGTCACCTATACTGCCAAAATAGCAGTCCACTTAATCGGTCAACTGCACACAAAAAACCAGTTATGTGAAGGATCGTTCAGCCACAGTAGTGGTAGGGTTAAGTTATGTTCTCATTTAATCTAGTTTGTTACAGAATTTTATAGCATCTCAAGATAAGAGCACAGATGCATACATGTTATACAGCTTCTTTTCCTTGTGAAACAGTACTTAAAAGCTTTATTCATGCACTTTTACCAATCTGTAAGCTGACCATACTTTTAGGTATGGTACATATTTGGCTGTATCTTTTTCAAACAATTCCACATTGGAGATAAAAAGGCGCATCAATCTGGCGTGGAAGAAATTTTGGAGCCTCAAATTTATTTTAGAAGATAGGTCTCTTAAATTAAACTTAAAGAAGGAAGTAACAGAAACCTGTGTGCTACCGGTATTACTATACAGCTTCCAAACCTGGTCTCTAATGAAAAAACAAAAAACAATGCTTAAGATTTGCCAGCGAAAGATGGAGAGGAAAATACTGCACATAACAATACGAGACAGGATATCAAACGAGACTATAATAAAGAGAACAGGTATGACTGATGTAGCTACACAGGTGGAAGAGCTGAAATGGAGATGGGGAGGGTACGTCGCCAGAATGGATGCCGGCTGATGGACCCAAAGAACAACAATATGGAATCTGAGAATAGGACCAAGATCAATAGGGAGACCGAAGACATGGTGGACAGATGACTTTAGGAGGACAACAGGAACACTATGGACGAGACAACCTAAGGACAGAAAAACATGGAGAAAACTGGAAAGAGCAGCCACCCACAAATACACCACTTCCTAGTTTGCAACAGAAGTGTCTGTGTTAGTGTTGGTGTCAGTGTCAGTGCTAAGTTGAAGAGCAGTTCAAGGAGAAGTAGGATCAATGTAAATTACAAAAATCAAGCTACGCAAGAGGGAACTTAAGATGATGGATAACCAAATTTAGGAGAGTTCAAATTATAGAAATATCACAGACACATCACCTTAAGCTCAGTGGAACATAGGTTATAGAACACAGATATAAAACAATCTAACATAGATCTAAGTACACAGTGTATAGAATATAGAACATTACTAAGATAGAAGATAAGGAGGTATAGACAATAGATAAGGAGGTATATATAAGGGCGAGGGTATCTATGCGGGCAGCCTCACATGGTGAGACCGACCCCCTCTGAAAACCAGGGAGTTATTGAGCTGTCCCCGAAGGGCGCCCGGTGCCTCTGCGTCTCTTTCCATAGGGCAAAACCTACAGACTAACAAGCCCCCCATCTAGTCCAAAAACACAAGGCATGGAAGTGGATATGCCACTTACGCATGCCAACCCCAAAGGGGAAGGCTACCAATCAACCTTGGTGGGGCCGCCTGGTGATCTAGCACACCTTCTACTAGCTATGCAGGCTAGTATGCAGGAATATATGGCTTCCCTCAACCCCATCCGGAGACGTACCCGATCACCCACGGGTATCGGGAACCACTGCCCCCTCGAGTCCTACCCAATCTGAACAACTCCCTTACAGGAGGGGCTCGGCAGTTCGGCCCGAGGTTCCTCGAGTAATGTCAGAGGTACAAGTGCTAGAGATCCGCAGCACTCGCACCACAGCAGCTGAAGGGGAAGAAGGTACTAACAAGCAAGCAAGAGGCTCTTAGGAGTTGCTACCCTAATGAGCTCATAGCAGCCACTCCCTGCACCAGCAGGAGGCCTTTGCCATTTATGAATGGATTGGCTATTTATTTACTTTACTAGCTGGATGTGCTGTATCATTATACCACTGTCATGTGTATAATTCTTCCCTGCTCTTATTGCATTACTGTGCACCCAAAATGGTACAGTTTTTGCCCGCCTCGGTAACATGGTGGTAGGGTGTCTGCCTCACGTTCAAGAGGTCCCGAGTTCGAATCTCGGTCAGGGTGAGTTACCTGGATATGGTTTTTTCCGCGGTTTTCCCTCATCCTGAAAGACAAATGTTGGGTAACTCTAAGCTCTATGGACCCTGGGCTCATTTGAGCATCATTTCGCCCATTCCATTCATCGTCCAATATGACTTAATGTTGGAGGACGTAAAATTACAACAAAAATGGTACAGTTTATTAATAACACCATGCTGGCATAATTTGCTTTTAATGTTCTTGACTTACATTTCATTATTCAATTTTATCTGGTGTAATTGTAGTGCATTGTTACAATTTAAAATGTCAAAAACAAAATGAAAGTTTAAGTTTATAGTAGACTTACAGGAACAATTTCTCTATTTGGTAATTTGAATTAAAATATAATTGGAGATTCCAAAACATAAGAGTTTTCAATACAAGATAAAATCATGTTAAACACTAAATTCAAAAAGACATTAGAGAGCAGAGAAAGATAGCAAACCTAATTTATTAAAAATATAAATAATAATAATTTAAAAAAATAAATAGAAGTAAAAAGAAATGACAGATTATTCATTGTTAGGGAGGCCATTTTTGTGTATCATATCGCTGTACATCATCTAATTTTAACGTTGCCCTACAACACTTCAAATTACAATATTTACTATTTTATTAAAATAATTAGCCATTTTTAGATTTATTTATTTATTAGTGCCAAGAAGTTACAATCATAGATATAACTGGACATTCAGCCCAGGCTCTTTGCCAGTCATATCCAGTCACAAACACTATACAATAATTGATACTTAACAATCAATACACCATTCCTACCACCCAATCTCTCTATTACAGAACTCAGCCAATATCTGCCACACACTCTTGTTCATTTAAATGACCATACCCATTTCTTCTTCACTCTAAACAGAAACTCACCTACCATTTTTAGATACAAATTAAGAAAAGCAATGGTTGAACACAAAACCAAATGTTTTAGTGAAGGTGATAAAATCTTCTATAAATAATTTTCCAACTTCTATCTAGATACTTACGTCTTTGCATCATGGACAATGACCTGATCATCATTGCCTGCAGAGAAAATCTTGCTGTTGGTGCTGTCAAAGCCAAGGCAGAATATGTTACTAATATGCTGTGCACGCATGGCCGCTGGCTTGCAAACTCCATGTACTGCCTGTTCAACATTCCAGATCAGTACACGCCTATCATCACCACCTGGAAATTAACAATCAAGGCAGAGTATCTTAGTTAATTGATGGAAATTAATCATTTCTTCATACTAGCTGTATATAGGCTAAGGTTTTTTATAGATAGGTTTACCAGGGAAATATACGAGTCAAATGGAGAATTTAATGTCAGGATGGCACGTTGGCCATGGTAGCTCAATGGGTTAGAGTGACTGGACGGAAACCAGAAGATACATGGTTCAAATCCCGGCCATGACATTGAATTTTTCATGTTGACTCTATCTCTCAAGGCAGAATATGTTACTAATGTGCTGTATACGGCTGGTAGCTGTCAATCACATGTACTGCCTCTTAACATTCTATATCAACACACAACTATCATCCAACCAAAGCAGAGGTGCACCAAATACCAATGTCTTAGTTCAGAGGACAGAATAGCTGTGGATAGCACACGTACAAAAGTAATTTCAGTGTTACTGATTAGGTAAATTATGGAAAGCAAGCTTCAAAATTTGTGTTAAATACTTCTAAAAGCATTGTATTGTAGTGGTGAATGTTTTATTATACAAGATTATACAAGATTATTGTTTCAAGATTACATTAAACCTATAATTTCATTTATTAGGTGCTAGTACTTAAGAATACTATTTCAGGCATGGACACAGATAATTCAAACTTTGCAGAAGCGAACATTAATACCTGCTACAATTATCAACTTATCTTCATTACCATCAGATAAATTGATTATGGAAACTGTAGGTAATTTGCATTTTCATGTCAATATTAAGATTATAGATAATTTAACCAATGCAAATAAAAATAAGCAAATGAAAATAAAAAACAAGTACAACTAAACAAGAACTGTAAGTATTCTGAAGTTTTCTTATTCAAAGAATTTTAAATCCATCACCTGAATGAAATATGGTCCAAGTAACAGAAATTAAAGCTCATTACCCAAATTCAGTTATCACTAATGTTCCTACTTGTAACATTTCAAATTATAACCACTCAAGTTGCTACTGATAGTTCGGATGCACTTGAAGAGCAATTAAAATGCCACCTATCTGCTTGCAAAGTATTCATAATTATCAGTTGTTCATATAAAGCATATATAGCAAGACTCAATCAAGTTTATATACTAAACAGTGGAGCGGTTCCCCTCCTTGTGGGTTGGATTTATATCACATGATGCAGTGACATATCTGAAGTTGGATTCGTCCCTTCGTGAGGTCTACGCCCCACACACGCAAAAGTTTCGCACTCCCTCGGTGTGGTAACGCATGTAGAAGCCAAACCTTACCTTGATGTAGAAGCGATGAGCCTTTCGATTAAAGCCGTGAAGATTAAGTTCTCGAAGATTTCTATAAATCCTCTATCCGGCAGCTGTGGCGAGCGATGAGATGTTTAACTTCTCAGGCGTGGTATCGATATAAAAGTGATTTCACTTTTGGGCAACTATGGAATAAAATAATTTAAACCGTTTCAATTTACTTGGAATTATATTTCTCAACATCATTTTCTTCTTTACATGAGACTTTTTCCACTGATGTATATAGCCCTTTACTATATATTAATTTTCTCCTTTTATTTATAAATGATGCAACGGTTTTCTACTTAAATTATTTATCGTAGCATGGCATCGCATCTTCAATGTATATTTTAAACGTTTACTAAACATTCATAAATGAACTTCAATAACTTCTCATAGTTACAAGAAGTCTTTTACCGAAAACACATCTACCCTCTTCGAGAGTTAAAGCCAGAAGAAAAAATTTAAGAATAAAATCATTGGTTCTTTTTTTCTGTTTTGCTGCTAAGCCACGGCAATACTTAATTCTGATTGGTCCTACGTCACAATTTGGGATTTCAATAAACCTAAGCGTTTGTTGCATCATCTATATGGCCTGCTTGGTTATTAACTTAAGTTGAATTACAGATGGCCATGTTTACCTAATATGTCCATGTATGCAATATCAGCTTCAACTGAAAGGCTTAATCATCAAGCATACTTCAACTTCTGACTACCTATTTTTATTCCATAAATCAGGAATATTATACTTAAAAAATCCTGCAGATAAAATATTCTCAGTAGTAATATGCAATCTTCTTTGCTCTCCCACTCAAGAAATAACTAATTCAAAACCAGTTGCACTATGTGCCTTAGATCTGGATTAAAGTGACAAAGATAAATCAATTCTAAACCTAACTCATATACTAAACTGTGTAGTCAAAGCAGAAGCATGCAGACAGAACAAGGGTATACCTCAATGCCAGGGGCGGCTTCTCAATAAGGTAGCACGTTTGCACTACAACCAAAATACTGGGTCTCCGTTTAATGCAATGGCACGTTCCATTTGGAGTTCATTTCGACCTTGTCTAGTGCAGTGGACCCCAGCGCACTATATTGTTTGCAGGTGCCAAGTAGTTCACTCCCAGTTGCAAACCACTGGCATACAATGGGTAGCTATAGGGCAGGATGGACCTAGGGACTGCCGAGGCAAGTAGGGGGTTAGTGTGGGGCTTAAGGCTGCATAAGGTTGGTTAACCTAGCAGCCAGAGAATAGTGGATGCCAAGCCTTCTCCTGCTTTCACCGCCATCTATTATTCTCATATTAAATGTTCGCATTGGTCAACTATTACCTATCAGTACATAGCCATATGGTTGAGCCGTGTTTTGTTAGCTGTGCAGTGTTTTGAGTAGTGCATCATGGTGATTTATTTAAATACATGTAAATTGGGTTATATAAGGAGAAACAATGAATTCCATACAGTGTCTATTAGCACATCCCTTTTAGAAGATGAGCTTAGAAGAAAATATGAAATTAAGCGACTTGGAAGTCCCACACCAAATATAAAAATCTCACAGGTAGTTAAAACAAAAATAAGATGTTTTAACAGGAACTTTAACAACGATGTATATGAGAAATATAATTGGAGGTGTGGTTTTCATATTAAAAATGCCCTATTTTGCTTTCCTTGCGTTCTGTTTGGCGGTGAAAATCTGTGGACAAAACATGGCATGAATGATTTTCAGCACCTTCATGATTGCGCTAAGAAACACGTGACTTCAAAACTGCACATGAAAAACAGTCAGTTTTGCTGTGCTTGGTAATATAAGTATAGCAAAGCAGATAGTGTATATCGGAGAATAATTGAAGAACACAACAAGAAAGTGGCTCAAAATAGGTGTTTTAAACATTATTGTTAACTGCATTAGGTTTTGTGGGGCCTTTGAGTTAGCTCTACGAAGACACGATGAGTCAGCTACATCAAGCAATCCTGGTATTTTTTGAGGACTGATACTTCAGTACAGAGCTGACTGTGTTCTGAAAAACCCATCTGGAGAGTGCTAATGTTTAAGGGGACCTCCAAGACAATCCATAACAAACTCTTGCAATGTATTCTTGAAGTCTGTCATGAAGAGATATCAAAAGAAATCAAAGACTTTCCATTTTAGCTGTATAAATAGGTGAGTTTTATGCTCTAGAGTGTCTTTGAAATATACATGTTATGTTATAAGTTGTGAATTACCATTAACTTTTCTTTTTATTTAATTTATGTCCTCCAACGTTAAGTCATATCGGACGATGAATGAAACGAGTGAAATGATGCTCAAATGAGTCCTGGGTCCATGGAGCTTAGAGCTACCCGACATTCGTCTTTCAGGATAAGGGAAAACCCCAGAAAAACCTTATCCAGATAACTCATCCTAACCAACATTTGAACTCGAGAGCTCTTGAACGTGAGGCAGACATGCTACCACCATGCTACAGCTCATTCAATAAAAATACTGCATTCATTAACAGTGGCAATTGAAAGACAGGCTTGGTGGAAAAGAAAACTGAATATCTATAATCAAACACAGACTAGATCAATTCAAATTATAAATATATCAAGCATAATTGTCTTCTTTCACCAGATGTAACTCTCTATGGCAAGAAATGAGATCTCAGAGAACCAAACAGAATTCCATTATTAAAAGATGACCAAATTATTACTGATGAGTTCAAATGTAATTTACTTGCTTCTTATTACAAACACATTTTCATTCCAATTTAAAGTGTGAAAGAGAGACAACTAATTAAATTCTAGCTGAACTTAACGTGTACTTAATCCAACAAACCAAATAGGATCACTCATACTTCTGCAACGGAACTGAAATATTTATTTACCAACTTCACAATAAAAAGGCACCTGGATAGTATCTCATTAGAAGTATTAAATTAAAACAGCTAACAAAGAAGACCTTTTTATTTGGCACAAATTTTTTAATGCTTAATTAAAAATTGGGTATTTTTGGGCAGTCCTGAAAACTTGCTGAGATTATCGTTTTCCATAAACTTGGAAGCCAAAATATTTACTTTATAACTAATGACCAAAATATTTACTTTATAACTAATGACCAATCAGTTTATTACCAACACTAAATTGTTTGAAAAGATTGCAGAGATACATATTTTCAAATTCATAACCTGTAACTTTGTTCTAAATGTTTGTCCAAAACTTAACTCTACATCAGAAACTGAGGATCACTTTGGCTACCATTAATGGATTTGAAAACAAATAACACACTGGAATTTTTTTCTTAGATATTTCTCAAGCCTTTGACAGAGTATGGCACAAAGAATTATCTCATTAGGATAATTACTAATTTCTTAACAGATTGTCAGTTTCTGATTCATGTTAAAGATGTAAATCAACAAGCAATTGGTACCAGTTGGCATTCCACAGAGATCAGCTCTTGCACCTCTGTTATTCAACATATTTAAACATGACATTCCTGATGTACAATCCAACTACACAGTTTGGTATGCTATTTTTTTTTTCTTTTAGAATCCAAGTTAAACAGGTTCTCTTCAATTTCTATTTCCCCTCCCTCCATTCTTCCTTCTCTCTTGGATGAATGGTTCACAACTTGGTGCATTTCACTCAATATTAGTTTGTCAAAAGCTAAAATATTTTAACTATTAACTTTTCATAACATTTCTCCACTGAGTCTCATGAAAAACAACTGCATTGGTTCTCCTCACAAATACCAGTTAAATATCTTAGGATACTATTCAAAACAACAGACTTAGAAAGCCCATATTGAGCATATGGCACCTAGTACCTACAAATTACTCAGCTACATCCATTAATATATAAATGCTCTTCACTTCGATTGGAGCTCTTCACTGGCATTGGAAAGTTCTATTTTTGTCAATAAATCTTTAGTTTTATCTCTTCTTACTTATATATCTCCTATATGAGGCACAGCAAATTAAACGCATGTCATTCTTATGTCCAGGGATAACATGTTGGTCTCTGGTTCCAAAAGTCAACCCTGGTGGAGGCGTTTTTCAGATGTAAAAATCCTTAGCATGGCTTGCTTCACAAGGGAAGTAAAGCCAGTTAAATAAAACACAACCACAGAATTAAAATTATTCAAAACTGCAACAAATGCTCCAGCTCATTATGAACTGGACATTCTCCCAATCAAACAATACATCGAACACCAGATGATGCAATGGACAAATTTACTCTACATAATTATTTAGCATAGATGGTATTAATAAATAAGATTACAATATACTGATGAAATAAAGCAAACTTTCTTACACATGTTTTTGTATAATTCTTTTAAAAGCGGATTTAACTATTGGTTTTTGTTTTTCTGTATAGTGTTTTCTCAGATGCTAAATTATATGATGTTCTATGTATATTGGTTGAAATGAAACATCTATGGCTTTTGTCTTATTATGTTACTTTCTATGGAGCAACAATATATTTTATTCCATGGAATTCTCAATGAAAAATCAAATTCTACTTGCCAAAAACATTTTTTATGACAGTACGTCTATTCCAATATCAGATCTTTTAAATCCTTTTTAGTCAATGGTGACAGAATTAACATAATCCACCGAGTTGTGAGATTATCCTATAAACATACACACTATAGATTTCTTTAATTAGATTTCTTAAACTATTAGCAATATTCATGAAAGTTTTCACTACAGTACTAAGGTAAGTATTTTGATCAAAGTATGTTTCGTAAGTTTCTTAGGGGAACAATTACTATAAACATAGCAAATTTTAAACACTACTTAAACTTTTCCAAGTAATAATAAATCACTATTCATTTTTTTTTTCATGGTCATACAAGGGATTTCAAACCATTCATATAACAACCTGCATTTTATAAAATCTGACTATCTGACTTACTTATATCTATATCAAAACCAAAATTTGAAACTAAAGTACATCTTGTTTAACATGTAGACAGAAGAATATGCATTTGTAAGAATAGTTTATAGAGGAGTGAGTAGGGGAAACAATTGAACACAACACATCAGAGCTTTTCTATCCAGATAGTTTTCAGAAAGGATATCATTACAGAATTCCTTATATGTAAAGTTAGATCAGAAGATTGAAACACTGGTCATAGATATACAGGATGTTAATGAACTACCTGAAATATTTTCAGAGCAAGTAGAGGTATCCTAAACAAGTAATTTGAGATAAGAGACTTATGGCCTGTTCGTTCAAATGTGGAAGTTACGGCTATAGGTTTCTAAAGTGCCAATATGCTTCTGCTAATGTAACTCCACTTGAGTACACAAGTCACAAGAACAAAGAGACGTGTCAAAGCACTCCCTATGGCTCAATGGTTATGACATTACCTTTCAAATCAAGCATAAACGAGTTGAGTCTCCTCACTTTTTTGTCTTTTTTTTTTTTTATTTATTTTTGTTCTGTTTTGTGTGTTTGGTTTCTTTTAATATTTTGCCTAAGCTTTTAATATTTGTATAAATGTATGTATATATGCAGCTATTTTACCTTGTTACGTGAATTAATTACAGTTCTCTCTAACAGAGGCTAAATCCTGCTAAATACTTTCATATGATGTACATCTAAATGAGAGGTGGTTTAAAGGGTGAACGAACTTACATAAAATAAAGTTAAATGCAACTCTTTACATCAGGTTTATAGGAACTGCTCGAAATGGCGACCTGTGTTTTCAATGCAAAGTTCACAGCACCAAAGAAAACGATTGTCGTACTCTGTTCAAAATTCCTTGTGTATGTTGAATAACTTCACGTTATTATTCAGACAGTTAAGTCCGCTTCTAAGTTAATAGGTGTTTCATACACCAGAGAACTGAGGTGACCCCAGATAAAGAAATCAATTGGTTTGAGGTCAGGAGAGCATGCTAGCCAAGTTACAGTTGGACTGCCCCTTGCACTGGCCAATCAGATTCACATTCTTAGTTACAAATCACTATTAACATTTAAGTATTAAAATGACGAAAACAAAATTAACTATGTGATAGAAACCGAACCCATGACCCTTACATCCCCAATTTTTGGCGTAATGGATTAGGCCACCAGATCACCAGGCTACATGATGCAAGACGCCAGTTAATCGCTGGTCAGTGTCACAGTGGCAGTTGATTAGTTCAAGATTTGAGAGATCTTTGGGGTATTAAATCTTGAGAATGCCAATAATGAGCTATTAGGAATCAATATTTCTATACTTGGAAAGCAGTTTTAAACACATTCTAATCCAACAATTTCACCGATCTTGTTTAATGACCAACTTACCAGCATCTGATGCCAATTAGGTTTTACACAATTAACTATGTTACATTTAGCCGCAGACCATTCATTGCCTATCTCAACTTATATTAGTCATGTCTACAATTGCTGAAATTATTTTGGTGTAGTTCATTAACACCCAGTATTTAAGAAGTGGGACCCTAGATGCTGGCTTTGAAATTCCAGTATTTGATTACAAGAAACAAATCAATGTGACTTAATACTTAAATTCAAAATGAAACAATGAATATCTCAGAAACGGTTAATCTCACAAAAACAATTTGATATAACCGTGTTCTGGTAATACCTATGTTTGCTGAGTAGTAAGTTTCTGTCTTATCACTATAATTTGCCATTTATGCACAAATAAAAAAAATTCATTCAGAATAAAGGGGACTGGATTGGACTACGCTATGGAGGGGATGCGACATGGAAGTCCTCACTTGGTCTGTTGAACCTATTGTTGCCAATTGCATTGTTGCGACTGGCACGGCCGGTGTGCACAAAGGGACAGATAGTGCAACGCGGAGATAAAAAACTTGCTGAAACAAATAAAGATAGATGACTGGAAGGTTTACTTTCTTGATTGTTACAGAAAATTCCACAAACTTCCATGAATGGAAGCCGCGGTTAGTTGTCAGTAGTCAGTTGTAATGGGACTTGATAATATTGCACGTGCAGCTGTGATTTGAAAGTGAACTCTTTTGTTTATTTACGTGTGCAGAAGTGATGAGAGATTGTGCTGGTTTATGTTACATCATCTTGCTGCCAAGGGTGTACAAACAGTGTATTTCTACGGAAATAAAGAGCATTTTGAATTTCTGCAACCTGAACTTTTAATTTCACGAACCCACAAAGTCACACTATGCTCCCAAGTGGAGCATCCCTAGGAGGAAGGATGAGGCAAGAAAAGAGGGAGGGTTGTGGTTCCAAGGAGCCATGACATTGCAGAGGGCAGGGTTCTCTACATTTTACCAGTTGGAAATTCCCTGGCATATTAGTATGACCAGCGTCCCACCCTATGTGGTCCAGAAATATCCCCACCACACCAGGTTCGGAGACCGGAAAACCTCCTATCAGAGGAGGAAGTTTTACCAAGAGCATATAATCCTGCCAAGCAATGCCTTGATATCTACCGAAACTTCTATTCTGGAAGAGACCATGAGAGATGAAAGGTGATGTGAAATGATAATGGAGATGAAATGGATGGACAAGAAACTCGGGGTTTGTAATTAACCTACCCAGCATTACCTGGCGACTTCGGAAAACCCACCCCCGACAAAACCATGGGTCATGTAGTCAGCCAAAGGAATCAAACCCAAGCCTCCTGAATGGAGGCTATAGACAAAACAGCCTGAGCCATCCCGCTCGGTAGAATGAAGGGAACTTCACAAGCTATTCAAAGAAAGTTCAAGACAAATTTTCCAGTTTTACATAAATATCTTGAACACTTGGTGCTTTGATCAACATTTTAAAATCATTTTTAAGAAAATAAAAAAGATGAGGTCTCCAGAGTACTTTCAAGTGGAGAGATTGTATTGAAAAATCTTAATTTGCAATTTTGGAAGATAGTGAACTTAATACCAAGTTTGATATTTATCAAACATTTTATTTTTTAATCATGCTGTTCATACATACAGTGACCTTCTCTAATGCTATTGTTTATGGATATTTTAAAATAAGTGTTATCTGTGAAATTTCTGCATTAACATTTTTGGATGGCAGACGATGCTTTGTCTTCTTAGTATTGACATGCAGTGGAGCAGTTTAACACATGCAGCCCCCTTTGGCCTTAAAGAAAAAGCTGGTACTTCACCTACTGTTCATAATACATAGTACAGATAAGGATGCCCGCCTCGGTAGTGTAGATGGTAGAGTGTGTGCCTCTCGTTCAAGAGGTCCCGAGTTCGAATCTCAGTCAGGGTGAGTTACCTGGATAAGGTTTTCCCCAGGGTTTTCCCTAATCCTGATGGACGAATGTCGGGTAACTCTAAGATCCATGGAGCCTGGACTCATCTGAGCATCATTTCATCCAATTCATTCATCGTCCGATATAACTTAACGTTGGGAGGACGTAAATTGCAAAAAAACAGTTAAGGACAAAGTTGGCAAAAAGAGCACATAAGCAACAGGCAGATTTATGGATGTTCAATTCCTTTCATATAAAGTAAGGTTATTAAGGCTTTAACTACAAAATCCCATTACTAACAGAGTAGGACATTCATATCATCTGCTTTAATAGTGTGTTATGGAAGTAGTTGGGATTCTAAGTCCCTGGGTATTTGAACTCTCCAAAATTGTCTCCTAATCTACAACAGATGTTGTCACATTTGCTTTTTAAGCATTACTATTTATACAAGGCTTTTAATCATTTCTGATCCATAAATAGTAACACAAACAAGATAACAAATAAAGTTATGCAGAAAATGTGTCTGCCTCTCTGCTCTCTTTCTTCCTTTGTTCTAAAAAGCTTATTTAAGAACCTCAAAAAGTGCATTTTTAATGTAACCCCAATATATAGAATTTTTAGGTGGTATAAAGCATTTTCTCTACTTGCTATAGGTAAATAGTAGAGTAATAAAAGGGCAAAATGGTGCAGATTATTAGTACCGGCTCATACAACTACAATAAACAAAACACATATGTGCTCTACAATAAGTGTCAAAAAATCAAAATTCAAAATGTAAGTGACATGATGTGAAACACTGAGTACAAATAGTTTTATCAATTCCATTAATATGTGTTAGGAAAACGTAACTATGAAGGAAAAAGGTATTGCATTCATATTAAATGTTTTACTCATTTTAAAACAATTCCTAGAAAAACTTGTTCTAAAATCTACCTGTTTCTTGTTAATCTTGATTAACATTTGTACAACATTTGAATATTTTGTATTAGGTATAATAATAAAGTGCCCGCTTTGGTAGCGTAGATGGTAGCATGTCTGACTCATGTTCAAGAGGTCCCGAGTCGAATCTCGGTCAGGGTGAGTTACCTGGATAAGGTTTATCCGGGGTTTTCCCTTATCCTAAAAAGACAAATATCAGGTGAACTCCAAGCTCCATGGACCCTGGGCCCATTTGAGCATCATTTCACCCATTCCATTCATCATCCAATATGACTTAAAAAAAGTTAAAGGACGTAAACAAAAACAAAAATGATGACTGATGATGATAATAATAATAATAAAAGTATAGTATGGCAAGGTAGTTAAAAATGTTAACCAATTTCAGTTTGTACAGCTTATCCCTTCAACTGCTTCCCTTCTTCCCTCTAATACCCTCACTCCTCTCACCATGACAAAAACCTGTTGACGCTCCTGCGCTGCTCTAATGACACATCGACATGCAGTGGAAAGGGAGAATAATGTAGCTGGCAATAGATGCACCCACAATGTTCCATGCAGCTTTTACGTTACTACAGGTAAAGCAACAGATTTATAAAAGGTGGTTAACTACAAAACAGCTTTGAAATTCCATTCACTTTGCATGACTACAACAAAAATACTGACTTGTCACTACCAACAAAGATAAATATTTGAAAATTCAAATTAATAAAAAAGAACATTTTGGAAATGGTTAACGTCACAAAAAAAAAATCAGCATTAATTGTCTTAACAAGACACAAATTTTTTGTGTCTTGCTGCTTACCAGTTATACATACAAAACTCATTCAGAATGCAGAGGCCTTCTTTGATGTTCCAAGAAAATTCAAAATATATATTTTGTTATGTAATATTTTAATCAGAATTATTAGAATGGATTTGAGAAAATAAAAAATAATCAACATTTTCAATGTAAAGGATTGTTAAGTTTGGGTGGATTTTCTTTAAAATCCTTATATTTGGTGCCTATTTCAACCACTTCTCATTTCTGTGTCACACTGTTTACAGATGGAGAAACACATATACTAGAGAGAGTCAACATGAAAAATTCAATGCCATCGCCAGGATTTGAACCGCGGATCTCCTGGTTTCCATCTAGTCGCTCCAACCCATTGAGCTACCATGACCAACGTGCCGTCCTGACATTAAATTCTCCAATTGACTCATATATTACCCCGGTAGACTACAAGGGGCTCTCGCATTCGAGATACACCATTTGTGGCAACTTACTATCGTAAAAGGCCATGGCATTGAATTTTTCATGTTGACTATCTATCAAAGATCTTAGCCTATACACGGCTAGTGTGAAGAAATGATTAATTTCCATCAATTAACTAAAACACATATACTGTTTGCCACAGCAAAGAAAGTCCCAGGGGAGTAAGGCACTAGGTTTTAGACACTGTTTCAATACCCTGCTTGGTACTGTTTATGACTCAGGTCAGTTCAGTTACAGCCCATTCAAAAACATTCTGACACCTACTTTTGTGAACAAATCTTCTCGGTTTTAGTATACTAAGTGAATAGGACTCGTGTTTTCTAACGGTTCTATCCCTTGTGTAGAAAGCAAGCACGCACGCACACACTTTCCTTGTTGCACTGTGTAAGGGTGGCACATTCCTCTCAAGGACTTTCTGCGCATTGGCAAACTTTAGATGCACAATTTTCTCTAAAAATACACTATCTGGAGTCAAGGTGTCTCAAAGCTTGTATTTACAGTGCAAACTTGGCATCAAATTTTGGGTGGAATACACTATTTCCCCTCTTTAGTAAATGTTAATAGAAAAAAAAGTAAAATAGATATGCTACATGCACCTGACTTTGTTTACCTATTATTTATTTTTGTTTCTTCTAGAAACTGTTATTACAAAAGCTTATTTTTTCATCTCTTTATGTTAATCATGACAAATGCTTGGAGAAATTGTTTCATTACACCTTTTACTGTAGGAGATTGAAGCTATAGACAAACATTTAAAAAGGATGTCACAGATGCTGGCTTTGACATTCCACAGTCTTTATAGGACATCATAAAAACAATTTACATTAATTGACCTAATACTGGTCTGAACTATAAAGCCCGGTCCTTGAAGTACTTACAGCACAGTAAGTCTCCTTTAAGATAGTTGTCTCATGTATTTATGAGAGCTCCTAGTGGTTTACCGGGAAAAACACGAGTCAGTTGGAGAATTTAATATCATACTGGCATGTTGGCCATGGTAGCTCAATGGTTAAGACCAGACGGATGGAGACCAGAAGATCCATGGTTCAAATCCCAGCTATGGCATTGAATTTTTCAGTCGGACTCTACCTTCCCAATGGAATGTGACTTTAAACTTACAAAAATTGGTGTGTACTGATTGAAAAATTCATACCAGCAACAACAAATATCTTGGAAGTGGTTAATGGTCCAGAAATGTTTTTATATAAAACAATGAGATATTTAGTTTTTGCATACTAAGTTTCTGTTGAACCAGTTATGGTTTATACAAACATATAAATAACTCATTCAGAATAAAGAAAATTTGATATAGAAAATTCCAGATACACATTTTATTAGTCAAGTATTGTAACGTTCAGATTGGAATGCTTCCAATGCCTATCACTAGGCATAACGTTCAAGAGTGAACATCACTTACTGTCTCCACCAGTTGTGAAGTCTAGATAGTTTCTCAGGTGGTGCCTTCCTAAGGGTGGCTAGTAATGTGAAGGATTAACCCTAATAAGCAACATGTACCTCTGATACCAAGAATGCTTAATCTACATAAATAAAGTTAAACTACATAACAATCAGAGAAGAGTAAAAATTGGTCAGTGAAAGGCAGCTGTTGGCTTCACCTTTACGGAGATTCCTGGCATATCCATTTTAGAAGATAGTCAAAGTGTCCTTTAAATAGTGTTGCAGATTTCTCTTAGCACGAGCGCAAGTGTTCCAAGTCACAATTTGGGGACTTTTAAATATTAAAATACTAGCTGACAAAGTGGTTGAGGAAGCATTTGTCAACACAGCCAAGCTAACCCCACATATATGATGAGAAAGTATGATTCTCAAGGACTCATAGTTTTGTTAATGTAATATGAGCCTCTGAGAAGTGATTTCACTTATGCTAACAGGATTTTTTTAAATAAATATCCTCCAACATTAAGTCCTATCGAACAAAGAATGAAACAGTGAAATAAAGCTCAACTGAGCCCTAGAGTTACCCAACATTCATCTTTTAGGATAAGGGAAAACCCCAGAAAATACCTTAACCAGATAACTCAACCTGACTGAGAACCGAACTCAGGACCTCTTGAACACGGGGCAGACATGCTACCACCTACACTACAGAGGCGTTGCATGTGTGGACTTGAATAATTTATCTTCCAAATATCTAAATTGTATAAATGTACGCTTGTCAAAACCCTACAAAAATATTGTCACAATATCTTAAATATATTCATTTGAAAGTGGAGACCTATGTGTGACAAAACACAAGTGCAAGCGTAGGAATAGACAAGTGCAAATGAATAAGTGCGAACAGGAATAAGAGAAAATGACAAACACTGACACAAATCCAACATTGAATAGCTCACCGTGTCACATCCTCAGAAGTTTCAGAGGAAATATACATTTTCAGGTCGCCTGAATTTTCTTTAATGGAAAAAGGTCTCTGTGTGTCTGTAAAAAACATAACTAAAAAACAAAAAGTTGGTTAATACCAAACTTGGTATTTAAGTTCAGTTCTTCCAATAATGCAACACGATTTTCAAGAAAATCCCCCACACCTGAAACTACCTTTATATGAGACCTGTTTAATTTGTGAGTGAACCATATCAGAGATATTCCTTATTATTTGTTTGAATTTTGCCATTCTCATAACTTTCTCAAATGGGAAGCTGTTACTCATCTTTTTAACTCTTAGCAATACAAAAAGAACAGAATTTTAAAGGCCCCACATAGCAACTAGCTCTTTAACCCTTTATTTGGCAAATGATTTTGCTACTTATGCTGGTCTTGCTATAATTGCTAAACCAGTTCTCATATGGCTTTCTGCTGCGCCTCAACATTTTCGATTTGAATAGCCATGGTCGTTAAAGAGATATGCAATGGGTTGGCCACCCATTCAAAGCTAAATGTCGTGGGTTAGAGTCTCACCAACTGCAGTCAAATGTGTCTGTGGTAAAGGACGGGGAGGGCCCAAGTAAAATAATCGGTGTGATGGCATGCTTGGATGTTGACGGGGTATCATTTGACTGCAGTTGCTTGGATTTTGCCATTTAATACAAAAAAAAAACACGCTACAATATAATAGTAAAAATAATATATTATTCACAATTGAAAAGATATAACCGACAAAGCCCAGTAGAATATTATAATAACAAAAAAACTGCACTAAAATATTTTTAAATTGAATACAGCGTAATTAAAAATAAAGGTGATAAGTAGGATTGTAGAAATTATAGAGGCATATCATTATTATGTAATTGCTTTAGTGTTCATGTTACTTAAAGATAGATTATAACAGCACACATAACAGATAATAGGCAAATATCAAGTAGGAAATATCAAGAAGTAAATCAACAACAGACCAATTATTCACAGTTAAGGTAATTTTAGTTAAATTTGGGAGATTAAAGTGCACATACACCAGCTCTTCATAGACTTTAGACTTTAAAGCAGAACTCACCCACATGGTATTTACAAGTAAAGGTCTAAAACAAGCATATGGGCTGACCCCAATGCTCTTTAACATTGCCTTAGAACATGTAATAAGGAAATTCAGGATAAATACAGATGGAACGTAAATGCGTAAAACCTTAATAATCCAGACCCTGTAAAACAGGATTTCACTTAATCCGGACAAGCATTCTTAAAAAAATATTTGTGTATTGATAACTTAAATTATAGAACTGCATTAAGACAAACTTAAGAGAATTGACCATTTTATTTTTGCACAGAGTGTACAATAAGAATATCTTAGGAATTCCAGGAATACATTGGTGACAATGGTACAGTATGCTGCCCTCCTTCCCATACCCTTGCTGTACCTGCAACAAGGCTAGTAACTCTTGTCAAAAGTGTTATATATATTTTAGTTAATTGATGGAAATTAATCATTTCTCCACACTAGCCGTATATAGGCTAAGGTTTTGATAGATAGTCAACATGAAAAATACAATGTCATGGCCGGGATTTGAACCACGGATCTCCTATATACGGCTATTGTGGAGAAATTATTAATTTCCATCAATTAACTAAAATAATAAGAGTTAAATGATGAAGCCTGGGACTTAAGTACTTACGATAGTAAGTCGGCACAAACGAAGGGTAAGAGCGACTGGGCGGAAACCAGGAGATCCATGGTTCAAATCCCGGCCATGGCATTGAATTTTTCATGTTGACTCTATGTGATATATATAGTTTAACACTTGCCTTTCTCAGTCATTAAGCTAAAGAAACAAATTGAGTGCATGTCATCTAGAAAATCTAAAATATCATTGGGGAAATATAAGCATAAATTGCTTAGAATACACAAGAAACAGAAAATTATCAAAAGGCTTGAAAAGAAGATGCAACACAAGTGGTACGAACAATTACATGCAAGTGTCCAATTGTAGTGACAAATGCTGAAATTCAAGCTACTACTACTCTAGCGAAACAACTCGGTATCAATGCATTTTTGGCTAGTTCGGGCTGATTTTACAGATTCCAAAAGTGTCATAGCATAGTGAACAAGAAGAAAAATTGTACCAAGAAATTGTGAAAAGTGCAAGCAATGCAAGAGTCCCTAGTAGTGAATCTGAGACTGAGGATGGGGATTTTAGAAAGTCGAAAGTGAAATTAAGTGAGTTTAAACAGCATCTTAATTGTGTAATAGACTTTGTCGAGAATACTGACAAACAGATTTCAGCATACTAGGATCATATGAGGAGTCTTCATGATCTCATTGTGAAAGATGTGTGATAAACCACAAAAGAAAATTTATAGTTTCTCGAAGCAAACAAATAAAGAATGTGTAATTAAAATAAGGCGGGCCTATTTTATCTCACGTTCTAATAAAATTATACAGTACATACTCTTAATTTCATTCACAATTTTTCTCTGCTGTTTATTTCACTTAATCTGGACTTTTGATAATCCTGACATTAAGCCCCAATTGGTCCAGATTAACAAGGTTTTACTGTACATAAGTCAGTACAATTAGTGGTTTATGCTGATGACATAAATATTATGACAGGAACAAAAAGAGATTTAATTCAAACCTTCCAAGAACTGTGAGAAAACTCATAGGAAATTGGTCCGAAGAAAAATATGGAGAAAACCAAAATGTTAACACAGACATGTAAGAGTAACTCAAATAATAACAAGACAGCAGATGGATCTAATAAATGTAAACATTTCACATATCTAGGTTCAATAATTAGCAATTATAATAATGGAATACATGAGATTAAAATAAGCAGTCAAAGGCAACTAAAACATATTTCACTTTATTAACAATATTTAATTGTAAAGACATACACAGAAAAACAAAAATATGTTGTATCAGATATTAAGATATTTGACTTATGGTTGTGAAATATGGGTAATAACAAAAAATATGAGAATATGCTAAGTGCTTTTGAAAGAAAGATTTTAGGAGAATTTTAGGCCCAGTGAATGAAAATGGATTATGTAGACTTAGCTTTAACAATGAAATATATGACATATATAAAGAGCCAGATATAACAACTAGCTGTGTGTAGGCCAAGGTTTAAATGAGTAGAGCCAGATTGAAAAATTCAATGCCATAGCCGGGATTTGAACCATGGATCTCTGCATGGAGAGCGGGAGATCTGTGGTTCAAATCCTGGCTACGGCATTGAAAAGATAATTAAATTAAGAAGGCTTCAGTAGGCTGGTCATGTATTGAGAATGAATAACAAAAGAATACCTTTAAAAGCATTAAAAGGCAAAATATATGGGAATAGGGCAGTTGGCAGACCAAGGGAGAGTTGGCTTGATGAGGTTAGAAAAGAGGGAAGAAACAGGACATAATAAACAGGGAAGAATGGAGGCAACACTTTAGTGAAGCCTAGGCTCAACTTAAACTATAGTGCTATGGAAGAAGAAGAAAGTTCATTACATACCCATATTCTCCTTCTGCATACAACAAAATTAGCAATAAGGTAATGTTTATCTCGATTAACATTAAGTAGACAGAGGAGTAAGCATTTATAAGAATAGCTTTTACAAGAGTAGAAAAAGTCATGAAAGTGCAGCAGATCAAATTTTATGTCCTGGCTATACAAAGAAAGTGAAACATTAAAGACAATCGCATATCAATCAACATTTATATCACTTAAGCCTACTGTATTTCCCTATTCCCATTGTACCTACAAGGAAATTTGTAAAATGACTATTTCCACAAATGTTTATCTTAGCTAAATTACTCTATAAAAAGTTCCAATGGAATGCAATGCATACCTCCTCTATTGCTACAGATAAATAATAATAAAAGTAAAACTGCCAAGTAAGCCCAATATTGCAATCATTTTTGTATGACAATTTTGCTTTCATATTCTTCTGCTCTACCTTTCATGTAAATAAAAATGTTTAAAACTCTTCTTCCATAGCCTGCAAGTTGTTTATTATTCAGCTTGGTATAAGTTATCATTAATTAAAACTAAATTAGTGGTTCTCCTCCACAAATGTACATACGTTCATGTATTTTGGGTATTTGTGCAACTTCTGCCTTTACAGCTTCTAATAAACATGGCTCATATAGCGCCAACATATTGCCCATTATATGATCTGTAGGTCTTGCACTTAGTTCAAAAAAGACAAGAGAAGCCATATTTATAATCATCAAAGCTAAAAAACTTGCAAGAACAAAGGAGGACATCAATATATGATTCCAGGCTTGTTTCCTGAACACTTGTTTTATATCAGTGTACAGGAAACAATTACAGTTGAAAACTGAGGGGATGCACTACAACTGATCTAGTAGCAGGACATTGTCAACTGCATGGGAACAATCAACTAAATAGAAGAGGACGAGAGCGAATGAAGCAGTATCTTTTCTGCTGTATGAACTGTAAAGCTCTCATAGTTCTTGGTGTTGGTCACTGTGCATACAACTTCATTACTATCACTTTCTTTGAAACAAACAAAAAAATTTAAAAATAACTTTTTCTCAGGTATAAGCCAGATAAACCCTAGAAAAGCCTGCAACATTCCCACAAATTTATAAAATAAAAAAAAAATAATAATAGCAGTACACTCAAAAACCCTAATAACTCATGAAAATGAACAGTAAAATCTGACGTGAACACTCAGAGCAAGCTTTTTGCTCTCATCTATACTTTGGTATTTACAAATAAACTGTGTAGCCATGCAAAATAAACAAATTTATGGCTACAATGTTTGTTCAAAAATAAAAACATTATAATACAAGATTAACACACAAGTTCACTACCGAAAATAAATGTTATTACTATTATAACTCAATATTTTCAAGCAACTTAATATATATATATATATATATATATATATATATATATATATATATATATATAGGAATGGTCTAATGGTCCCAAATTAGAAAACTGGCATGGTTCTAACGAGACATATTTGCAATATGTACTTGTAAAATGTAAATATGGGATAAACACATTCTCTACATACGTAAATACACATGGAACATATTCATTTTCTACGTACATCACGAGAGTTACAATATACTTTAAAACTAGAATGGTATTATATGTGCGAGATAAGCACATCCTAACCTTAATGTCTTATTTCATTCTTAGAGAATAATATTTACTATCAAAACGTGATACATCAGGTATGACAGCAATGATACCCTTGAACTGCAAACGTACAATGCTACTATGAAAGTTATTAAATGAAGTATGAATCCCATCAGCAATGTTGCTGAGATGTGAAATGTTACGTATTTTCTTAGTATGTAAAAATACGCCGGACTAAAACAATTACCTCGAACTGTCAATACTCAAAAGTTGTGGATAGTAATTTTCCAACCGTACTTGTCCAAATGCGATCCGCATTATACGAATATTTTCGGATTAAAATAATGCTCCGTCTAAGAACCATAATCTTACTGGATAACAATTGCA